>OU342745.1:471580274-471880722 GCA_910589775.1 Avena eriantha
TGGGTAGGTAGAGAATACGTAGGGGCGCGAGACAACTCTCTCTAAGGAACTCAGAAAAATAGCCCCGTAACTTCGGGAGAAGGGCTGCCCCCTCACAAAAGGGGGTCGCAGTGACCAGGCCCGGGCGACTGTTTACCAAAAACACAGGTCTCCGCAAAGTCGTAAGGCCATGTATGGGGGCTGACGCTTGCCCAGTGCCGGAAGAACAAGGAAGTTGGTGAACTAATGACAAGGAAGAAGAATTGGATTAATCTCGCATCAGCATGTCATTCCCCCAATTTGCGATTAGGAGGGATGCAAAGGCGACCGACTTTGGAGCCTCGACGCCTCTTTCTCCTGCTGTCTTCGTCCTCCTTGATGGCGAGAAGGACCACCAACATTTGCTGGTGGTTGTTGTCCAGCGCCATCTCTGCGTCCAAGTCGTCGGACGACAGCGAGTCATCAAACAAAAAATGCTCGCTCGGACTCAAATCCATCTACAATAATGCATGAACTTTGTTCAAATCCGCGTCATCAATCAAACCATGCCGCACACGGATTCACAAGGTAAAAAGATAGATGAATTTACCGTTGCGGCGATCGACGGTGACGAATGCGCCACGAGCTGGATCTCCGTCGCCTGGCAACCTAGGGCCTACGGGGTGGGGCACTGTTGCGGCGGGCGACGACGGACTTCTGAGCGGGCAAAATCGTTCTACCGTGGCCTGAATCGATGGTACAGCACGGCAGCGGCGGCTGGCGGTGGGAGGAGGGGAACAAGCTTGGCGTGGGCTGAAATGTCCCTCCTGCCATGGGTTTCTAGTTATACGGGGCACCGTCGGGTCGTTCTAGGTTCAAAGTCAAAAACCTTGAACCTAAGAGCTGGGTGGGGGTGTTTTTGATGGACCTCTTAAAAATTTGAACGGCCAACCCATTTGCGATATCTAGTCTGGTCACTTTTCCCAACCGAAACAACAAGTTGACAGTTATTTTAAGGTTTTGGACACTTTAAGGGGTCTGCTAGAGATGCTCTTACTACCAAGCTACTTATTTGGGCTCCCAAGCCCTAGTGAGCTCGAGCTCGATATTAATTTTTTTTTGATATTTTGATGTTCCAAAAATTCAAAAGCATTTACTTGAATATGTATATATATGATATGTACATATATTTTAGTGCAAGATACATCGTCCAAAATAAGTGGTGTTGTAGTATGCTATATAAAAACACAAAATCGTGGATCCAGAAAGGTATAAAAAAACTCATGTTCCATCTAACATTTGTGTTTTTTTTTTTGGGTAGATCGCATATAAAAAGATATTTGGTGGCAAAATTTGGTACTTCCTTCGACCTAAATTAATTGATTTAAATTTGTCTAGATTCGGATGTATCTAGCCATCCAAGTCAATTAATTTGGATGGAGTAATTTTTCGAGACAACAGTCTAGATACAGGCATACAGTAACACGGCGGATCGTTCCCCAATTCCTTCGCCGCCGGCGCCACCTGCGACGCCATGCTCCACCTCCGGCGCTGTATCCTCACCCGCCTCCTCTCTTCCCCCGCCGCCTCCATCTCCCCACTCCACCGCCTCCTCTCCGTCGCCGCGCCCGCTGTTTCCCCAGCCCCAAGGTTCGCCATCGACGAGTACCTTGTCGACACCTGCGGCCTCACCCGAGCCCAGGCACTCACAGCCGCCGCGAAGCTCTTGCACCTCAAATCCCCCAATAAACCCGACGCCGTCCTCGCCTTCCTCGCCGATCTCGGTCTCTCCGGCGCCGACGTCGCCGCCCTCGTCCGCAAGGACCCGCTGTTCCTCTGCACTGGCGTGGATAGAACTCTGAGACCTAACGTCGTCGAGCTCACGGGCCTCGGCCTCTCACATACTGAGGTCGCCCGCCTCGTCTCGCTCGCCCCCATCCAATTCCGCTCCAGATCCATCGTCTCCAAGCTGCAGTACTACCTGCCTCTCTTCGGCTCCTCCGATAAGCTCCTCCGGTCTATCAGTTACAGCTCCAATCTCCTCAGATGCAGCCTCGAGAAGAGGGTCAAGCTCAATGTGGCGTTCCTGCAGGAGTGCGGGATAGATGCTCGCAATATTGGCAAGGTGTCTGTGCGATGGATACTCTGCACTAATCCAGAGCTTGTCCGGAAGATGGCAGCGCGCACTGAAGCTATTGGTGTGCCCCGTGGCTCTGGGATGTTCAGGCAAGCACTGCAGTCTATCGCATTCCTCAGCGAGAAGAAGATTGCGGTCAAAGTCGACTACTTGAAGAACACGTTCAGGTGGTCGGATGCTGAGGTTGGCATTGCTGTTTGTAAGTATCCGGTGATGTTGAGAATGTCCAACGACACGTTGCGGAGCAAATCAGAATTCCTTATCTCTGAGGTGGGGTTGGAACCGGCCTACATTGCTCATCGGCCGGTAATTCTCTCTTATAGCTTGGAGGGCCGGCTCAGGCCCCGGTACTATGTTGTGAAGTTCCTAAAGGAAAATGGATTGCTAGATCGTGACCGGGACTACTATAGTACACTCATTATCAGCGAGAAGGTATTCGTGGAGAAGTTTATATGCCCTCACAATGAAGCTGCACCACACCTGGCTGAAGACTATGCAGCAGCTTGCAGAGGGGAAGTGCCAACTAGATTCATATTTGCTTGAACCAGGACTGTAAGCTGCAGAGCAATGATTTCTCTCCGTGCTGTAAGCTGGTCACTCATGTTTCATTGTTGTTTGCCTAACTGGATGTTGGTTGTCTGCTATTCCATGCCTGTCACATGCTGGTTTTGCCCATTGCTAACGGAAAGCTTTATTTTGATTCGTGAGTCCTAGTATTTCGATTACATCAATCAGTAGAGAAGAGAGCATGTTATGGTTGTGAACTTATTAATCCCCATGTTATATGGACACACATATTGGAACTGAACGAGTGTGAGATCATGCCATCGTGCAAATGCACTGAAATATCAGTGAGTGTGCCTGCACTCTTGGTATCTGTACGAGGTTCTGATATGGAAGCAGCGGAGTGTTCTGAAATGGTCCTTGCAGTTTCCAGTGAATTCTCTAATAAATATTTCAGTGAAAGACGTTCCTCAGTTTAGATTTCGTGGGGATCAACTTGTATGGCCACATTACGTTGATCACTGCCAATGCCAAGGATGCAGGTTTGATTTAGTTTTTTGGTTTCTTGCTCTACTTGTAAGCTAAAAATTCTTGTTCTTTCTGCAATCGTTTTTTATGAAGAGATTAAATAGTGTGGAAGTATTTGATACTTTACTAGCTTGTATTAAAAAAAATAGAAATGCAGTAGACGATTTCTGTAAACCACCTACATTTCCTCCTGATACTATGGGTCTATGGCTAGTAGAAACCAGCCTCCTCAGGTTGACACCAATCAAGGGCGTCTGTTCTTTAATCCTAGAAAGCTAACATGAATGAATACAGTTTGGTTGTTGTATCATGATTTACACCAGAATATAGTTACTCCCTCCGATCCAAATTAATTGACTTGGATTTGCCTACATTCGGATGTATCTAGCACTAAAACATGTCTAGATACATCTGGATTTAGACAAATCCAAGTCAATTAATTTGGGTCGGAGGGAGTAAGAGTATTTATCCTCTGTTTTAGCATGGTATCCAGTCTACCTGGATTGGTCTCTTGCATTTTATTTACAGGTTGTGCTTTATGCAAACCTGAAGAATAATTTATTTAAAACACGAGCCATCATGTGCCATTTGAAAATGGTTCAGACTCCAGAACATGAGTAGGCAAGAAATACAGGCAGATACCTGCAGCTTGGTAAAAGCAGTTGGAAGGAAGGTCGCACTGCTCGGCCAGTCAGAATAGTTTCTTCCCGTACATCTCGTGGACTACTTTGCTACTGCAAGAAATTAATTTTGCTAGTCCAGTTGATGATGCCCGGGCCCTGAAGCTTCCTACGGTAACAAGCCGAGGCAACCAGAACATATAACAGGTTGAGTGAACTAGCAGTGTCTGGTTCTTTCAATTAATCCATATATGCTTTCCTCTTTCCCAAGACATCTGAATCTTCACTTTGTTGTGATTAAGCAACCAAACAAGTCATGCATTAATCAATTGGCTCTCTGCTTCAGAAACTCTGAAACTTTGGAACCTGCTGTTGGACTGATCAGATGGAGTTCCATCCAACCTATCTCTGCTGGAGTTTCAGTAGCAGGTACGTCCGAAGTTTATTTAGAGGAACTGCTCCTACTATTTCTCCTTTTGAAATCTGCAAGATACGTATTCTCCTAGTTAGATAATGTAGTACTGCTGCGCATCTGCTTCCTCTTGCTTAAGGCATTTGGGATCTTAACTTGTATCCATCGATCAGAATAAATTAATTAAAGGATAAATCAATGAATGAATTAAAGAGAAGAAGAATAAGAAAGGAGAGCAACCAATCAATCGGAAAGTTAATTAATTGGAAGGCATGCTGCATGCAAGGACCCCCACGCCGACGGTGTGGTGGTAGACCGGTGGTGGTGGTCTCGCTTGCCAGCGGGACCGTGCTTTTGCACGCAAGCTAGGCAAACTGAGATCAACATCAGCTACAATCTGACTCAGGTCTAACTTCTCTCGATTAATTTAAGTATGTACACAAGCACACTTCGACCAGAACGAAAATAATGCTATACATGAAAATTACACCGGTGTATCAAAGTATACTAACCAAGTTCTTGAGTCTTGAACTATATATATATATATATAGAACATGTATGTGGACATCAAATAGGCAGAAAGAACTCGGCAGAATTATTCTTCTACTATCTTCCTCCAGAGATACCAGAGAATGTAGCAAAACACCATCATATATCCATATACTACTATCTTCCTCCAGAGATACCAGAGAATGTAGCAAAACTTGTTGTCAAGTCTGGATACATCAAGGTGGGAGATTCAAATCCATTATTCTGTGTCAAAGCCTGCATGGTAAATCTGAAATGTGTTGCCGTCAACTCTGGGAGCGGTGCAGCGCCTTCAAAGTAGTGCATTACTTGCCGCATGCTGGGTCTTGCACTGGTAAATGGGTGTGCGCATAGAAGTCCTAGCTTGAGCACCAAACACGCCTCATCACTGCAATAGTTATTCTGGAGCCTTGTGTCCACGGTCTCGGTGAGTGACTCATTATGCCATCGCTCTACTATCCAATCAACCAACGTACACTGCTGCCCCATGGGATTTTGCTTAATCGGTCTCTGCCCACAAGTGACCTCAAGAAGAAACACGCCAAAGGCAAAGACGTCCGTGAGAGTGGATGCCTTGCCCGTGCGTACCAACTCAGGAGCTAGATACCCCATGGTTCCAACCACGTGTGTGGTTTGTGGATCGGAGCCGTGGTCATACAACCTCGAGAGACCAAAGTCACCTAGTCTTCCATTCATTTCCCCATCTAGAAGCACGTTGCTTGGTTTGATATCTCTGTGGATGACAACTTTCTCCCACTCCTCATGGAGGTAGAAGAGACCGAATGCAACACCCTTGATGATGCGGAGCCTCTGCTCCCAATTCAACGACACCGGATTGTTGTCTCCGCTGCAGTAGAGGTACTGTTCAAGGCTGCCATTTGACATGTAGTCGTAGACCAGAAGGAGCTCTCCTTTTCGACGACAGTACCCAAGGAGAGGCACGAGGTTGCGGTGCCTGAGGCGGCCGATGCTGACGACCTCGGCAATGAACTCCTTCATCCCTTGCCTCGACTCATGGGACACCCTCTTCACTGCTACCTGCATCTTGGACTTTGGAAGCACCCCTTTGTACACCTTGCCAAATCCACCCGCGCCGAGCAGCTTCTTTTGCTTAAACCCTCTAGTTGCTATGAACAGGTCCTTGAAGGAGAAGCGGTGTGGCCCGAAATCGACCTCCCAATCTTCCCGGAGCTCCTTGTACCTCAGTTTCCTGAGAACAAGGAGAAAGATGGAACCTCCCACGGCAAGAACGAATGCTGCGCTGGCTATAGGCAGGGTAATCTCCAGGACCTTAGAACGAGGCTTTGGACCAAGACGTGGAAGCTTGGGGAGCTTGGATAGGTCGATGTCCGGAGCAGGTCCGCCGTTCATGGCGAAGCTCCATCCGAGCACACAGTGCTTTGTGCTGATTGCACCGGTTGTAGCTGAGAAACCGATGTAGGATGTGTCCCTGAGAACCGTTGAGAGGTTGTAGGGAGTGGAGAGCAGTGGGATCACAGGTCTGGCGGCTCCCACGGGAGCTAAGGCCACAGTGATCTGGGTGGACTCCCCGTCGTAGTCCGCCCACACCTGCATCGCCTTGCCACTGATGAGCGTCAAATTGTTGAAGGAGCCATCGTCCTTGTAATAACCGGTGTGGTGGGCTTGCAGGGACTTGAGGCTGTTGACGTCCACGCCGACGTGGTTGTTGTCCATGTCCTGGAACTCCTCGTTCTGGGTGGTATCGAGCTCCACCGCCAACATGTGGTTGCTGGCGTTGCCTTCATTCCCGCTGTTGAGGAGACCGATGTACTGCGCCCACGTGTTGGAGAGATTCTTGGTGGGGGCGACGAAGAAGGCCATCCCATCGGCGCTGATGTCGTCGTGGACGGAGAGGATGGCGAAAACGAAGGAGAGGGAGAAAGACGGCACGTTTGATGAGCCGTTGTGGAAGGTGAGGGGAGTTGGATGGAACGCGTGCCCAAGATTGACGGTGTCGTTGGTGAGCTCCAGGAGGCCGTCCGGCGTGACCAAGGCGTTGCCGTCGAGGGTGAGGTTAACACCAGCAAAGCCATTGTAGACGAACTGGTCCGCTCCGGCTATGGAGGCTGCAAGGTTGAGGACAAGGAAGGCGATGGCGCATAGGAGGAAGGAGGACATAAGCTTCATCCAAGGACTAGCTAGACAAAGACACTAGACTCTCTATACTCTTACTTTCTCTATGGCCAGCGCTGGTTATATTGCTAGGCCCGAGAGTACATGGTGGTTTTCTTGACGCATATCATACGATTGATCGATTATTCGTCAGCTCTGGTTGCATTCTCATCTCTTTGTTTTCGTGGACTTGACTAAAAGATGGCACCGAAAGCGTTGATCGTGCTAGTGTACGTCCAGTTTCGGACCTAATTAAAAGGATGTTGAAAAATTCAACTCCCTCTCTTCTGCCTCTAGAAACATTCGGTTCATAAAATCTAAAACGTTTTATATTTTGGAACGGAGAGAGTAGCTACCAGTGTGGAATTTTCAACACCTATTTGGTAATGAGAACATTAGTTGCCTGACTTGTCCGAAAGCTTTTGGAAGAATTAGGGTATTAGAGTTTGAAACGGTGCCCTTGGAGTTGTAGCGGACCACGACCTCTCATCGGTGGGAGGTTTTTTGTTTTTTATTTATATTTTTTAGTGTTTTTTTGGGATGTTGAGACGGAGGTTACGTCCTAAAGGCAGAATAAGATCCTCCCATTCTATCCTCGCTCTCGTGGCACATCTAGGGACGGTCAAGCTAATAGCTAATTGACGAATTATTTAAGTGCTGCAGAAGGATTTTTTGCGCAGACTGAGGACATGTTTTAGTTACAGACAGGGGTGCTTTGAGCCACGGTGATGCTATCAGTGACAAGTCCTGCGCTACTAATAACAAGTATTGGAGAGTTCGGCTGATTCATATCATTTAACCTGCTATTGCCGGGATTTTGCAGTCGCGTATGGAGAAGAGCATCAGGAAAATTACACGAAGAAGAGTCAATCATTGATTATGTGTTCTGATTAGCGCTCTTGCCGGATAGTTTATTAATTTTTCCTTATGGGCTTAACGTATCTACACCTGATCGGTTTGGAGTTGTTAGTTGTTACTCCCTCCGTTTTAAAATATAAGATGTTTTAGCTTTATAAAAAGAGTGTACCTAGACTTCTTTTAGTGTGTAGGTTTACTTTAAAACTAGATGAACCTACACACTAAAAAAGGTCTAGATACATTTCTTTCACAAAACTAAAACATCTTATATTTTGAAACGAAGGGAGTACGTTAGACCTGTTAGATTTGAACATGACAACCGAATCAGGTGGACAAGTCCTATTCCGTTTCACGTTTGGAGTTTTGTAACGGCACTCCAAGTCCGGCGGCCTATAGGGTGACTTCTTTTGGGCTCCTGCTTATGTATAAGCTAGCTTATAGGAAACGATGGGAAGAAACTGTGGTGAAAATAAGCTACTGGAAACTATATTGGAGACTTCTTTTGGGCTTATGGAAAGTTGGCTTATTTAATGTGTTATGTTGTGAAATGTCTATAATGCCCTAAAATTGGATATGTATCCAAATTTTCCTCAATATATAGACATGATAAATCAGTGTTTCATTCTAGACAGAAATTAAGATTCAGCACAACAAGGTATATATCCAGAAACTATTGATACATCCAGCAATCTAAATAAGATTATCATTAGCCAAAACAACCGAAGAAAGATTCCTAGCCAAAGATTAGTAGAGGGTGCGTGTCCCTTCCTTTCGTAATGTTCAGGAAGCCTTGGCACATCTCCTTGCCGCTGTGCCAAATCAATGGTTGCCACAGCTCTGAATCAACATATTATAGAAAAACGGAGGGTAGGCTGGAGCTTAATGAAGCCTGGCCGGTAGATTCGAGCAGCCGAGCTGTCAACCGGCGGCGGCGGATCGAACTTCTTGCTGCCGGGCACGTCGCAGGTCCTACTGCAGGCGGATATATGGCCGCGAGAAGTGGATCGGCCTGAGCGGTAGCGGCGAGGGGCTGGGCGGCTGCGAGGGGCGGGGGCGGCTGCGCGCACGGCGGTTGTGCTGGAAAATATCCGAGTTTTCTTTTTTTCGTTTTGACTTTTCGCTGGCCCAAACGTTTTCAGAGGTGGAGTGGCATTCATCCGTAATATCAACTGAATCGGCAGGGCAGAGGGGCATACCGATTCAGGTTCCTTGGCTAGAAGCTCGGGAAACTCCTCTCGATCAGTTTCTAGAATTGGACTCTGCTTCTCGGTGGAATTAAGCCCGGTTTAAGCCGGAGACTTCTTTTGGGCTTCCGCACCTAGAAGCAGCTCTATAAGCCTAAAAGAAGTCATCCTACGACTCTGCTTCTCGGTGGAATTAAGCCCGGGTTAAGCCGGAGACTTCTTTTGGGCTTCCATATAAAGGTTTTGGCCGATTGGAAAAAAGGACACCAATCGATCTATACTAAAAAAACCAATCTACTTTTACTCACTTTTTTCTTTCCATTGTTTTTATCTGCTTAACTCTAGTAGCCTAGTGTGTGGCTAAATCTTTGCCGTTTTGTTCTAAAAAGGGTCAGATCTCCTCCATGAAAGCGAGGAATTATTTGTTGATTTGCTTGAAAATCATCCGTTCGTCGTCATTAAAAGCACGATGGTTATCCTGGTGTTGTGCGACAGATTTTTGCGGCAACACAATTGGCGACTCCGCTGGGGACAAAGAACAAAGGAGACACGATGGACTCTGATCCGAAGAACTCATGCGACCTTAACCACGACAATATCATCCCGTCACGCTTGACGATCTGTCCGAGGATGAGCGGCACGAGTTTGAGCGGGAGCTTGAAGCGGATAAGGCCGAGAAGCTGAAACGATACTACAAGACGAGGAACGGCGCCGAGCCCTTCTCCTGCACTCGGCTCAAAGGTAATTAACTCAACCGAAGATATTGCTCATCTAATTGATGTGTCTGTAGCTAGCAAGTATGGTTCTGACATGTCAGATGCGTTACGCACGGTTACTCAATTAGCTAGTAAATTTGGCGAGTTTAAGGAGCAGTTCAGTAAAGAAATTGGAAATAATTTATCTCGCCAGGTTTGCTCGTTAGTGCTGCAAATCAATGATGAGCACCGTGACAAACAGCCGGATGGTATCGGGGTTCCTTATGGGCCGGTACCGGAGTCGTATTTTAACGCATCTCCGCAGCAAACCACATATGCTCAAATTCCTTTGCCTAAGATACCACCACGTACTTTTATTCCACCCGTTCCATAAAATAGTTCTCCACAACCCACCGATAATTTTAAGGGTCAACTTGCTAATATACTTAGCGAATTCGGTTTAGAACCTAAGGGTAGAGCACGTCCATATTAGAAGCCATACCCCGATTATTTTGACTTGACCTCATATCCTCGTGGTTTTAGAATTTCAGATTTTGTTTAGTTTACGAGGGAAGATGGTAGGTCAACATTTGAACATATAGGGCATTTTTGAGCACAATGCAGTGATGTCAGCACATTTGATGTTTATAGGGTAAAATTGTTGAGAAAATTCCTTATTTGACACTTGCTTAAAACCTGCTTCCTTATTTGATACTAGAAAAATATTTCTTCCCATTTTGACATCTAAACTTTATTTTGTTCCTAACTTGACACTCTAGTTCATTTTGCACATTAACGGTGTCAAATAGAAAGATGGAAAGACTCTTTTGCCCCTGATAAGTCTTGTGATAAAAAGAATGTTTTAGAAAGACACATTTGCACCAATGGACATTGATCATGCATGCCATGCCTTTCACTTACGTTTCAGGGCGTTGTCAGCAGATTTTAGTGCAAGAAAAATAAAAAAAATTGGACAGAGCTTTCCCTGTATTTTGATGCCATATCCATGCACACAGTTCATATAAAGTACTATAGCAGTATAGTGCATACAATATATAAACATACATTATATTAACTACATAGATTAGCCAAGTCCACGCAATACATAGAACAACACTCAGACGTGAGGCCTCTCCATATAACCACATGACCATACTGCTCTAAGATTGATTCAACCAAATCCTTATAATTTGTCAAATCACCGTCAACAAACTTCTCAAAGCAAAAAGATCCGATTTCTTTTCTAGCTTTTTCAGGGTTGGGTATCAATCTAATTTTCAGCAAATATGTTTAATTAGGATCCATCCTGTGAAAATAACAGAAAATTTAGGCATAAGAATAGCTACTGGATATGCCTATCTACTCAAACTGCACTTTGGAAGCTAACGAACAGAAACACCCGTGTCCAGCAGGGGAGGTCGCTGATGCATGCTCGACGGACGGGCCTTGGCCGCCCTTGCCGGCCGTGCTCGCGCCTTGGCTTCCCTTGCCAGCCGTGCCACGCCTTGGCCGCATTTGCCGGCTGTGCCCTTGCCGGACGTGCCCGCTTTGGCCGCCCTTGCCGGCCGGCCGCCTTGGCCCGCGCCCCCGCTGTCGCCCTTGCCGGCCGCGCCCGCGCCGTTGTAGCTCGCCGCCGTCGTGCCCGCGCCGCTGTCGCCCTTGCTGGCCGCGCACGCGCCGTTGTAGCTCGCCGCCGTCGTGCCCGCGCCGCTGTCACCCGCCGCCACCGTGCCTGCGCCCCCGCTTTTGACCGCCGCCACCGTACCACCAACAGCCTCCATTCCTTCCATGGCCCCTCAGCCCAGGCCGCCGCCGGCACCTCCGATTTGAGCCACCGCGCCGACAGTTAGGGTTCAGGGAAAGAGACGGGGGTGAGACGGCTGGGATCGATCAACTCCTTATCTGCAGAGGGGTATTTTGGTCCAATAAAAGAACGACTGACAGAACTGACAGTGGTGTCATGTTAGGAACAAAATAAAGTTTAGATGTCAAAATGGAAAGAAATACTTTTCTAGTGTCAAATAGGGAAGCAGGTTTTAAACCAATGTCAAATAAGGAATTTTCTCAAAATTGTTTCTTTTGTCTTTGTCTGGCACTACATTTACTTGGTTTACAATGCTTGCTCCTAATTCTATTTCAACATGGACACCATTGGAGCAGAAATTTTATGAGTATTTTTATAGCGGTGAAACTGAAATTCGACTTTCAGATTTAACTATGGTTAGAAAAAAATATAATAAAAGTGGTCATGAGTATATCAGGAGGTTTAGAGATGTTAAAAAACGTTGTTTCAGCCTTAACATAGCCGAAAAAGATTTGGCTAATCTTGCTTTTTCGGGTTTGCTCACTCATATTAAGGATAAGTTAGAAGGTCAAGAATTTTCAGATATTAATCAAGTTTTGCAAAAGGTTTTGGCGCAAGAAAACCAGGCTAAAGATGTTAAACAATATAGCCGGTTTAAAGACAATAAAAATAAGGAGAAGGAAAACCGCACGGTTAATGCTGTAGATTGTGATGACGATTTGGCTAGTGAGGATGATGTTGATATATTTGCAGCCGAAAGGGTTCAATCATCTAAGTTAAAACCTTTTGCATGTTCTGCATTGAAACCTACACTTGCTAGAAGAGAGAAAGTTAGATACACTTTTGAAAGCACGACGATTATCCTGGTGTTGCATGACAGATTTTCGCGGCAACAGGGTTGACAGAGGGCGCGTGGAGTCGTTTGTGTAGTGGATCTCCTAGAATTCTATCTGTTTTCGTGTTCGTTGGTTTATTTTTAGATCAGTCCCTTTCGATCTACGGTTGTCATCATTGAAGATAGTTTTTACTTTAGAGTGTTGGTCCTTTGTAGTCTTAGCACGACGACTTCCCATCTATCTAGTACAACAAGATCTACTACGACGACCTTTGCCCGGCTCCGTTGATGTAGGGGCGAGGACGGCGGCGCTCCTTCGGGCCGCGTTAGAGTTTGTAGTCATCCTTAGGTGGTCCAATAACGTATTTGTAATTTTTATTACTTTTAGACCTTTTTATACTGATGTTGATGATTATTAATAGACTGGTGGAATTTCATAAAAGAAAAGAAAGCTTTTGGAAGAAAGAAACTTTGTACGGGAAACGCTTTGGCAACGCTGAAAACACTAGTATGAAACTACTAATATAGTCTGAAACCGTCAATTATAGCCAGGGCCAGGAAGCAGGAACATATTTTTAATAGACCTGATCCATACATTTGTAGGCGTGGACCAATTTCAACAAACAACATGACCAAATTGAAGAAACAAAAAGGTTACTAACCTTTTTAAATCTAAATTACCATATGTCAATCGTGGGAGTTGGTTAACATGTGGACTGGGTCGCGTAGAAATAATTTTCCCAGAAGCATGGACAGGACAACGATGGAGCAGCGCCCTGCACACGTGAAAAGGACTTCATTTTTCATATGTGGTTCTTTTTATTAATCAGGGTTATACTTTTCCAGTTTGGAAGTGTGTTTACTGCACTTCGTTTTAATAATAGTGGGGAAAAGATTTTTCTAAAACCTTTTACATACTCCTTTCGTTCTAAAATATAAGATGTTTTAGACTTTTTCTTATGCGCTTATATCTAACTATCTTTTAGTGTGTAGGTTCAGATTAAATTGTCAGAACTTGCACACTAAAGATTCTAGATAGGTGTGTTTTAGAAAAAAAAACTAAAACATCTTATATTTTGAACAGAAGGAGTACATATTTTATAGTATATCGTAATTGACCAGTCGTCTGTCTCTTATGTTTTACTAGTATTAGATTCCTTACAAGTTAGGTAACTGTTTTTTTCGTTGTGTACTCCCTCCCCAGAATTAACTAAATTGAATTTGTCTAGATTTGCACATATCTAGATATATTTTAGTATATAGATACATTTGAATCTAGACAAAGCCAAATCAGTTATTTCTGAACAGAGGGAGTACTAAAATTTTCAATATATTTTAGATCCACAGCTGTACCAACTAGCACAACTCCGCATTCAGTGGCAGCTATCGATGGCACATCTTTTGATCGAAATGTGTCGTAGGGATGTCGATGGGACACTGTTTCCACTCTGGAAATACAATTCGGCTCACGGATGCATATGAACCTATTGTGTAAAAATATATTTTAGAATGTAAAAAAAATTAAAAATATACTTATATGTACATTCAGATATTATATGTTTGTACACAAGTTTCATGGGAAAAGAATATTTTAGCTCACGGGTTCAAATGAACCCATTGTATAAAAACATATTTTAGAATGTCAAAAAATTTCAAAAAAATATATTTGTACGTACATCCGGATACTATATGTTCGTACACAATTTTTCATGGGAAAAGAGCATTTTAATTGTCTCATGTAAAAAAGACAAATTTTAATGTTCTAACGTGTCTATTCATGAACATTTTTTTTGTCTTTTTACACAAGTCACATGAAATGTTCATTTTTGCTAAAACCTTGTGTTCGGACATAGAATGTCGTGCTAATTTTTTTTTCAGATTTTTTTGATAATTTAAATTTTAGTTTTTATATATTTTCATAATAGATTCATTTGCACCTGAAAGCTAAACACCACCTCCCCACTCTTAGCTTCTTTATTAAATTGTCGCTTCTGTTATTCGGCTCACATGTGCAAATGCATCCATTGTGAAAAATCATATTTTGAAATGTCAAAAAATTTAGGAAAGATGTCTACATATGCATTTAAATATTTTATATTCGTCCTTATATTTTGGGGATGAAAGAAGATTTTACATCCCCGTGCAAAAAAGACAAAAAATATCCTATGAATAGTCATATTCATGCGACATTTTTTTGTCCTTTTTATACATGACACATAAAATATCCTTTCACCCTGAAAACTTGTGAACGGACATAAAACGTTCAAATGTATATGTAGATATTTTTTTTAATTTTTTGACTTTTCAAAATATATTTTCTCGCCATGGGTATAAATGCACCCGTGAGCCAAAGGGAATTTCCGCTTATCTTAAGGCCCTATTGTTTTCGCCTACATGATAAAAACAACTATCTTTTAACAAACAACAAGTACTAAATGCATAAGAAACAATAAAAACAAAATACAACTCACAATGTAACGTTTGGTGGTGTATCTAATGTAGTGTCCGATATTTTATTCTATTAGCCAAAAGGTGCAACTTATTACTGTTGGAATTTTAGGTGTTTACATGTGGGCTTTTGGTTCATAACAAATACAAATTCTCTTTGGCCTATTATTTGTGGCATTTCATGTGAGTGCTAGTCGTGCCAGAGTTTAGTCCCACGTTGCTAGTTGAGTGAGAGTTAAACCTCCTTATATATTAGACTGTTTTATCACTCACTAAGGTATGAGAAGAAGAGCAGCTCTCGCGCACTCCTCCTCTGATACCATACGCCTTGCCTCGCCTCGTCACGACATGCACGTGCGCGCAGCTTGTGCCGATCTTAGCTTTATTTTGACTGGCTGGGAAAATTAATCATGAATTAATTACGAGTCATTAACGGACGCGTTGATTAATTAGCCATTTTCAGATTTTCTGAAACGTGGTCTGGTACCAACTCTAACGTGGGCTGAGCCCCACAATCTTCCTAACCTGCACTATATAAGCGTATGCGCTAAACCTAATCGGCACTGTCTATCACACGCGTCTCCTTCCAGTTTATTGCGTCGCCACTGTCATCTTCCTCATCCTGGCTTGCGGCGTGCACCGTAGATCAGGACAGTAGCCCTCTGAAACCCCGCCTCTTGTGAACCTGTACGGGTGAGGGCGGTCAGCTTTTTGGGAGCGCTTTCGTGCGACTACTGACGGCATCACGGATCACTCCTACCCCGACGAGGATTTCTTCCTGGACATCAACAACCTCTACATCGACGACATGGCTGACGATGCTGGTGTCAACGCCAACCTGAACGCGAATCCGAATGTGAATGTGAATCCTCCTGCATCACCGTATGTGATCTCAATCTCTCTCTTTTAGATTATGCTAGAGTGTCTAGTTCTAGCGTTTGGTGTAGATGTAATAGGTTTATCTTGTTTAGATATAATCTGTTCATCTACTCTGTTAGTTTGCGTGATTTATTTAATTTCTACTGGTATGATCATGCTTTATCAATTATTTATTTGGATTAAATCATATGGATTATTGCTTATATTTTCAACAATCTAAAAACCTGATTATAGGCAACATAATTTCACTGGTGTAGCCGCGACTACTAGGCCACCTTCTTTTGATGGTATACACTATAAGAGATAGCGCACGAGAGCAATTCTATGTTTGAAAACCTAAACTGCTCTTGGCAAACCTGAAGAACTTTCTGCTGAGCAGGAAGTGGCCTTTAAAAAAACCGATACCATGTTCCCAGCGGCTCTGTTCAGTATTCTTGGGGACAACATTGTTGACCCATACATGTCATTTGATAATGGCAATGACGTGTGGGATGCGCTCGAGGCTAAGTTTAGGGTCTCAGACGCTGGCACTGAGTTGTATGTCATGGAGCAATTCTATGACTACAAGATGGTTGATGAGCACTCCGTCGTTCAGCAAGCTTATTAGATATAATCACTTGACAAAGAATTTGAGCAGTTCAAGTGTACCCTACCGGACAAGTTTGTGACCGGAGGCATTATTGCCAAGCTTCCTCCCTTGTGGAGGAATTTTGCTACTTCTCTGAAACATAAGAGACAGGAGTTTTCCGTTACGGATCTCATTGGGTCTCTTCATGTGGAAGAGAAGGCGAGAGTAAAGGACACACATGCTCGAGGATTTGAGAGAGGTTCTAGTGCCAATTTGGTATAGAAGAAAAACTTCCAATCCCACAAGTTCAAAAATAAGAACAAATCTAAAGGAAAAGGGAAGTTTGATGGCAAGAACAAAGCCACGCACTCAACCAACTTCAAGAAGAAAAAATGATAAGAAAAAATGCTCTTGTCATGTCCGTGGTGATCCTGATCATTGGGCTCCTAGCTACCCTAATCGCTTTGACAAGCGGCAACATGGGAACAACGGAAAAACCACTAATGTTGTTATTAGCGATACTGAGATGAAGGACGTTGGGTATGGTATTTTACCTACTATCCTTTCAGTATGTTATTCTCCTGAATGGTGGATAGACATGGGCGCCAATACATATGTATGTTATGATATTTCCATGTTTTCTTATAAGGTCTTAAGGACTTCTTCCGTGCTGATGGGAAACGACTCACGTGCTTCTATTGATGGTGTTGGTATGGTAAATCTAAAATTTACTTCGGGGAAGACCGTAGAGCTGAAGAATTTGCAGCACATTCCCTCCATCAATAAGAATCATATCAGCGGATCGCTTCTATGTCAAGATGGTTTTAAGTTAGTTTTTGAGTCCAATAAGGTTATAATTTCTAAGTATGTACAATTTGTTGCAAAGAGTTATGAGTGCGGAGGTCTGTTCCGCTTATCTTTGTCAAACTCATGTACCAAAGTTATTAATCATGTTTGCAATGATAATGAGTCCAATATGTGACATTCACGACTTTGTCACATTAACTTTTGTTGCATGACACGGCTAGCCAATATGAGTTTAATTCCGAAATTTACCACTGTCAAAGGTTCTAAGTGCCAAGTTTATGTGTAAGCAAAGCAACCCCGCAAGTCCCATACGCTGCGGGACCGAGAAACTTAGCACCACTAGAACTTATACATTCAGTTCTTTATGAGATGAATGATGTGTTGACTAAAGTTGGAAAAAAGATACCTTATGCCGTAGATTGATGACTCCACTAGATAGTGCTACGTTTATCTTCTGAAATCTAAAGATAAAGCTTTGAATTACTTCAAAAACTATAAAGCTGAAGTGGAAAACCAACTTGATCTTAAAATCAAGCGGCTAAGGTCGAATCGTGGTGAGAGTACTTTTCAAACGAATTTGATTTATTCTGTATGGAACACAGTATTATACATGAGAGGACGCGTCCCTACTCACCTCGGTCAAATGGGGTTGCTGAAAATAAGAACCGCACTCTAACTGATTTGGTTAACGCCATGTTAGATACATCGAGTATTTCCAAGGAATAGTGGGGGAGGCGCTAATGACTGTGTGTCATGTCCTAAACCGTGTTCCCGTAAAGTATAAAACCATGACTCCATTTGAGGAATGGGAGAAGAAAAGGCTTAAACTCTCTTACTTATGAACTTCGGGATGTTTGTCGAAAGTCAATATTCCAATACCCAAGAAGCGAAAGCTTGGACCAAAAACCGTGAATTGTGTTTTTCTGGGATATGCTTTTCATAATATTGGCTATAGATTTTTGATGGTAAAATCTGAGGTACCCGACATGCATGTTGGTACGATTATGGAGTCGAATGACTCGACTTTCTTTGAGGACATCTTTACCATGAAAGGTATGTCTATCTCATCAAATCAGGAGATGACTAGTTCATCTAGTTAGGAATTTGTTATAATTCCTGAACTCACTATGCCGATAGAACACTATGATGATCCTGTGGAGGAGAACAATGAAGCTCCCAAAAGGAGCAATAGACAAAGGACTACAAAGTCATTTGGTGATGATTTCATTGTGTACCTTGTGGATGATACTTCCACTTCTATTTTAGAAGACTATGCATCTCAAGATGCGGACTACTGAAAAGAAGCAGTCCGTAGCGAGATGGATTCCATCTTAGCTAATGGAACTTGGAAAGTCACGGATCGTCCTTATGGGTGCAAACCTGTAGGATGTAAGTGGGTGTTCAAGAAAAAGCTTAGACCTGATGGTACTATTTAAAAGTACAAGGCACGTCTTGTGGCCAAGGGTTATACCCAGAAAGAAGGTGAAGACTTCTTCGATACCTACTCACCTATAGCCAGATTAACCACTATTCGAGTACAACTATCCTTGGCTGCCTCACATGATCTTCTCGTTCATCAAATGGACGTTAAGAATTTTTTTTGTAAATGGAGAACTAGATGAGGAAATTTATAGGGAACAGCCTGATGGTTTTATAGTAGATGGTCAAGAAGGAAAGGTGTATAAGTTAGTAAAGTCTTTATATGGTCTTAAGCAAACTCCTAAGAAGTGACACGAGAAGTTTGAAAGAACTTTAACTGCTGAAGACTTTATTGTAAACGAAGCTGATAAGTGTGTGTACTATCGCCATGGTGGGGGTGAGGGAGTTATTATATGTCTCTATTGAAAGAACATTTCATGTTTTCCTGTGTTTTGTGTGTTAGATAACAATACTGTGGAGATTTCTCCTGTGCGCTAAGTGTGCTGGAGGTTTTCGGGGGGCCGGATTATCCACCCCACCAAGGGCCGGATAATCCGGCCTACCTCATTGTTCAAAGGCTGCCAAGGCGCATCGCTCGGAGTCCGGTCGGATTTTCTCCCGGAAAATCTGAACGGGGGCGATTTTTCTTCCCAAGGCCGGATAATCCGGCTGTCGCATGGTCCGGATAATCCGGACCCCAGAATTTGAGCAAATCATGCCAAGGCGCGTCGCTTGGAGTCTGGTCGGATTTTCTCCCGGAAAATCCGAACTGGGGCAGTGTTCTCCTCCCTAGGCCGGATAATCTACCCTTCACATGGGACCGGATAATCCGGCCCCCAGAAGATGATCAAAGCAAGCTTGGCGCGACACTCAGAGAGAGGGCGGACTATCTGCCGGATATTCCGAGTCTGGGGTGGTGTTTTCCCTAGGCCGGATAATCTGGCCCCCAAAGTATCCAACGGCTTGGTTTTGGAAGGGGGTATAAATATCCCTCCTTCCCCAACGTTCAGAATTCTTGATTCACTCGAAATTGTTCAGACACTGTGCAAGAGCTCCTATTCTAGATCTCCCACTTCAACCACCCGAAGGCTTCGATCTTTGGGGGAATTGAAGGAGGAGAGAATCTTCATCGTTATCACGAATCAAGCGCATCAACTCCTCTCCATTCATTTGGAGAAATCCCTGATCTAGTATTCTTGTCAATATCTAGATCTTGTTCTTTGTTATTGATAACTTGTTCTTGTGGCAGCTTGTTGTCATTACGGGAGCCTCCAAGTTGATTGTGGAGTTGTGCCCCGCTAGTTGTGTAAAGGCACCGGTACCCGCCTCGAAGGGTCCCTATAATGGAAACGTGGATCAGGCCTTTGGTGGCGGGATCCATCAGAGAACAGGGTGAGGCCTATTGTGGCGTGGTGGTCTTAGTACTGCCCACCCCTCCAACGCAGACGTACTTCCCTTAACAAGGAAGGAACTGTGGTCAAACAAATCTTGTGTCTCTGCGTGCTTCACTACGGTTTACCCGTTCCTCTTTCACTTGCTCTTTACTCGCTAGTAGATAGGTTTGCATATAGGGAAATTCCACCTAATAGTATATCTAGAGAATTTACCCTTTGTGCTAAGCCTAAAATTGAAAAGGCATTAAAATTTGAAGTAGCACCTATTCACCCCCCCCTCTAGGTGCCCATACGATCCATTTCAATTGGTATCAGAGCCCCGGCTCTTTATTCGGGCTTAACCGCCTAAGAGTAGTATGGGTACCAAGGATGATGGGAATGAGGTTGTGGATAAGGTCACAATGGATGACCTCAAGACGTTGGAAACAACCTTGTTGAAATCCTTTGAGGCCAAGATAGAGGAGATGAATCAAATGATTGCTTGTCTCACATCATCCATAGCCCCATCTCCATCCTCCTCTGAGGCAGCCACACCATCGTCCAAGGAAAAGGCTAATACCGGATCCAAGGATGATGATGCGGAAGGTGAAAAACTTAATGGTTCCACCTCCAATAAGGGAAGTGGTAAGGAGGAATATAGTGAGGTTTGTCACGTATATTCCCCCAACCCACCTATCCCTCACCCTCATATAAACAATAGGGGTGATCCACCCAAGCTTACTGCATCCTCTTTCAATCAATGGCAATTCTTAATGAAGTCTCATGTTTTCAGCTCCTCAATTGAACTTTGGAGGATTATTGAAGATGGTCTTCATATTGGAGATCATTACAATCTAACAAGAAGAGAAGTTGTGGATAGCCAATTGAATTCTATGGCTCTCCACATGATACAACTCGGTGTGGGCCCCAAGGACATGCCCCACATAGAACATCTCAACATAGCTAAAGAAGCTTGGGATACCCTCACTGATCTCTTTATTGGGAATGAAAGCATCAGAAGGAATAGGTATGATGCCCTGAGTAATGAAGCTGAAGGGTTCTACATGTTGGATGGTGAAAACCATGAAGACATGTTTAGCAGACTCAAGGGCATTGCAACAACATTTAGAAAGCATGGAGCCACCCACATTGATGATGCATGGATAAAAAGAAAATATGTGAGTGCCTTAATGCCTTTCGAGCCAACTAATTTGAAGAGCTTGCAAGGTAGAGACAACTACCATCAAATGACGTCCAATGAAGTCATGCAAGAAATGACATCATTCAAAGTTGCCGCGAAGAATGCTGAAGATGCCCGGGCTCGTGCCATTGGAATGCAAAAGGGATTCAATGTTGCTCTAAAAGCCAATGTTGTTGAGCAAGATGAGGATGAAAGAGCTTTTGAGGGGGCCTCCATGGACTGCCCCGATGAAGTCAAACGTGCTCATGGTGAGTACATGGCGTTTTACGCAAGGAACTTTTGGAAGGATCCTGCCAAGGCCAAGTCAGAACTCGAGCGCAAGAATGGGTCAAGTGGAAGAAGAAAAAGTGGCCCAAAACTGAGAACATGCTACAACTATGGAGATAGGATGCACTTTGTAGCCGAGTGTCCTTATCAAAATAGAGAAGACAATGGTGGCAGGCTCATTCTTAAATAAAAATCCAAGGCACCTAAGAAGAAGCCATTTGTTAAAAAGAAAGGCCCCTACAAGAAGCAACCCAAGATTGTCTTAGTGGCACAAGAAGAATACTCCTCTGCAAGTGAAGATGAAGAGGATGAAGATAGTTCTCGTGAGGTGGCTGCTATAGCCACCACATCGACTCCATCATCTCTCTTCGACTCGCCAAACGAGAACATCATCAACAACAACGCCACTTGCCTAATGGCAAGAGGGTCCGAGGTATCAAGTTCTACCTCTTCATTTCCTAAGACTAACATAATTTTGGATATGGATGATCATGGTAGTCTTAAAATGAAAGAAGAAGTTGTTGCTTTGGACAACTTTTTTCACTAACCTGCAAGGTGAGCACAAACTCCATTTTGATGCTCTTATGAGTCAACTTGCTCAAGCCGAAGATCTTCTTGAAGAAAAGGGCAGAATCGAAAGAGAAGATGCCTTAGAGATAGCTTCTTTGAAGAATGCCTTGGGAGAAGAAGAGGAAGCTCGAGTATCTTTGGAAGAGAGACTCGAATCCATTGAGGAGTCACATGAAGAAGTTGTGGCTCAGCTCATCAAAGAACGTGACAATGCTCTTGCCAAGGTAAAGAAACTAAAGAAAGAAAAGATTGAATTTGGGGCTGTTCATGCTAGACTCTCGGAGAAGTTTGATAATCTTGAAAGTGCTAACAAGGCATTGAAGAGTGATCATTCTACTCTAAATGAGTCTCATGATCAGCTCCAAACTCAATTGAAGCTGTATGATGTGCCAAGTACCTCCACATCATCTTATGGAAAAGAAGATCTTGCAAGAGGTTCTCAACACAAAGGTAAAGAGGTTCTTGATGAGATAGTGAGCAAGAAAAGGACAAACAATAGAAAATAAGGTCTTGGTTACATTCCCAAGACAAAGAGCAGGAAAAACAAGAAGAAGAAGAAGAAGAAGAAGAAGAAGAAGAGCAAGACTGCTCAACCAAAGACTAGCAACATTACCAATGACAAGTCTAATTATGATGGTTTTGCAGGGGCTAACAATCCTAACTTTGAGTTATATTGCGATTATTATGGTGATGTTTATGCTAGTTATGTAGGTTCTTATGATTGTTACATTCCTTGGTCTATTTGGGTTCCCAAGACCCTTGTCACTAACATGAGAGGACCCATTGAAAAATGGGTACCTAAAACCAAGAAGTAACTTTCTTGCAGGGCTATGCTTCCAGTGGCTCTGAATGGGTACTTGATAGCGGATGCACGAGTCATATGACCGAAAGCAAGGAGATCATCACGGAGATGCGGCCAAATCATGATCATATAACTGTCTCCTATGGTGACAAGTCAAAATCTGAGGGATTGGGTCTCGACAAAGTTGTGGTGGCTCACGATATCTCTCTCGTGGATGTCATGCTTGTTGAGACCCTCGGGTACAACTTACTTTCAGTTCGCGCCCTTCGTAAGATGGGCTTTGCAGTTTATATTGATGCTGATTTGGTGGTACTCTTGTGGAGCAAGTCTCTAAAAGTCGCTTTCGTGGGATATATCGAAAATGACCTGTACGTGGTGGACTTTTCGGAGAAAACCACTACAGGCCCGATGTGTCTTTTCGGAAAGGCTGACGTGGGTTGGCTATGGCATCGCCGACTAGCCCACGTCAATATGAGAACTTTGCAAAGTCTCCACAAGGGTGGCCACATACTTGGACTAAAAGAAAATGTCTCCTTTGCCAAAGATCGTGTTTGCAGGGCTTGTGTTGAAGGGAAAATGCATGACTCTCTTCATTGTAGGAAGACTATTATATCGTCAAAAAGGATCTTAGAGCTCCTTGATGTCTACACACTTCTATTCTTGTAGACAGTTGTTGGGCCTCCAAGTGCAGAGGTTTGTAGAACAGCAGCAAGTTTTCCCTTAAGTGGATCACCCAAGGTTTATCGAACTCAGGGAGGAAGTGGTCAAAGGTATCCCCTCTCAAGCAACCCTGCAATCAAGATACAAGAAGTCTCTTGTGTCCCCAACACACCCAATACACTTTTCAGGTGTATAGGTGCACTAGTTCGACGAATAGATAGTGAAATACAAGTGGTAACGATGATAGAAAATAGCTTAGTGGCGTGGAAAGGACTAAAGGCAAACTGAAATAAAGATGGAAGCAAGCAAACATGTAACAAATCTAGTAGCAAACGAAGTATCGATGCTTAGAAACAAGGCCTAGGGATCATACTTTCACTAGTGAACACTCTCATATAAATATATTATCTTCATGATACTACTCTTGACTACTCTTCGCTTGAACACTCTAATCGATGGTAGGACTATAACAACACACCTCAAAGTAAGCCTTTACCATCTAGAAAACCCCACACTGTCACCTTGAGCACTAGATGGTTCCAACAAACACCACAATTTCATAAAGACATCCAACTCCAAATATAACTCATAATAAGTATTTGTAATCTCTAGCCTAAGTGTCACCATGGTGTGCACGCTGTCACTTTCACACACATGGGGAGAGCAGAGATCTATTAAGCACTTGAATAGCAAGGTAGATCTATAGATTACAAGCTCATGATCTCAATAAGATCATGCATAGAGAGAGAGATGAACACATAGCTACCGGTAGAACCCTTAGCCTCGAGAGAGAACTACTCCCTTCTCATCATGGGAATCAGCAATGGTGATGGAGAGGGTGGTGGAGATCGATGGAGATGGCTCCGGGGGCACTTTGCCGTCCCGGCAGGGTGCCGAAACAGAGACTTTCTGTCCCCCGAATCTCCCCTTCGGTGGCGGCGGCACTGCGGAACTTTTCGTGGATTTCTGATTGACGATTTAGGGTTTTGGTATCGAGAGGCTCTTATAGGCGAAGGAGGCAAGGTCGATGGCCGGCCAGGGGGCCCACACCACCTGGTGGCGCGGCTAGGGCTAGCCCGCGCCACCATATGGTGTGGCCAGGCCCTGGCCCTCCTCCGTCTCGTATTCTGGCTCCGTGAGTCTTCCGGTAAAATAGGAACTTTGGCTTTTGTCCCGTCCAATTCCGAGAATATTCATTTTCTGACTTTCCTGGAACCAAAAACAGCAGAAAACAGGCAACTGGCACTGTGGCTCTTGTTAATAGGTTAGTCCAAGAAATCATATGAAAAGTACTCCAAAGTTGGAACAAAACATAAGAAAGTATAAAAAACCAAGCATGGAACATCAAAAATTATAGATACATTTGCAATGTATCACTCCTACATGTGGACCTCTTCGGACCTTCATCTCATGCAAGCCTCGGTAGGAAGAAGTACTGTCTTGTGATCATTGATGATTACTCAAGATACACTTGGGTTTATTTCTTCAAGTTGAAGAGTGAAACTCAACAAACGGTCATCGACTTCGCCAACGAGGTTCAACGCCAACACAACGTCCCTATTCTGGCTATAAGAAGTGATAACGGCTCTGAGTTCAAGAACTACACCTTAAATGAGTTCCTAAGTGAAGAGGGGATTAGACATTAATATTCTGTTGCGTACACCCCTCAAGAAAATGGTGTAGCCGAGAGGAAGAATCAGACTCTAATGGACATGGCAAGGTCAATGCTAGCCGAATTCAAGTCTCCATATAACTTCTAGGCTGAAGCAATCTCTACCGCTTGTCATTCATCCAACCGGTTATACCTCCGCAAGATCTTGGACAAGACTCCGTATGAAATACTTACCGGTAACAAGCCAAACATATCATACTTTCGGGTATTCGGGTATAAGTATTTCTTCCTCATCAAGGGAGTTCGTTTATCTAAGTTTGAATCTAAGGCTCTAGAAGGTATTTTTGTTGGTTATAGTACCGAATCCCACACTTATAGAGTCTATAATAAGCTCTCCGGAACTGTTGTAGAATTTTGTAGTGTGGTGTTCGAGGAAAATGACGGTTCCCGTGCGGGGCAAGTTAGTGTTTGTGATGCAGATGTTGAAATACTCCAAGATGCCATAAGAAGAATGGGCGTGGGATTTTTCCGCCCCATTGAGGAACCCCTTGTGGCGGATCGTGAAGGACAATGCCCTAGTCATGTAGAGCCCTCATCTACACATACTCAACATGTTCCAACCACGGGAGCAACTTCTACACCATCTCCATCAACTGCTGAAGGTCAAGATGCTCTAGAAAGCTCCAGGCCGGATTATCCGGTTGACACCGGATTATCCGGCCACCCCGCTCCTAACGACCAAATTGCTCCTGGTGCTGAAGAAATCGCTGCAAGCTCCAAATCGGATTTTCCGGGTGACCCTAGATTATCTGACCCATCGCCAGTTCAAGCAAGTCCTAGGCAGCTTGATGAAGCTGCTACGAGTTCTCCCAGGCCGGATTATCCAACCTATCCATCGGCCGGATTAACTGACTCACCTGTTGCTCAGCAGTCTCCTGTTACGGCTGCTGACTCATCTCAAGGGCACGCTTCATCACCGCCTACTACTGTTATCCCAGATTCTAATCAAGGTCGAGCAAATGATTCCAATGAAGACTCAAGTGATGAATCTATTCCACCAAGAGACAACAAGCTTATTGAACTTCATCGCAAGGCTCGTGCTGATCGGAACCTTGAGTTAAGGGGTCACACCCTCGACAAAGTTGTAGGTGACCTTCGACGAAGGGTTTCTACAAGAAGGGAATTGGCAAGTTTTGGTGAGCATCAAGCTCACATCTCAATGATGAAACCCAAGAAAGTTTTTGAAGCTCTTGAAGATCCGGACTAGGTTGTTGCTATGCATGAAGAATTGAATAATTTTGGGCACAACAAGGTCTGGAAACTCATGGAGAAACCCAAAGATTGCCGCAATGTTATCGGCACTAAATGGATATTTAAGAACAAGCAAGATGACAATGGCATTGTTGTGAGGAACAAGGCGAGACTTGTGGCTCAAGGCTACTATCAAGTTGAGGGCATTGACTTCAGCGAGACCTATGCTCTAGTGGCTCGACTTGAGTCCATCCATATCCTTCTTGCTTATGTTGCCCATAACAATTTTAAATTGTAGCAAATGGACGTCAAGAGTGCTTTCCTTAATGGTCCTCTACATGAGTTGGTATATGTAAAGCAACCCTCGGGATTTGAGGATCCTAACTTCCTGAACCATGTCTACAAACTCGATAAGGCACTCTATGGCCTTAAACAAGCCCCACGCGCATGGTATGAGCACCTTAAAGAGCTTTTGCTAGACCGTGGCTTTGAAGTTGGGCAAATCGATCCCACTCTTTTTACTAAGAAGGTTAAGGGGGAGCTCTTCATGTGCCAACTATATGTAGACGATATCATGTTTGGTTCTACTAATAAAGCTTTTAATGATGAATTTTCAAAGCTTATGACTGACAGGTTTGAGATGTCTATGATGGGGGAATTACGGTTCTTTCTTGGATTCGAGATCAATCAACTTAGAGAAGGAACCTTTATCAATCAAGCAAAGTACATCCAAGACATGCTCAAGAGATTCAAGATGACAGATCTTAGTGGTGTCGCCACTCCGATGCAAACAAAATGTCACCTTGAACTTAACCCACATGGTAAAGATGTGGACCAAAAGGTATACCGGTCCATGATCGGCTCTCTTCTTTACCTCTGCGCATCTAGACCCGACATTATGTTGAGTGTGGGTGTGTGTGCAAGGTATCAAGCAGCTCCTAAAGAAAGCCACTTAGTGGCGGTCAAGAGGATCTTTCGATATTTGGTTCATTCCCCTAACTTTGGTCTATGGTATCCCAAGGGCTCCAATTTCTCTCTATATGGTTATACTGATTCAGATTGGGCTGGTGATAAGGATGATCGGAAATGCACTTCTGGAGCTTGTCAATTCTTGGGAAGATCTCTAGTGTGTTGGTCATCTAAAAAGCAGAATTGTATATCTCTCTCCACCGCCGAAGCTGAATATGTTGCTGCTGCTAGCGCTTGCACTCAGTTATTGTGGATGAGGCAAACTTTAAAGGAATACGGTGTCAATTGTGACAAAGTGCCTCTTTTATGTTATAATGAAAGTGCAATCAAAATTGCGTACAATCTGGTACATCACACAAGGACAAAGCATATTGAGATTCGGAATCATTTTATTCGAGACCATGTTGCTCGAGGCGATATTGATCTATCTTTTGTGAGCACGAAGAACCAACTTGCTGATATTTTTACGAAGCCACTTGATGAAGCAAGATTCTGCTACTTGAGGAATGAGCTAAATATCATTGATTCCAGGAGTTTGTCTTGATTACCCATGCACTCACTCGTACATCTCAGTCGTATTTGGTCTAGATGTGGGCATGGATATAGGGGGAGTGTGGTCCTAATTAATTGGGCTAACCCTCCCCCCATAATGCCAAAAGCAAGATAAATCATTTCTCTTAATATCATTTTGGGATATGTGAGCTTATTGATGAGTATTGGTCGTGAACCCAAGATATATCTTCGCGGTGTCACACCATACACTCCAACAAGGTGGCTTCGGCCACCGCACTCTGCCTTCAGGAGAATTGGATTTTTATGGGTCTTTGTGGTTGCTTTTGCTCATCTCTTGTTCTGATGGGAATCACACTCAATTTTGCCTCTTATTTGATTTAGTTCTTGCAATTTTGAGTGTCTAGTGCCATCTCAGTTTGGCTCTCTTAATCCTAAGCCTTTCCCTACCCCTAAGCCATCTATTCTTGCACACAAGTCCCTTGTACACCTTGTGGGGGTGTTGTTTGGGGACGCGCGGGCCTGAATCTGTGTACAACAGAAATTCAGATTTGAGGCCGGATAATCCGGCCCAAGTGTAGGCCGGATAATCTGGCCCTGGCGAATTCCGTCTTAAAGGGAACGGATCGGGGGAAGGGCTCATAACGAGCAACACTTCTCCCCAACCCTCTCCTCCTCCTCAGCCGCCGCCTGCCGTCCCGCACCCTCCCCGGAGCCTCTCCGACCACCGGATTTTCCGGGCCTCCCCGGATCTTCTTCTTCGCGCCTCCGGGTACCTTCTCCTCCACGTTCTTCCTCCAATGAGTGAGGGTAACTCCCTCTCTCCCCATCTTTGGCTAGATGTGTTATTTGTTGGGTGGAACGTTGTCTGGAAGGATGTTGTTTCGCATAGAAATCGTAGTCTTGCAGTTTCTAGGCCCGATCTACTTTTTTGCAGTCAATCTAGGTGAAATCGAAAATTTCTGCCAGGGCCGGATTATCCGCCAGGGCGGATAATCCGGCCTGACGGATTCAACTCTGGTTCAGTTTCACCATAGTGTGTGCTTTGAGTAGATCTGTCTTATGAACTTTTTGACTACTTTTTCCCATGCTCTCTCCTGGACTTGTGTGTATACTTATCCCCATGCTATCACCCTTGTTCTCCTCACAGGTGGTTCTAGTGTCCCCAAGACCTACAAGCGCCGTCCTCGTGGTAAATACTTTCGGGACGACGGACAGGGTAACTTAGTGGACGAGGTTGAGTTGAGGAGAAGAAAGAATGAAGAGAAGCGCATGGCTGAACAAGCAAAGAGGACTAGAAAGGGGGTGTCCAAGAGGAAGGGCAAGGAGCCCAAGATCAACTACAAGGCATTGGATGCAGACACCTATTCCTCCATCCGTCACCGTGATTTGTTTGCAGAGTTGCCTCGTGATGATGAGCGGGGGGATGCTCGTTTTTGGTGTGCTGAACAGAAGGTATTTTTGAAGATGTGTATGCCAGGCTGAACATTAGGCCTATGCACCCGCTGGTTCTTGTTGAGGCTTTGGAGAAGGCCCACCTTGTGGATGCTATGTATGTGACTAAGCGGATGGGGCTACACCATCTCATGTCTCTCCAGTGCTCATATGACTCTGAGGTGGTGAAGCAGTTCTTTTCCACTTTGGTTATTTGTGGAGATGAGCATCGCACTATGAAGTGGATGACTCATGACATGCCTATGACTGCTGATTTCCGTGTGTTTGCTGAGGTTCTTGGGTACAATTTCCGCAGGAGGGATAGGGCCAGTGGCCATTGCATCATCACTCAGCTGAAGCCCAACAAAGATGCTGCTCTCTCTCCTTGCACTATGGACAATGGCATTGTGGGCACTCTTGCTGGTCTTGCTCCTATCTATGCTGCTTTGGTCAGTATCTTTCGTGATTCTGATGTGCTCGTCGTTGACATGGGAGTCTCTTCTTCTTTTGATCCCCGGCAACGGCGCCAAAAAATCTCTTGATGGCGGTGTTGATGTAGAGCTCGTTGGGAACCCCAAGAGGAAGGTATGATGAGCACAGCAGCAAGTTTCCCTCAGTTATGAAACCAAGGGTTAATCGAACCAGTAGGAGCAAGGAAACACCCCAAAGGTGTTACTAGCTGAGCTTTGGCAGGGCGCACTACCGGTGCTAGTAGCAACGTGGAGACCTGCACAACACAACCACAGTGAGGTTGTCAATCTCACTGTGTTTTGCGGAAAACAAAGGATTAAATGTATCAAATGGAAAGAAGTGAAAGTTTGTAGAAAGTAAACACAAAGCAGTAAAAGATTATAGATTGTATGTAAAGAAAGAGGACCGGGATCCATAGTTCACTAGAGGTGGCTCTCCTTAGATAGATAACATGCTGGGTGAACAAATTACAGCGGGGCAATTGACAAACACCGAGAAAGCAATACATGCACATACTAATCATCTTGACTCCTTTGAGACTTGATTGGGCATTACAACATTATACATAGACCGCCATCCAACTACATCTATGACTAATAATCCACCTTCAGGTTGTCATCCGAACCCCCTCTAGTATTAAGTTGCAAGCAACAGATTATTGCTTTACGAACTGCGTGTAAAGTAAACAATACGATTGTTCTATGAACAAAGGATTGTTGTTTTCTCCCTAGTAGCAACAGCACATCTAGTACCTTAGAGATTTCTGTCACTTCCCCAGATTACCAGAGGCATGAACCCACTATCGAGCATAAATACTAACTCTTGGAGTTGCTAACATCTACTTGGCCAAGATAGCTACTAACAATGGAAAGCATGCAAGATCACAAATAACAAAGACATGATAGGATCAATAATCAATCTGAAATAGCATCTCAATATCCATCGGATCCCCGCAAACACAACATGCAGAATTACAAATAGATGATCTTGATCATGAATGGAGCTCACAAGATCTAAACATGAAAGCACAAAGGAGGAGAACCAGCCATCTAGCTACTACATGGATCCGTAGTCCAAGGATGAACTACTCACGCATCACACCGGAGGCTTGCATGGTGATGAAGAAGGCCTCCAGGGTGAATTCCCCTCTCCGGTAGGGTGCCGGGAAGAGCTTCCGATCCCTCCCGATCTAGGGATGGAGATGACGGCGGCTACAGACTCTTTCGTGGATTTTTGATCGGGCCCTTAGGGTTTACGCCCCGAGGGCATCTTATAGTCGGAAGGAGAGGCCGAGGGGGTGCCGGGAGCCACCACACCACCCCCTAGCGCGGGCCAAGCCTGGCCGCGCGGCCAGGTGGTGTGGCAGGCCACTGGCCCTTCTCTGTCTCGTATTCTGGCACTTGATCACATCCGGAAAAATAGGCACTTTGGCTTTTGTCCCGTCCAATTCCGAGAATATTTCTGACTTTCTTGGACCCAAAAACAGTAGAAAATAGGCAGCTGGCACTGTGGCTCTTGTTAATAGGTTAGCCCAAGAAATCATATGAAAAGTACTCCAAAGTTGGAACAAAACACAAGAAAGTGGATAAAACCAAGCATGGAACATCAAAAATTATAGATACATTTGCAATGTATCAAATTCCATCACTCCAAGTGGAGGCAACAATGATAGCATCCGTGGTCACCTTGTTCAGCTCCTTGCTTTCTATCATGAGGTTGCCTCGTGCGAGGATGAGTCCGTGCAATACAGGCTAGATGTGATGGACTTCATCTACCATAAATTGATTGATGCAATGTTCAACCGGCTATCTATTCCTTATGCCCCCTACATCATGATGCTCATCAGGCACCTACTTCCTTTTGAAGATTTCAACATTGATGTTGTGCACAAGGCAAAGAAGATCTACACCAAGTTTCGGAAGACCTCTCATCCCTCTTCTGCTCCTGAGGGTCTCAGGAGGGATGCTCGCAGGCCCCAGTGCCTCCCATTGCTCGTGAGATCAAGCAGTTGAACTGGTTTCAGTGGCACATCCTTTGCATGGGCATGGACACACGCAAGGGTCAGTACGAGGCGTACAAGAAGCGCCATGAGTTGGCTCACTCTCAGCAGCTCATCCTTCACCATGTGTCTGGTGCTTCTGGTGATCCCCCAGCTCCTACCCCTCCCACACCATATGCTTGGTGGAACTCTTCTTCCGGGCTGAACTATGGAGAGCTGGAGCGTCACTTGTTCCCCTCCGCAGCCACTATTGATGATGAGGATGATGACACCGAGGAGCTTGAAGATGAGGACGAGGATGGGAACGAGGATGAGGACTACGAGTGATCCCTTGGGGCGCTAGCATTGCTCTTCTTCCTTTTTGGCGTCTCGATGCCAAAGGGGGAGAAGTAGTTCTATTAGGTCTTCGAGGATTTGCATGGGTCGGGCATAAGCATTTGCATTTTTTCCTATTCGTTGTTCGCTTATGCCTATTTAGCGTTGAACTTTAAATTTGTGATTTGTGGTTTGTTTGAGACTCTATGACGGTGGTTGTATGGATTTATCTCATGGATTATGCTTATGGATTCATCTATTCATATCCTATTATGCTGGGAATCTTTATCAAGGAAGGCGATTATATTGGTTATCACGTTGATAATTGTGGCTATTTCAAGGATGCCACTCTCCTATCTCGGTGGTATGATTATGTTGTTCTTATGTCTATGGAATAGATTCACCTATTTGTGTGCATTAGTATTCAAGTGCTAAATTCTAATATGCACACATTGAGGGGGAGTCTCTTCCATGTTTATTGCTGGTAGTCTTGTGATCCTTTCCTGCAAATCCTAGTATTGTCATCTAACACCAAAAAGGGGGAGATCGAAAGAACATTTCATGTTTTCCTGTGTTTTGTGTGTTAGATAATAATACTGTGGAGATTTCTCATGTGCACAAAGTGTGCAGGAGGTTTTTGGGGGGGGCGGATTATCCGCCCCACCAAGGGCCGGATAATCCGGCATACCTCATTGTTAAAAGGCTGCCAAGGCGCGTCGCTCGGAGTCCGGTCGGATTTTCTCCCGGAAAATCCGAACGGGGGCGGTTTTTCTTCCCCAGGCCGGATAATCTGGCTGTCGCATGGGCCAGATAATCCGGCCCCCAGAATTTGAGCAAAGCATGCCAAGGCGCGTCGCTCGGAGTCTGGTCGGATTTTCTCCCAGAAAATCCGAACTGGGGAGGTTCCGGCCTTCACATGGGACCGAATAATCTGCCCCCCAGAAGATGATCAAAGGCAAGCTCGGCGCGACACTCAGAGAGGGGGCAGACTATCTGCCGGATATTCTGAGTCTGGGGCGGTGTTTTCCCTAGGCCAGATAATACGGCCCCCAAAGTATCCAACGGCTTGGTTTTAGAAGGGGGTATAAATATCCCTCCTTCCCCAATGTTCAGAATTCTTGATTCACTCGAAATTGTTCAGACACTGTGCAAGAGATCCCATTCTAGATCTCCCACTTCAACCACTTGAAGGCTTCGATCTTCGGGGGAATTGAAGGAGGAGAGAATCGTCATCGTCATCACGAATCAAGCGCATCAACTCCTCTCCATTCATTTGGAAAAATCCCTGATCTAGTATTCTTGTCAATATCTAGATCTTGTTCTTTGTTATTGATAACTTGTTCTTGTGGCAGCTTGTTGTCATTACGGAGCCTCCAAGTTGATTGTGGAGTTGTGCCCCGCTAGTGGTGTAAAGGCACCGGTACCCGCCTCGAAGGGTCCCTATAGTGGAAAGGTGGATCAGGCCTTTCGTGGCGGGATCCATCAGAGAACAGGGTGAGGCCTATTATGGCGTGGTGTTCTTAGTACCGCCCACCCCTCCAACGCAGACGTACTTCCCTTAACAAGGAAGGAACTGCGGTCAAACAAATCATGTGTCTCCGCGTGCTTCACTACGATTTACCCGTTCCTCTTCCACTTGCTCTTTACTTGCTAGTAGATAGGTTTGCATATAGGGAAATTCCACCTAATAGTATATCTAGAGAATTTACCCTTTGTGCTAAGCCTAAAATTGAAAAAGCATTAAAATCTGAAGTAGCAACTATTCACCCCCCCTCTAGGTGCCCATACAATCCATTTCATCTATATCGATGACATATTGATATTCGGGACCAACCTCACTATTATTAAGGAGGTCAAAGAGTTCCTATCTCGCTGCTTTGAGATGAAGGACTTGGGTGTGGCTGATGTAATCTTAAACATCAAGCTACTGAAGGATGAAATGGTAGGATTACACTGCTTCAGTCCCACTATGTGGAAAATATATTGAGTCTCTTTGTGTTTAGCAACTTCAAGTCTTCTCCAACGTCTTATGATCCGAGTGTGCTACTTCGGAAGAATCGAAATATTGCTAAAGATCAATTGAGGTATTCTAAAATCATTGGCTCGCTCATGTATTTAGCCAGCGCTACGAGGCCTGACATCTCCTTTGTTGTAAGCAGACTGAGTCTATTTGTGTCAAATCCTAGAGATGATCATTGGCATTCTCTCTCGAGAGTTTTGCGCTATTTGAAAGGCACTGCGAGTTATGGTATTCACTATACTGGGTATCCAGGAGTACTTGAGGGTTATAGTGATTCAAATTGGATATCTGATGCTGATGAGATTAAGGCCACAAGTGGTTATCTGTTTACACTTGGTCGCGCTGTTTCCTGGAAGTCTTGCAAGCAGACCATCTTAAAGAGGTCAACTATGGAAGCATAACTCACAGCATTAGACACAACCACTATTGGAGCAGAGTGGCTTCGTTAGTTCTTGATGGACTTACCTATGGTTGAAAAACCAATACCCGCCATCCTGATGAACTGTGATCGTCAAAGTAAAAAAGTTCTAAGGATAATATGAAGTCATCAAGGCATGTGAAGAGGAGATTGAAATCTTTCAAGAAACTGAGAAACTCTAGAGTTATTGCGTTGGATTATATCCAAACATCTAAGAACTTGGCAGATCCCTTCACAAAGAGTTTATCACATAATATGATAGATAATGCATCGAGGGAGATGGGTTTAAGACCCACACAATGAGTTTGCAGTGGTAACCCACTATGTGATCTAAGATCCCGTGAATTAGAGTTGGGAGACAATCTGTTGATCAGCTGATAGGAGAGTATGCCCATATTATATTTATATCACATAAAGATGCAATACTCTCTTATTTTTCATGGCAGGTTGATATTTATCTTAATGTGTTCCAAGTGGCTTTTCTAAGTAGAGATGTTGTCTTGCAGAACATTTATTGAGGAACACACCTATATGAGTCTGACTGTCAAATGTCTCACTCCATGAGAGTTGGGTGCTCTCTAATAAACTCATAAAAGGCTCTGGAGTATGACGCATATGACAAACCATGGGGAAGCCCTGTGGTAGCCCTGTACCGGTCAGATTTTGTGTGAAACTAGTGTGCAGAAAACTTATAGTTCAAGGCATGGTCCATTATTCAAGTTGCTAGCTAGTGTAGCATGAAGTTCAACGTGGAAGTTCAACTTAATAGTCTCCACTACACACCGATGTATAAAACAATATTCTGGAATAAAAGTGATGTGATGTGCCAATGAGACTGTGGGGGATTGTTGGAATTTGAGGTGTTTGCATGTGGGCTTTTGGCCCATAACAAATATAAATTCTGAAATTATCTTTGGAACATTATTTGTGGCGGCTCATGTGAGTGCTAGTGGTACCAGAGTTTAGTCCCACATTGCTAGTTGAGTGAGATTTACACCTCCTTATATACTAGGTTGTTCTACCACTCACTAAGGTGTGAGAAGAAGAGCAGCTCTCGCGCACTCCTCCTCTGAAGACGGCCGCCTCGCCTCAATACGACATGCGCGCGCCGCGGGTTGCGGGAATCTCGCCGAGCCGAGCTTAGCTTTATTTTTGCTGGTTGGGAAAATTAATCATGGATTAATTACGAGTCATTAACAAACTCGTTAATTAGTTAGCCATTTTCAGACATTTTGGAATGTCGGCTGTTACCGACTTGGACATGGGTTGTCCCGATCTCCCTGACATGCACATGTCTCCTTCTAGTCTATTGCGCCGCCACTTTCGTCTTTTCCATCTCGGCTTGCAGCGTGCACCACATATCGGAATAGTAGGCCTCCGGAACCCCGCCTCTTGTGAACCTGTACGGGTGAGGGGCGATCAGGTTTTTGGGGAGCGTTTCTATGCGACTACTGACGGCATCACATACCACTCCTTCCCTGACGAATATTTCTTTCTGGACATCAGCAACCTCTACATCGATGACATGGCTGGCGATGCTGGTGTCAACGCCAACCTGAACGTGAATATGAATGTCAACGCGAATCCTCCTGCAACACCGTATGCGATCTCAATCTCTCTCTTTCAGATTATGCTAGAGTGTCTAGTTCTACCGTTTGGTGTAGATGTAATAGGTTTATCTTGTTTAGATGTAATATGTTCATCTACTATGTTAGTTTGCATGATCTATTTAATTGCTACATGTATGATCATACTTTATCAATTATTTATTCGGATTAAATCATATGAATTATTGCTTATATTTTCAACAATTACTCACCGACGACCACCCCTGCATCACCCCTTCCCGGCGACACGGGGTGAACCCTAGCGGCGCCGTGGGCAGGGCACCTCCATCATCCGCCCTCTTCGTTGTTCTTGTCGTCCCCGACCATGGTGTCAGCGGCCTTGATGCTCTTCTTGTGCCATAGCACCATTCTACATATTGTAGTTGTTGGTCCTCCTCGATCTGGCCGCAGACGAGTTTCAGACTTCTCCACAGGAGATCTTCTCTGATTTTTTCTTGGCTCCCCTTGATCTCCGGATCAGTTGGTTTACGTCTACGCATGTCCATATCATTATCTTGTGTGGATTCAAGAGGGCGTGGCACGAAGCTCCGCTTGTGGTCGACACGAAGGGACATGTCTACGTATAGATTTCCATGGTGTTGTGTGACACAGAGAATGTTATGACGGCTACTATTGGTGGGCCAGAAGGTTTTCATCGGTCATGTTGAGTTTGATACTGTTAATGGCGGTGGATGGTCTTGGTTGTGATGAAGAGAGCCTGTTGTTCAATGACTTGCGGTAGCTGCATCAAAAAGTAGGGGTGTTGTTGTTCAATGACTTGCGGTAGCTGCATCAGAAAGTAGGGGTGCCAGCATTGGATGATTTGTTTTTTGTTGTGCTCATCAAGTACCAAGTCTCCATTTTCAGTGTGAAAATTCAAGTTCTGACCTTCATTGGTTGTATCTGGCAATGATCTTGTTGAATACGTTATTTTGACACCTCAGGCATTCTCCAGGCTGGAAACTTAAAATATGTTGATCGGTTGACGACGGCACTTGTACACTATTTTCTTATTGGAGGCGTGGCTTTTGGAGAACCTCTTTTCTAGTCCGGGTGTTGTCTTTGGTGGTGATTTGTGAGCTGCTGCGAGTGGTTCTTCACTATGGCAGGACTTTTGTTTTTCTTCTACTTCTCTTTTTGGTTGTGTACATCATTAATGTCTTCCATACATTTTGTTGGTACAGAGGCCGTGTGTAATTGGTATATTTATATATTCCCTTGACCCAAAAAAGATAGTTTATTCTATTTACTTTTGGACTTTCTAGCTATTTTAATTTTCTTAAATTAGCGCGAGAGATTTTTTATCGTAAGTCTAAGAAAAAATGGTGCAATTTCAGTAAACAATGCCTATATATATGAGTTGAGCGTCCTAGTTTATAACACAGCTAGAGTTCTACTACTTTGTTCTTAAATATAACAAGTTTTGACATTTCAATTCGAATTGCTAAAAATTCTTATATTTATAATGGACGGAATACAATAACACAATTGTAAAATCATAACACCACTAGGATAAAATATAACCACTTCATCCCTTTATGCAACTATTATAGTTTTCATTTATAACCCTTAAAAATGTATAAATATCTTACTTATATTTCACATTTCTAAAAAAAAATCTTATAAAATTAATCTAATTTAAGTACTGGGAGCTCTTTTACTAGATTAACCCACGAACACTTTATTAACCGGCTACTTGCATCATTACATTTGCAAATTCCATTGTTTAATCAGCCAAACATGGGAACAAACCGAAAGATCTAACAAACTTTGGCCTAGATTGTGGGCTTCAAAATTCGCTTCACGGCCTTCATGTCTCAACCTCACATCCTCGAAACTTTGTGGCCTCTGCTTTATCTCCTTCATCATTGTAACATATGCTAATGTGAACCCACCGTATTTCCCAAGTCATACTTGCTTTCTTAGCGAACATGTACGATGGGCACGTACATGCGATCTAGAAGCGATCGACTAAAATTCATCTAGTGTTTCGTCCTCCTCGTCGGTGATGCCACCGGTCCATTCTTTCTCGAGTGGCCTTGGGGCCTTGGAGGCGTTGCGGACCATGTCACCTTGCTAGCAGGTGGGTTCCCCTTTTTGTTTAGACTATTTTTAGTGTCTCCTTAGAGATGTTGGGGCGACGACTTCTTCCTGAAGTCAAAATAAGGTCCTTGCTTCTCTATCCTCACTCTGGTGGTGCGTCTAGTTTTATTGGAGGACGCGTGGAGTAGTTTGTTTGGAGGACCTCTTGGGATCTGGTCGATTTCCATGTTCATTGGTGTTATTTCAGGTCACTCACCTCCGATCTACGGTTGTCAATATTAGCGATGGTTGAGCCTCTAGTGCACTGGTCCTTTGGGGATTAGCATGATGATTTCATGTCTATCTACCGCAACAGGATCTACCACAACAAGTTTTTCCCGATTCTGATGATGGAGGGGAAAGGATGGCGACGCGCCTTCGGCTCATGCTAGTATCTGTAGTTATCACTAGGTGGTTCAAGAACCAATTTATAATTACTATTATTTTTAGAACTCTTTGTAGTGTTGTTGATGTTTATCAGTACATTCGTGAAATTTTCGCAAAAAATAAAAGTCATGCTTGCTTTCCTTGTCGACGTTGAAGAGTCCACAAATATGGATGTGCACAAACAATATTTTTTGGAGTCGTTTATCATTTTGTGAGTGGCTAGACTAGTAGTGGAAGTGGTTTTTGGATCCTAACGATGGTGATATGGGCCCACAAATTAGGCTAGTCGTGCATGCGGAACATAAAGGTCCAAACTTCTCCATCTAAAATAGAACGGTCCAAACACGAGTATACCATGCCATGTGTGGTGATATGAAGTGTGTGGACCCTAGGGACGCGGTTGTATCTGATGTCTACAGAAAAGGTTATCGTCATGCAGCAGTTACTTGGCTCTAACATTAATATAAAGTAAGGTTAAAAAGTTTCTACATTATTGTTTGAAGTCTATCAATAGTTTCATAATTGACTACTCGTCTGAATCTCGTATATTACTAGTATTTTATGTGATGCATATTCACTTCCTTACAAGTTAGGTGATTGTTTTCCTTGGTGTGCACTAGAATTTTCAAGATCTTTTAGATCCCCAGTTGGACCAGCTAGCACAGTTCAACTTTCAATGGCAGCTATAGATGGCGACATCTTTCGATCGAGCCAATACATAGATATAGAGATGAGATTTTGACCCAGACGAAATGGACCATAGGGATGTCGATGTGGACAGTACTCCCACTCTCCTAGTATTTCTTAGCTTCTACTTTCATGAATTTGTAAGTGTTCATGCGTGTTGCTTCTTCGGGTCCTATTTTCTTTACGTACGTATTAAAAACAACAATCTTTTAACAAACTGCAAATAAATGCATAAAAACAACATATAGTGATGCAACTCACACTATAACTTCTGGTGATACATCTATGGAAATGCCACATATTTTATCTATTTATATTTTGAATTTCTATCTATTTTACTTTTGTTAGGTCGGCATGTGAGTTTTCATCAAAGTCTAAGAAAATGGTGCAATTTTAGTAAATGCATATAAATATGAACTCACTGTCCTAGTTTATAACTCAACTAGAACTATACTACCTCTGTTGTTAAATGAAACAAGTTTTGACATTGAAATTGAATTGCTAAAACATCTTATGTTTAGGAATGGAGGGAAAACTAGAACGAACAACTGTAAAATTATAACACCCCTAGAATTAAATATAACCACTTCAGCCATATACGCAACAATACAAAACAGTTATAGTTTTTCATTTATAACCTTTCAAAAAAGTTTCAATATCTTATTTATATTTCACATTCCTACGCATTTTATTGTAAAATAAATCTAGTTTAAATACTGCCAACTCCTTTTTACCTTAATGCACGAAGACTTTATTAGTCGGTCACATGCATCATTACATTTGCAAATTCCAAGGTTCGGTCACCCAAACACGGTGGCCAACTGAAAGATCTAACACACTTCAACCTATATTGTGGGCTTCAAATTCGCCTCGCGGCCTTCATGTCTGAACATCACATCCTCGAAGCTTTGCAGTCTATACTTTATCTCCTTCGATGTTATAACATATGCTCATGTGAATCCAAGGCTCTACTAAGTCATGCTTACTGTCCTTATCTATGTTGAAGAGTCCACATATGTGGACGTGCAACATCATTTTCTAGAGTCGTTGATCATTTTGTGAGTGGCTAGACTAGCAGTGGATGTGGTTTTTGAATGATATGGGCCCACAAAGTTAGACTTTGCTGTGGACGCGTAACACAAAGGTCCAAAATTCTCCATCTAAAAGAGAATAACGGTCCAAACACGGGTATACTATTTCATGTGTGGTAATATGATGTGCATGGACCGCTGGGGATGAGCGGATGAGGTTGTCGCTGATGTCAACATAAAAAGTCATCGTTATGCATCGGTTACCAAGGTTGGCCATGGTGCCTGTCATCATTGGTTTATTATAACATATTAATGTCAACCCATGATCAATAAATATCACTAATATGTGTAAAAAAATTATTATATTTTGTTTTAGTCGGGGTTATATTGCTCTAGTTTGTAATTGTGTTTGCTATACTTCGTTTAATATTAATACAAAGCAGGGTTAAAAATCTTCTATGTGCATGTTTTACAGTCTATCCATAGTTTTATAACTGACTAATCGTCTATCGCTTGTATTTTACTAGTATTTTCTGTCTTGCCTATTCACTTCCTTACAAGTTAGGTGATTCTTTTCTTTGTTGTGTACAAGAATTTTCAAGATCTTTTAGATCCACAACTGGACCAACTAGCAAAGCTCCACTTTTAGTGGCAGCTAGAGATGGTGACATCTTTTGATCGAGTGCACCAATACATAGACATGGATTTGAGATTGTCACCCAGATGAAATGGACCATAGGAATGTAGATGTGGACACTTCTCCCACCCTCCTTGTATTTCATTGCTTTTACTTTTATGATTTTTTAAGTGTACATGCTCGTTGCTTCTTCTGGTCCGGTTTTCTTTACCTACATATTGAAAACAATGATATTCTAACATACTGCAAAGTATTTAATGCATAAAAAATAAAATAAACTGAATGCAACTCACAACGTAACTTTTGGTGATACATCAAAGGAAACATTTGATAATTTCGTCTGTTTACTTCTAGACTTTCTATCCAGTTAAATTTTCTTAAATTAGCACCTGAATTTTTAATTGTATGTTTAAGAAAAATGTTGCAATTTTAGTAAATGCCTATAAATATGAACTCATTATCCTAGTTTATGACCCGGATAGAACAATACTACCTCTATTCTTCAATTAAACAAGTTTAAGAAAATGGAGGGAAAACTACAACAAAAAATTAAAAATCATAACAACATTAGAATTAACTATAACAACTTTAGTCCTATACGCAGCAATATGAAATGGTCATAGTGTTTCGTCTATAACCCTTCAAAAAATGTATCGATATTTTATTTATATCTCACATTCCTACGATTTTATTGTAAAAAAATATAACTTAAGTACTGGTAGCTCTTTTTTAAGCTTAACCCATGAAAACTTTATTAGCCAGTCACATGCATCATTGCATTTGCAAATTCTAGGGTTCAGCTGCCATACATGGAGGCCAACCGAAAGATCTAGCACAGTTCAACCTAGACTGTGGGCTTCAAAACTCTCCTCACAACCTTCATTTCTGAATATCATATCTTCGAAGCTTTGTATTCTCTGCTTTATCTCCTTGAATGATATAACATATGCTTATGTGAAGCCACAAGCTTTCCTAAGTCATACTCGTTATCCTTGTCCACGTTGAATAGACCCTGGACGTACAACAACATTATTTTCTGGAGTAGTTGATCCTTTTGTGAGTCACTAGACTAGCACTGGAAGAGGTTTTTGGACCCCGATGGTGGTGTTTGCGCCCACAAAGTTTAGACTAGCTATGGACGTGTAACACAAAGGTCCAAACTTCTCCATATGAAAGAGAACGGTCCAAACACAGGTATATAATGCCTTTTGTGTCGATATGAAGTGTGTGAACTGCTAGGGATGAGGTTGCGGATGATGTCTAGAGAAAAGGTCATCGCCATGCACCGGTTATCAAGTATGTCTACGGTGCCTATCATCATCGGGTAACTACTAATCGTCAACCTGTGACCACTGAATATCATTACTATGTGTAACCAATTCTTAATATTTTTTTACCTTTTATTTTGTCTTCAAAAATTATGAGTTTGTTCGATAAATTTCTACTAACATTTGGTTAAATACTATTTAAACTACCCCCCCCCCCCCTTAAAAAGGAACAATCAATCAACCATAGAACCTTAATGATCCAAACCATATTTAATTTTACAGGATAAATTCCTCCTAGAAAATGTGCAAAATAACCATTGTGTGCATATTGTATCAGGATAGTGATCCTAAAAATTTTAAAGAACAGTTTTACAAATGCCACAAGCATTGTTTAATTCGCCATCTCTGTAGTTTATAAAAAAATCTTACACATGAAAGTATTTCTAGCTGTACACTAAATGGACGATCTTTTTTTGTGGGGGGGGGGGGGGGTCTAAATCGATGATCTTCAGTTGAATACACTACAACCTTACATTTCAATGTTTTGGTGATATTGAAAACGTAGTGATACATCCAATATTTATAGCTAGGATGACTTTTGCTCAAGTTGATGAAGTATTTAATCTTGACAAAAAAATTGAACTGATAATCACAATAATAATATCGTTTTGCCACAAGATTCCAACCAGGAAGTTACATAGTAGACACACATTGTTATGCATGTTTGGCATCTATTACAGTAAGATTTTGGTCCATGAAAGGTAAAATTAAGGAATCACTTGAATCAAGGTTACATCGAATACCATGTGGTTCATCTACCAACTGAAATGGCAGAATTGCTGCCAATGCTTACCGTGGTTGAAGGGTAAGCCATGTTGAATTGGTCAAATCCTTCATTCTGCAATATGGCCATCATGTGAAAGTTTAAATCTGTAGGCGTCATCTCTGGCAGTGGCATCTCTCCATGAAGATACTTCATGACTTGTCTCATAGTTGGTCTTGCATTAGCGAATGGGTGAGAACATAACAGTCCTAGCTTTAGAGCTAGACATGCCTCATCAACATTGTAGTTGTTCTCGAGCTGTTTATCAACGGTATCAGGGAGTGATCCGTTACTCCATTGCTCCAGAATCCAGTCAACCAGTATTATTTGGCTATCACGTGAGGTCGGAGTGATAGGCCTCTGACCACATGTAACCTCGAGAACGAATATGCCGAAAGCAAAAACATCAGTAAGAGGTGTTGCTTTGCTAGTATGTCCAAGCTCTGGAGCTAGATATCCCATTGTTCCGACCACACGTGTGGTATGTGGGTCAGTACCGTGGTCATACAACCTTGCAAGTCCAAAGTCACCAAGCCGTCCATTCATGCTGCTATCAAGAAGAACATTACTTGCTTTTATGTCCCGGTGGATGACAACTTTCTCCCACTCTTGATGAAGGTAGACCAAACAGGATGCAATCCCTTTGATGATAGCCCACCTTTGAGCCCAATTCAGCCTGAGCTTGTCTTCTCTGCTGTGCAAGTATTTGTCAACACTTCCATTTGGCATGTACTCGTACACTAAGAACAATTCACTTCTTCTCCTGCAGTAGCCAAGTAACGGCGCAAGATTGCGGTGTTGCAGACGCCCTATGCTCACAACCTCGGCAACAAACTCCTTGATGCCTTGCTTTGAGTCATGTGACACCTTCTTCACCGCAATCTCCATCTTAGACTCCACAAGGATACCCTTGTATACTCTCCCGAATCCTCCGATGCCTAGTAGGTGCTTGTTCTCAAATCCTTGTGTTGCATGGAACAAATCCTTGTATGAGAAACGGCGCGGTCCAAACTCAAGCTCCCAGTCTTCCCTCACCTCAGCATATCTGAGGTGCCTGCGTAGCACCAAAATACCGATGGTGCCCACAGCTAGGACAAACGCTGCGGTTGCAATTGGCAAAATGATCTCCAATACCTTGGACCGAGGCTTGGGGCCCATGCGTGGCAGCTTTGGTAGCTTTTTCAGGTCGATGGCTGGGGCAGGGCCATTGATGGCAAAGCTCCAACCAAGCACGTAGTGACGTGCGTTGATTGTGCCAGTGGCGGAGGAGAAGCCGACATATGCGACATCTGTGACCACAGTTGTGAGGTTATAGGTGGCCGTAAACAATGGCTTTATAGGTCTGTTAACAGCCCTGAGAGGAGCCATGGTCACAGTGATCTGTGCAACGTTGTGATCGTAGTCCACCCACACCTGCATGGCCTCACGGCTAAACAGACTCAGGTTGTGGAAGTTACCGTCCTTGTCATCATAGTAGCCGGCAGGGTATGAGTTGAGTGATACGAGGCCGTTGACGTTGGCGCCGGCGTGGTTGGCGTTGATGTCGTTGAACTCTTTGTTTTGGAGGGTGTCGAGCTCGACAGCGAAGAAGTGGTTGCTGGGGTTGCGGTTGTTGATGATGTCCGTGAGGCCCAGGTACTGGCTGGCCAACGCGGATGAGAAGTTCTGGTCCCGCGAGACGATGAAGGCCATGCCGCAGGCGCTGAGGTCAGTGTAGACGGAGAGGATGCCGAACACGAAGGCGGCGGAGAAGGACTGCACCGTCCCATTGGACGACCCGACGAAGCGCAGCGGGGTTGGGTGGAACGCGTGGCCCTTTAGTAGGGCGCTGCCATTAGTGAGCTCGAGGAGGCCGTCGGATGTGACCGTGGCCGTACCGTCGACCGTGAGCTTGTTGGTTGCCGAGAAGCCGGTGTAGACGAATTGGTCCTCGCCGGTGGTGGCCGCTGAAGTAATAAGGCTAATAAGGAACAGGAGCTGTATAAGCATGTGGGGAGACTTCATGTCGATCGGGGAAGGGAGGCAAGGTATTGTTGGGCCAAGACCAGGTGCAAGGCCGGAGAGCATGCACCGTCCTCGGTCCGCACTGCCGTCTTGCTTGCATTGGCATGTAGTTTATGCTTTGTGCTGGAGCCCAGGCAACACGCTGCATGGACCGACTTGTCAAACGCCGCGATCCAATAATCCAAGTTGGATTTATTGACTTGTACTCACTGTTCTCGATCGCAACAAGTTAGAGTCTCAGAATAACATAATATGTTAGAATCAAGGAATAGTATCTAGGTGTTTTGGAAGCAATTAGCAAAGTTAAGTCTTATTTCAAGTTTTCTTCTCGGGCATCTAGACAAACTCACGTCACTTATTTTGAGACGGAGGGAGTAATTTAATTTCAATCTAGTTTCGGCATGTCACATTTTAGCCCTCCACTCTTAGTCCCTTCCTGGGTCCGCTACTGGGTATAGACACAACATCCACGGGTATCGACATCTCTACTAATCTTTAGCCCATTGCTCCTCGTCCGTGAAATCAGTGGGAGCGAGAAGGAAGCCTATAACATGGGTTAACATGGATTACTACTACACACGCTCATTTCGTTGTGGAAAAATAATCTGTACAGGTTGCCGCACCTCATTGGTCAGTTGTAGCTGTCGGGGAGCAACTTGTGTTTGTTAGTTTCCACGCACTACTTTTCAAAGACTCATATATCTACCCTATCTTGTACTCCCGGAAATATAAGATATTTTACGTTTGTGAAATAAATGTACCTAGATGGTTTTTATATAGTTTCACTCCGAACCTCCACTAACCTATCACTACAGGAACAAATCAAGGCGCCGACGGTCAGACGCTATGCCGACGGCTATTTTTCGGGGCCGTCGGTATAGCCCGCGAGGCAGGCAGCCGAGCAAACCGGCCGTCGACCTAGGTTGGCCGTCGGCGTAGGATAGGATAGGCTGACGGCAGTCGTCGGCGTAGTGGATTGGCCATAACGGCGATGCGACGATGTCAAGGCTACGCCGATGGCTTTACCGTACGCATAAGTTTCACAGCTACCCTGACAGTTTTGCCGTCGGCATAGCTAGTTTCCTTTTTGCCATATTAATTCAATAAAAATCATAACTAAATCATTCTAATTCAGAAAATACATATAATATATCAAATTTGCAGAAAAATAAGATCTATCTATCTAAATTAAAACATTACATTTTTATTGAATAAAATATAAAAATATTACAAATACTTTCGTATAACATATTTTTCATTTTCCAAGTGCTAAAAAGGGATGTTTTGTGAAGTAACCACCAAATAAAAGTTTCAAAATGCTACCGTCCCATTTTTCAAAAATACTAGACCACCTTACATAGACAATGTCCCAACTGGGGGATCTCAAACCTTTTCGTCCACCCCTAGTGAAAAACAAAAATTCCTGCCGATCGGTAGGAAGTGGGTCAGATTTAAACTACAGATATATTATCTGATGCTCGTGATGTTTTGAGAAAATCATATTTAGCCTCACAATATGCTATTTTATCAGAGATCCAATGCAACTTTAGCGTGGCTCAGCCCCGAACTAAGAAATTTCATGCCTGCCACTTTGACCATAGTTTGAAACGGGCATAAGAAATTAAAAAATGGTACGAACAATGTAAAACCTCCGCGTTGTACGGAAAAGCCATTTCCCATTTTCCGAACACAAAAAACGGGGCGTTTTGTGAAGCAATCACCAAAGGCTAATTCAAAATGCTACCACCTTGTTTAAAAAAAATACTAGACCACCTTATATGTAAAATGTACCAACCGGGGATCTCAAACCTTTCTGTCCACTCCTGGTAAAAAGAAAATTTCTTGCCAAATAGGTAGGATGTGGGTCAGATTTGAACTACATGTACATTATCTAATGCTAATGATTTTTGAAAAAATCATTTTTTGACTCACAATGTGCTATTTTATTAGAGATCCATTGCAAGTTTGCCGAGTCTCAAGCCCCGAGCTAAGGATTTTTTAGAACCCTCAAATTTTAAAGATATTTTAATATGATTTTTTGAAGATTTGAACACTATTAAATGAATTTTATTTGCAAAACCGTGCACTACACTATTAAAAATGCATGATGCATGTAACATCCTAGGATTAGCCCTAGAAATAAGACAGGACACATGTTTGTGCATTGCATTCATGTATAAGAAAATCCGAGAAATTTTCACGCAAAACTAAAGAAGCTATAGAGGGATCGGGATCTCTCTTGTTCTGTTGGAAGCATCTGGGCAAGTGCGACGGATTGCGACATGACATCTACTGTATCTTTGTGTTTGAGGGGAAAGCAATTCAAATTTGAATATTCAAAAGATATATTTGAATTCAAAAGGAATTTGAAATAGAATTATAACTGGTAATGGTATTATAATTATAAATACATATATGAGATATTATTTATGAGTAAGAAACCAATAATCACAAGTATTAAATTACAAAAGAAAAAGAATTGAATTTCTTTCACATAATATGATAATACAATCACTATTACAATTAAGTAAATTGAAACAATTCAATAAAACGGAATGAATTTCAATAACTAATAAAGAATGAAAATTCTTATTTGTAAATACGATACAACATTTATAAGATTCAAAGAATAAGAATGGAAGATTAAACTTTATTTCATCAAAATAAAAAATGTAATGTCTTTACAAGAATTCAAATGAAAGAAATGTATTTCATTCAAATAATAAGATTACAATATATTACATATGTCAAAATAAAAAGGAAGTTACAAAAGAGTAAAAGAAAATCCATTTAGTTTTGAGATTAGATGTCCCTAGATAAAATATCAGCCAGTAAGCCATCCAAAAATACAAGAGAAAAATAAACAAAAAAACTAATACAAACAACTGGTAAACAATGACCCGCTTTCACAATATAGTTAATATTGTAAACAAAGTCATTGTACGAAGAACAGGGTTTTCTGTAGTTGGATGTTTACAGGCTTTGAGTTGCAGTTTCGACTTAACAGATTTATCCCTGTATTACTTACAAGAAGAAAAATCCATGCCAATACAAGAAAATAAAATCCATGTTCATTTCTCTCTTTATAGGATATCAACAGCAAGATGTTTACCCATGTCACTGAAGCTGCGCCAATGTTGCTCAACAAAGAATTAATACTACAATGAGTCGATGCAGCAAGTGGAGACCGTAGTTGTAGATGCACAAAGATCTCCAAGGTTTATCTCAGCTATCATAAAAAATGTTGGCCAGAAATGGATATGATGTGCAACAGTAAGAAAAATAGCTACAAGACCCATTATTAAAAATCTAATTCTCAATACAGAAATTGGGAACAAATATTGATGGGTATTCAAAAATATACATGTTCTCAATACTCATCGAGCCGCAGAATTTACGCTAGAAGATTTGCTACAAACATAATTGTGAAATAATAGTTGGACTTTAATTGTTGAACCTTGTGGAAAATTTTGCACACTTCAAATTTGGGTTACTTATACATGATTCAAATGATAGTTCATCAAAAACAGTCTAAGGTGTCATATAGAGGATGTGCTCCCCCGATGATCAATAGGAACCTATACCAAACACATGCAAAATTGATGATCCAGAAGTCCATGCAGAACAATATTGATGGGGATCCAAGAATGTAAAAACTCTCAATAGTTCCCATTATAGATGCTGAGTTTGCACTAGACAGACTCGACGATTTGCAACAAAGATAACTGTGAAAGACATTGTTGAGGAAACTTTAACTAACTCTTAAACCAGGTAGAAAATCTTATTCCCTCCGATCCTAATTAATGTTCTCAGATTTGGATCTAGAAAAATCTGAGAACATTAATTAGGATCAGAGGGAATAATTGCAAAATATGATTCCAAGTATAGAAGGTTAAATGACAGCCAAATCCAGGATGTGCAAGCTTTCCTGGCGGTCATACACATATATATCCGACCTGAAGCGATTGCAAGTTGACAGATTATGCACCAGAAATATGGACCTTTTTATCTATGATGAGTATAACTCTGTGCTATAAACTGCATTCTTCTACTCAATCTTAATCTCAATGAGGAACACTATACCACTTTTATCAAATCCAACCTGTCTCATTTCTTCTATAGCTTACATGGCAGTCATACAAAAGAAATCCGACTTGAGCTGATAGAAAGTTGACAGATTAGGCACAACAAATATGAACATTTTCATCTATGATGTGTATAACTCGGTGCTATAAGTTGCATTGTTCAGCTCATTTCTTAATCTCAATTAGGAACACTATACCACTTTTATCAATCGCAGGGACATCTGGATAATAATAACCTTGATTTGCTAGTAAAAATAACAAAACTATTGCAATGCACCAGCAACTAATTTGAAAATATAAAATCTGAAGCACCGCAAATGACAGAATGGCCCTGATCTCACACTTTCTTAGTTCCAATACGGTGTGTTGAACAACATGGCGTGAAGATAACAAGTTCATAACCAAGCCATGGTTTCTTCTCTGCTGAATGATGGCAGTAGCATGCCAGGATTCAGGAATACAACTAACAGCTTCATCACTCGCTAGCAATGACGAAACCAGCATCTAACAGACATACAACAGCAAACAACCAACACACAGTTACCATTTTTCCTAGCCCGCCCTTGGTTCAAGCAAATATGAATCTAGCTGGCACTTCCCCTCTGCAAACTGTTGCATAGTCTTGAGTCAGGTGTGGTGCAGCTTCATTGTGAGGGCATATAAACTTCTCCACGAATACCTTTTCGGTCAACTGGACTGCGTAATAGTAGCTCCGGTCATGATCTAGCAATCTCTTTTCCTTGAGAAACTTCACAACATGGTACCGGGGCTTGAGCCGGCCCTCCAAGCTATAGCAGAGAATTGCTGGCCGATGAGCAATGTAGGCTGGTTCCAACCCCACCTCAGAGATAAGGAATTCTGACATCCTCCGCATAATGTCACTAGACCTCGTTAGCAGAAGCGGAAGCTTAGAAATAGCAATGCGCACCTCGGCATCGGACCAACTGAATGTCTTCTTCAAGTTGTCCACTTGGGCGGCGATCTTCTCCTCGTTGAGGAACATGACAGCGTGCATCGCGTGCCTGAACATTGTGGCTCCACGGGGCACACCAAGACCTTCGGCGCAAGCCACCAACAGCGGGAGGCGCTCCGGGTTGATGGTGAGTACCCATGTCGCATTGATGCAAAGCTTAGTAATATCGCAAGCGCTTAGCCCGCAGTCGCGCAGGACCGCGACATTGGGCTTGACCACCTTCTCGAGGCTGCATCCGAGGAGATTGGTGTGGCACTTGAGTGCCTGGAGGAGGTTGTCGTAGGAGCTGAAGAGCAATAGGTTGTAGGGTAGGTTGGAGACGATGGAACTGCAACGGAAGCTGGCGGGGACGACCGAGGCAAGACGCGCGATCTCAGAACGCGATAGACCGAGACCGGTGAGCCCAACGACGATAGGGGACAGGGTTCTCTCCACGCTGGCGCAGAGGAGCTTGGGGTCCTTGGCGATGGCGGCGGCGACGGCGGCGCTGGAGAGGCCGAGATCGGCGAGGAAGGCGAGGACGGCGTCGGGATTGGAGGGGGACTTGAGGTGGGAGAGCCTGGTGGAAGCCTTGAGTGCCTGGGCTCGCGTGAGGCCGCAGGTGCCGATGAGGTAGTCCTCCACGGCGAAGCTGGGGTTTGGGGGAATGCGGAGGGCGACGGCGGAGAGGAGGCGGTTGAGAGAGGTGGAAGGAGAGGAGAGGAGGTGGGCGAGGACGGAGCTTCGGAGGCGGAGCATGGCCTGGCAGCTGGCGGTGAGGGGAAGTGGGGATGTCGTCGGCGTCGGCGGCTGTGCTCTGGTGGTCTTGTCAAACAGCCCAGCGACGCACTGTAAAGGAAGCCCAACTCGTGACTCGTGAGTGAGCTCCAGAAAGCCCGTACAAAGCCTTAGCGACTACTGTGGCATTGTTGTTGACTTTCAGCTCTAATTTTATTTTATTTTTTTGAGGGGTCTTTTCACCTCTAATTCTAAATAGCCGACTACTCCAGTTTTATTGTTACTAGCACAAATGCCCATGCGTTACACCGGAAATACAGTTAGAGTGTGTTTTGGACACACCGACTCCAACTTTTCATGCTACCGTCAAGAATAACGGTTTTTTCTTGACGATTATCTTCCCACCCTTAAGCACACAATATTTTGTTTTCTTCGCCATGTAACTGGCCTCGTGGAGGTACTGGTATGTGTGTGGGCTTAATGGAGCTCATCTCTGGGACAATTATTAGAACTTAGATTCATCAGATCGTCCTTGAGTTTGTAGAAGGGGTGTATTCTTCGACTCGTCTTAGAGGTTCCTCTAAAATTTGAATTTCGTGTTGTTGGCCACGTCAAATTTGTCCATCTCGCCACTAACATTAGTGATGACCTTCAACATTGACTTGACGAAATCGATCACTTCGTCCAAGATGATGTCGACACTGTCATGTTCTCGGCATGACCACCATCATAAAACTGTAACCGAAGTATTCTTATCCGAGAGCTCGCGTCTTAATCTACAGTTAGTACTTCCTCCGACCCATATTAATATTAGTTGACTCTAGTTTGCCTAGATTCATATGTATCTAGTCCGTCTTTTTTTTTGGAACATGCGTTTCATCTACTACGGCTGAGTCTCGTGATACTACAATCCTTTTGTGCGTGCGTGCGTTTCATCTGCTACGGCTGAGTCTCATGATACTACAATCCTTTTGTGCGTGCGTGTGTGGTAGAGATGTGAAATTCCTGAGGAGTTAGGAATCAATCCCTCGCCGCCCATCGTTCTTCCTTTGCTCCCTGTCTCCCTGAGCTGTTCCCCTGCCCTTCTTTTGCTCCACCCAAGTCTCTAGCATCCGCTCATTACATTTCAAACCACGGTGCTAATCCTTGCTGATTTATGAGGCGACTGATTCTTATCGATTTACAGGTGTATATAAATTGGTGGAACTCCTTGCAAAGGAGCAAGGTGATACTATTTAGTAGTACAAAATATCCATCCTTTTGTGTCTACCGGTAAAAAAAAATCTGGGCATCTTAGCCCAAATACGGCCATTGGTTGCCAGGTGGTGGGGCTTGAGCTTCGTTACGGAGCTTGTGCTCACGGCCAAAGGCCAGCAGCCTAGCAAAGGGCAGCAGCCTGGCGCTGCGATCTGGTCAGCCCATATGCCTGTCTCTAGTTAGAATTTGTTACTCGTGGCGGTCAGAACAATTATATGTTTTTTTGGGAGGGTAAAGCAGTCTAAAAAAATATTGGACCGGAAGAAACAATCCGTCCTTTATTATTAGGTATAGATTAGAAAAAATACCCGTGCGTTGCACCGGAATAAAAAATAGATGTATTATTGAGAATATATGAAGATTATCGTCGGTAGGTGATACGGGATATTATCTCTCTGATTTCTTGAAATTGCAGCGTGATGGCAACTTTTCCTTTTTCAATTTTCTGATGCCACATGTCAAATCGCCATTAGGTCACTCCACGAGTCACCATGCAATTGAAGTCCAAGCTGCCTCGCAAAATTCAAGTATTTTTATTGTATTTCTAGACCATAGAGGATTACTCGAAATAAGTAACTTTGTAGATTATTTAGTTTTAATTTTGCAATGTCGTATTGTGTCGATCCTTTTAAGTTAATATGTTTGTTGTCGTTATCTTTATGACTCTCATTTTAGAATTCTATTTTACTGAACTCACAATTTGACTTCATATAGTTTCACGGGTCATATGCTATTTTCCTTTTTACCTAATTATTTAGCATTGTATGGTTAATTTTTTCCAGAACAATTCACACCCGTAGCTTGTATTTTATCCTACTTTTTTCTCACTTATTCGTTCAATACATGCTCCTGGTCCTGTATGTGTACTTTTGACATACTCATTCATACGTCTCTCTTCTGAAAAGCAACAGAGGAAAATCCTCTTTCTCTTCTCCACCTACTTAAACTTCACGCATGCGCAGCCCGATCCTCTGTACGCAGCGACCCACTCGCCCAGCTCATCCCCTCCTCTCTGCCTACTATGGAAAAGCTTATTCTTTAACGTCTCACTATCTGTGAATCATTGAATATGTAGCTCGCTGTCCTGATTCTGTGTATATCCAAGGTCAGAACGTACGTTAATAAACGAGAAAGAAAGTTCAACCGACAAAGGGGCCAGACGCACGGAGTAGAAAACAAACCAAAGTGCAGACACCATAAGCAAACCATTCTCTCAATTTTCTGTTTTTTACAAGTGAACTTGTACTCCCTAGGTCCTAAAATAAGTGGCGTGACTTTATCTAGATACCAATGTATCTAGACACTAAAACACGTCTAGATAGATTCAAATCTAGACAATCCACGTCAATTATTTTGGGACGGAGGAAGTAGTATAAATCTGTAGAAAATAATGCAAAATTGATTTGGAACCTGAGATATTAATCTACCTAGTGAAAAAAAAAGGTGAATAGAGAGAAATGTCACTGCTCTTTCGACTCGAACTCCCACTTCAGGCAAAAAAAAAATGCATGTATAGTTACCTGTTGTTAAATAATCATCAAATACCAAACCCTGCAACCAATTATACGAACCGACTAAATATAGTTAACTCACCGTCACCAGCCATATGCGTGCTTCAGGCAAAAGCAAGTTAAAATATGAAGCACACGTTGTAAACCTCTGGCTTGGATTGCTCGTGCATAGATCAAACCAGCTTGGTAGATTACCTATGCCCCCATAGCCGCATCTGGAGCCCGGATGCAGAAAGAATCTCGCGGAGCTGCCGTCGGCCAGTGCAGGCGATCGATTGAAACTGCATCACCCGGTCACACCTAGCAGAAATCACTTTGTTCTTAGGCACTTGAACAAACACCTTCCGGGCACTGAAGTAACAAACTGAAGAATCATCTGCTATGTCAGGAGCTAGGGAAAGTAAGAAAAGAAGTGGAGATCAACATTCACAAACAAAATATATTGATGCAGTCGTGGAAGCCTGAAAGAGCCGGTAACAAACCAGAGCCACGCCAGTTAGGCACTCTAGCTGAATCTCAGGCACTCATGGCGCTACTGCGTACCACCTCTGTTTCCCCGGTGGCCGGCGCATCCTTTCGCCAGAACACCTGAGCGCTGAGCCTCACAAGCCTCATCAACATCCCCCGCTGCCCAAGTCCTTCACGCTGACCCGACAACCAGCGGCGCCTCTTCTCTTTCCTTCCCGTCCTCTGCACGCGGAAGCCGAGGATTCACGGATGGAGCGAGGTTGGGGAACTCTGGGATGTAGCGAGCCGACGGGGTCGATTCCTGCACATGCAAGTTTGGGCTCGACCGTGGGGTCGATTCGGTCTTCGGTGAGCTCGCTGATGTGGCGTAGCGATGGGATCGTGGGTGCCGGCGCTTCGGGGGTGCTCGGCCATGGAGTCCACGGGCGGAGCTCGACCAAGGAGTCCACCGGCGGCCCGACCTCTGCCGCAGAGCGCCTGGCTTGGCTCTCCCCCTTATCCTCTGTGTGCGGGTCGGGCTGCAGAGGAGCTTGATTTTTTCCCGTTCAAACAGAAGCGTTGCGTACTTTATTATAGGTAAATAATAAGAGAGTGACTATTGGACAGCTAGCTGTTTTATAATTGAGAAACAGACAGATTCTTAAAACCAATAGGATGAGGACAGTTGTCAGACTAAAAGGATGAAAAAGAAACAGAAAACTGTCTGTTTTCAGTGTAACGAAACAGACACATTTTCATTTTCAGCCAGTGTTGAGTTCTAACGGCTCATTTTTAAGTCCAAGTTTTTCAGTCCAAGAACTACACCCAGCACTGACGCATAACACAGCTTGTAGGTGGAAAAAGGCACATAACACAGCTTAAAAAAAGACCAACAACTCTCCACACCATACTGACACTATATCAGGTCATCTTCTCTCGTAAGAAAACACCAGCTCCACCCCCGACCTGTCGCTGCTTCAGAGTGGGGGATCAAAAAGATGCTGCTTCAGAGTGGGGGATCAAAAAGATCCAACGATCTCCCACGAAAAAAGAGAGAGAAAATAGGACCTAGAAATGATAGAAGAACCAAAGAAGGATAAACATGTTCTAGGAGAAGACCAACCTGAATTTGAAGACAACTTACAGTCCTAAGTATGCTCCTGAACTTGGTATAGTCTTTATCATGAATTTTGTGAGATCAAGCAATGATCACTTGGAGAAGAACAGAAGGATAACAGGAACTGTAGGATACCTCGCCCTTGGAAAAGTACATCAATGTGACCCATTATGGACACATAATGGGTACATCAACAAGCCCCCAATTCCAACAGCAAACCAAAGAATCAACACTATACTCTTAATAATGAAGAGATACTAAATACTGCGATTCTAGAGTGAAAAGATACCACACAAACTCTAAGAGACCATAGTAATGACAAATATTGACCCGAAGAAATCCAGAGCTACTAAATATGAGAAAAAAGGAGTCTGGAGAAAGGAGGACTAACACCTGAGAGTGAAGAAAAATAAACCAATGAATTAAGAAAGAAAATGACGAAAACTTCCAAAACCGAAGAGAAAGAGGAAAATATGCAAATATGAAGAAAGAGATGAAGTCTGAACTCAACAATCATTTAACTTTGAACTCTCGACACACAAAAAACTAAAGAGTAAGACCTGAAGAGTAAAGACTAAGATCCCTACAAAATGAAAAGCAAAGACTCGGTAACAAAAGGGGATGATATTGGGAAAGAAATCAAAATTGAGAGAGTGAATAATGAAGAAAAGGACTACGACTTAGGAGTGAAAGATACTAATCCAACACTATTATGACAAAAAGATGCTCATGATTTAACATAAGACAGAGAGACTTGATGACTAAATTAGAAGGAGGTAAATGATGAACTGAAGAATCAACTCAAGAAATTTTAAAGCAAAGGAATGAGGACTGGATTTAGAAAAGTTGAAAAAAGAGTGACTGAAAAAATGAAAGACTAAGATGCATTCTAAAATGCTACGAAATGAGTGACAAAAAACTGAGAGACTTAAAATAAGATGAACTAAGAAACAAAGAGCATAGAAAAGACTAATCAGGAAAAAAAACTACTGAATTAGTGATGAACTAAGGTGAATTGACCAACTAACTAAGACTAAGAAGTAGCACAGAAAACTCAGTTTAAAACTTTAGCTAAACTCAAAGAATAAAGAACAAATGCAAAGAGGAACACGAATAATGAGAGAATAGGGAAATAAGAACTAGAAACTGAATAATTGAGAAACAAAGAGGAGTCTGAAGAACAAAAGACTAAAAATCTGAAAACGGGTATAAAGCCGGTATCTAAACAATGAATAAATCATAAGTTAACAAAAATGACTAAAGAAAGACTAAGAAAGAAGAAAAGGGGGACTAGATAATGAGACAAATGACTCAAGAAAATAACAAAATTGAAAGAATTGAAGATAAAAAGATCAGAACTGAAGAATATGACTTAGAACACTAAGAATGACTAAAATAACTTAAGGTCGTGACTTAGAAAAACAAGAACGAATGAAACAATAAAGATTGAAAGCCAAATTGACTGAGAACTAATAAAACTAAAATTGACATGAAACACAAATAATGGACTGAAAATCTAATGCAACTATCATGCTTGGAATTGAAGAAATCAATAGACTAAGGACTAATAAAAGTAACTAAAAATAGAAACTGAGAAAAACTTATGATTGAAGACTAAGGACAAAGAAATTGACTGAATACTGAAACATAGGACTGAAGACTAAGAAAAGAATGAGAAACTAAAAAGGCAAAATGAAGAGATTGAATGAGGAAAAACTAAGAGCTTAGAAGAACACTAGGAAACAATTAGCAAAGAAAGAGACACTTGAAATAAAGATATATCTAGAAAGTTAGAACCACATCATTAAGAAACTTTGAGAACTCCTTTGGGACATATCGTTAATCATGATTGCCTTCCTTTGTCTGCTCTGTGTACACCTTCACTCTTACGTTCAGCTTGTAGTTGAAGTAGAAACTAAGATGTGTAGACAAACGGTGTGTTAGGACTAAAACAAAGTAGATCAACGGAGAGTAAAATTCCAGTTGATCAAAAAATGAGGAAATTTCACATACTCCTCACTTCCCGGATTCTGGTATTTTGTTATCTTTTTGAGTAAGTTCACAATTTTTTTAATAGTTTACAACCTACAGGAGAAGTGCAAATAGGCAATATTCAGTAAAAAGAAACAGACAAACAAAAGAATCAAATAAGAGCATAACAAATTTAGCGAAAAGTTGAACATTATGAGGATGCAACAAGAAAACTACGCGTTACTCAACCGTAGAAAGAAGAATTAAAACTGTTAAATAGTTATTAATGACCAAGAGACCGAAGGACATGACTATAATAATATGGTAGACTGAGAACTGAAGAACCAAAAGAGGAGACAGAAAGACAGAAGAAGCACAAGCTATATTGAAATATTATCCATGGCTTAGCAATCAAAAGTAATACGGCCGTAGTTACAGAAAAATGCTTCAAGAAGCTTCATATCATGGTTGTATGTAAAATGGTAAGACCCTACCTGTTATAAAAAAACAAAATGTAAAAGTGCTCCTCTAAGGCTAAATTCATATGTCAGTAACAAATTGTCGGCCACTTAGATCTTACCTACGCCAAAAAGCTAATCAGCACAGTTTGCCGCACCAAATCCACAAATTCTCCAAAACACCATGAGGTCCTAACAATCATCTCCTCAATGCTAACAAGCTAGCACTTCAAGGCCTCTTAGGAAAAGATCCACTGACCCTCAGAAGAGGCTCTAAAAACAACAAATATACCATGTCTAGATTATTATGAGTGCATCGAAACTCAGAATTACAAGTGACGGGGTCCTACAAATTCAAAAACATAAAGGGAAAAATGTTTATGAGGTGACTGAGTAAAGTTCAAACACCATTCTTCGAAAACAGATCACTACTATTATCATCACCACCCAAGAACAAGAAAATATAAAGGACAAAATGGACACATGAATAAAATTTGACCTCACACTTTAGGGCGATAGATTAACACTTTTCCTAAATAACAGCTAGCTAGTAAACTCAAGCAATCGAGCATCAAGTACTAGTATACGTGGGCAGCTTCACTTCGTCTGTGTCCATACTGTCTATTTGATATGATCAATCCGGTAAGAGACCAACAGCTAGCAGACTGCATCTTATTTCAGAAACATCCACAAACAAGTATTACACGACCACCACTAGAATTTACATGCCACGAAAGGAAGTATACCTCTTCCAATGGTAGAAACACATTGACGAATACAGGGAGCAGCAGAAGCAGCCTCGCGCCGACTTGCAGGGCCAGGGTTGCCTCTCGACTGTCGGTCCGGGTAGCGGGGAGACCCGAGCAGCAGGGGGTCTGGGGTGGCGGCGTCGCTGGTCGTCGGCGGAGGCAAGAGAGCGCCTCTGTACGTGGCCGTCGGCGAGCAGAGCGGCTTCTCCCGCTCGATCCTCCCACAGTGAGCCAACCGTGCGGCTGCTACAAATTGGACGGGAGTCTGTCGGTAAGGCCTGCCTAGAGACAGGGAACGGCGAGTATGAGGGCCAGCGGACACTGAGCTGTCCGCGGTGGCCGGACGCGGTTGCCGACGGCCGTGAGGGCCGCGGCCTGCTAGCTGGACGCATCTGCTCGGAGCGTTCCAGCCGGTCGTCGTACCGCCTCACCCCCACCCGATGCCGAGGCGCCGCCGTTGCTACTCAGTCATCTATGCGAGGCCGGACGGCAGGCGAGCACCTAGCTAGAGTTGGGGAGCGGCAGCACCACTGGAGGAACTGCGTGGCGAGCAGCGTGGCAGGCGGAGAGAAAGGGGATAGAAATGAAATTAAAAAAAAACTCAAAGAGGCTTCGACTCAGCCCATACAAATGAGACGGGGAGACTCAGAGAGTGTGTTGAGATTCGTATGAGAAATTAAATCCGACGCTCCAAAAAGTGACTGTGCACCAATTGTAAAACAGCTAGCTTTTATTTAGGAAAAGTGAATAATAAATAGATAGATAGATAGATAGATAGATAGATAGATAGATTTCTTATTAAAGGGATTGTGTTCCACAAATTAACTTATAGAGTTTCAGGATCTCAAAAAAAAACTTATAGAGTTTCAGGGTCTGATTTTACACAAATGACTTGTTCAATTGCGATTCATCCAAGATTCAGCTCAATATCTCTACTACTTATAAAGTCATCAACATGAATTTCGCTAAAGGCACACCGTTACACATACACCAACGTCTTACAATCGCACGATCAGGCAGTCTAAACACTATCCAACCAACAACTTCTGTTAGACTAACCTGACACTTTAGTGCACCTAGCAATTAGCTTTGACAGACTAAAACCCTGCCGAACGGAAACCCACCGTGTACAATTGATTTGTCGATTCATAAAGGCCAAGAATCAAGGAAGTGATCACACCCGTGATCCCCTATCCCTAAAACATCGGATCTTGTGTCGCAACCACGACTGACACCCCCGTACAACCGTCGACTCCCCCTCTCCGCTTACATCGCTACCTTCCTAGCACCATCCTCGACGCTGCCTTTCTCGCTGCCTCCATCGCCGCCCTTGACGACACCATTGTGGCCTTCCTCACTGCCACCATCGATGCCTTCCTGGACAACGCCAATGTCGCCCTTCCTCGCCGCCTTCGTGGATAACACAATTGTCGCCGCCATCGCGTCTTCCTAGACAATGCCATTGCCGCCTTCCTCACCACCGCCATTGATGCCTTCCTAGACGACACCCCCACCACCGCCATCGACATCGTAACCTTACTGGATGCAAGCACTTTCGTCCTCCTGCAACGCACTGTGAGGGGTTCGGCCGCCCTCGGCGCCGCCTTCCTGGACGACACCATTGCCGCCAAGCTAGAAGACACACTCACCACCGCCATCGTCGCCTTACTAGACGCCAGCACCTTCGCCCTCCTACGTCAAACCGTCGGGTGTGCGTCGTTGCCACCTGTGGCTTTGCCATCCTGTACGCGGTGACACGCAAATATTTCAGTAACAAACCATTGTTTGCATGATAACGAGAAGATAACTAGGTAATGACGAATATGCTACACCAACATAAGTAGCACATCAGATCTTTTCAAATGAACAATCCAGGAAATAGATTCTACAGCTGACCTCTGCCATGTAATCCAAAAAAAACATCTATAACAAGCACAATACTTCAAGGCAAAGAATGAAACAATTATTTCCTCCTCATATTATAACAATTATAACAACAACAACAAAGAATATTCCTAGCCCTGAACAACACATGACTTATAGCACTTTGTTTCATTCTTTGCTTGATTTTACAAGATGCACTTGTATGGTAGCCTCTTCTGAATTTATCGGGATCAACTAAAAGTAGTACAATAGTATAAATAACATCATGTATCGGTGTTGTAATGATAAATAACATCATGTATCCCGACAGATCCTAGAGAATCGAAGAGGATTAGGGACACAGAATATTATTCACGAAATGCTGATGATAATTGAGAAAGACGACGTGAGGCCCTTCATAACAAACCTGCTTCGTCAGACCTGATTACTGATGAGCGAATGATGCTTGCTGCTCCCGCTGATATGGATGTCCAGCAAAGTGAAGCACAAACACCAGTCTCCATATCTCTTGGTAATGACGATCAACTACTGCATACACATCTATGTTTTGATATATTGATTAGTGTTTTCATATAATATGCGGATCCTAAAGAGATAAAGAGGCAAAAGGCGGGGTTATATTATGCATAGAATAGAGAGAAAGTATTGAAGCGACAACGCCAATCCCGTGAGCACAAAAAATGTTGCAGCGCTTCTGAACATACATGAAACTTTGATACATATACCAACTACAGGACAATCGGCTGTCACGGAACTACAAAAAATAACATCTGCAGGTTTTGTACTACCACAAAGTATTCATTTCATGTTTATAGTTTGCAAATCGTTAATTCAGTGGTGTCTACGATATAGTATTTTCAATTTTCTTGCAGAGTTATTAAGTCTACCAAACTCATCTCAATCACTTGGAGGCATCCCAAGAGAAAGAGAATAATGTGTCAGACGAAAATGAGTCCAATTGGTTGCACAGGAATGATGCATTCCAGATGCAAAAAGTTGCAGGACGGATGAGAGCAGTTGTTATGGCTCTTGGTCATAATAAGCCGCAAACAATGCAACACAACGCAGGGCCCCTCACACAACTGCCAGGGGTTGAAATACCCCGATTGAGTAGATCTGACAACCTACACACCTCAGGTTTTTTCAAGGGACGTGTCGAGGCCGACTGCACAGATTATGGCCAAGCCAAACAAAGGATATTGATAAATCCGAAAAAAGCACCAAAAACATTGTTTATAGAGATGTTTTGGAGGGGTGACGCAGGTGCGTTATTTGCAACTATGTTGTATTATCTACACCACTACTTTTGATGCTAACAATATTTTTCTAATTCTAGGTCTTAATCCTGGTAATCTATGGATTTCATTTATGTAGCATATGTTGCAGTTGGACTACATCATCGTTCAGTTAAGGTACGTCTGGTCTGACTGAAAAGACTACTTACAGCAATCTGAATGGAAATAAAAGCACCAACCAAGTTACTGAGGTTGCTATACCTCTATATTGGTTTAGAGAAATCCTAATTTACTTAGTCAAATCTTGCAGGGAGCGAACAAATCATGACTTTGTCCGGGACCAACAAACGACTCGTGATATAGTAACATAGTTGCCTCACCACTGCCCAGAATAGTTCTAGTGTGTAGGTGGAAGGTCCATCGTTAGAGATTACATACGCCAAGGTTGAAATCAATTAGGAATGAGCTGGTTAAAAAGTTCAACAACCGTAGCTGCTTCTGAGAACTTCAAAATTCCTTTAGCTAAATTCTTTCCGTTTCGTATATTGAAGTACAGAAATCAATACATTTTTTATAGCTTTAACCAACAGCTATAGGAGCTTGTTATTTCTGTGATGTTTAAACAAATATAGGCACTATCGACATAACTGGATATTTTTTGAACCAACACTAGTAGAAAAAGAGCCTTTCGTCCACCCTAGTTCGGAGCATTAGTCCCGGTTGTGGTTATACCCGGGACTAATGCTCACATTAGTCCCGGTCGGAACTAAAGATTCTTACGTTAGAACCGGGACTAATGTGAACAAAAGGGGTTGCGGCCGGTGCCAACCTCTTTAGTCTCGGTTCGTATCACCAACCGGGACTAAAGGTGTGACCTTTAGTCCCGATTCGTATTACCAATCGGGACTAAAGAAAACGAGCAAAAAAAATTCTCAAGTTCTGCCGCGGCAGGAAAACGGGCACAAATCCTGCCACGGCAGGAGAACGGCTCTCCACCCCCCGGCAGGAGATCGCCTTTTCTAGTTTCAAATCATGCTAAAATATTATAAAAATTTTCAACAATAAAATCTTTCTAACTATAGTTATATTAAATAATTTAGTTGTTACGAAAATTAACAAACATGAATTTCGACATAATTTGCAAAAAATGTCATGAAAAATTCAAATGGCCATAACTTTTACATACAATATCAGAAAAAACGTACATCCTATCAAAACGTGCAGGAAAAAAATTCCTCTTCGATTTCAACTGCCTTAGGCCGTTTTCGATTCTTTTAGATTCTTAAAATTTGAAAAGAAAAAAAAATATTTCAAAAATTAATTTTTTTACTCCCTCCGACCCATATTAGTTGACTTGGATTTTTCTAGATTCGGATGTATCTAGTACTAAAACATGTCTAGATACATCCGAATCTAGACAAATCCGAGTCAACTAATATGGGTCGGAGGGAGTAATAATTTGTAATGGCATATTTGAATTCCTCACATTTTTCTGATAATAATGGATATATTATTTGTCGAATTTCGATTCACATATTTGAAGATATTATTTATGTCATATTAAATGAATACATGGCAAAAAATGAATAAAATATTGATTTAATTAGTTTTTTTATTTTCATTGGAATAAAATATTGCTATTACTTATTTATTATTGTTTACTTAAATAGTTATTCGTAATTTCAAAAAATAAACACGGTTGACATATTGATATGCTAATAGGATTGATATACTAGTCTTCACAACAAGGTATAAGGGTCCTTTGTTGGGGATCGGTGCGGAAAACCAAAAAATTTGTACGATGCAACCCCAGAAACTGCCTAGGATCTATCTATGTAGTAATGCGGTAACGGCCGGAGCGTAGAGAATACATACCCTTATAGACCGTACGCGGTTAACGTTCCGCGGGGAACGTGGTTGATGTAGTCGTACTCGAAGCCGACCTCAAGGTCGCGAAGCTCCTCACAGGTCACCCCTTGCTCCTTCTTGATCTTCATCGTGCAACAGCTCCGGCTCACGACATTTAAGCGCCCCAAGTGTTGCGCTTCGTGTCTTCGTACACATCCGGTGCACGATGAGACCTCCGGCTCCCCGATCCCGCCCGAAATGCGGAAGTTGATATCCGACTAGGAATCTCTGCAGCGCAACGGCGTACTACAGGTGTGTCTTGATCGCATAGCCCAGACTTGGGGCCATGGTCGCAAGGTATAGAGAGAGAGAGGAGGAGGAGAAAGTCAACCAAAGGATTTCTCCAATTGTGCATTTGGTGTGTCTAATCCCACCCATGGGCACCCCTTTATATAGGCGGAGGGGGTGTGTCTTTCTCAAAGGCTAAGCCATGTGGAAAACTAATACTAAAACAAAAAGGCAGCAGATTTTCGTTCAGCCAAATGGGCCAAAAGTACTCAGCCCAAATAGCAAACAGAAAATAGCTAAATAAAAAAGAAAAAGAGAAGCAACAGGAGCAGCCAGCCGGGTGGGCTGGCTCCACACCGGCGGCCCAGCTAGCTGGAAGCAGCCAGCCCTGCAGCAGCCGGGTGGGCCGGCGCTCGCCCCCCACGGCCCAGCTCCCCGCCCCTGGCGCCAGCTCCCCGCACGCCCTCGTGGGCCGGGTCAAGCAGGCCCAGGTGGCGGCTGGCGGCTGTGGCCCGCCCCCTTGTGGCACGTTTTATCCGCCGCCTGCTGGCGAGCATAGCCCAGCTATTTGCCGCCTAGTGCGGCGGCTGTTATCCGCCGCCCACTTGGGCTGGCTATTTTTCTTTTTCCCTTTTATTTTTCTGTAGCCTTTTATTCTAGACTATTTCCCTTCGGGATTTAGCCTAATATAAAAGTTGCCTTTATAAATATTATTTATAATATATTAATTCACAATTAACATATAATAAATATATATTTAAATTCCCATTTATCCGAAAACACTTTTCGGGGCTTTTCCTTTATTCTTTCTCCGAACAATTTTGGATCTCTCCGCAGAACGATTCCGGCTTTTTCTCTTTCTCTACTGTGATTCCATCTTACAAATGATCGCTCTTATCGTACCCTTAAGTGTATCCTCTCATGGCTCGGGAATGTTCTAGACATGATCTGTATCAATGGTCAACAGAGGGACCAGGGATGTCCATGTGACCCCTATGCATTCCTAATGACAATGTCGCTTGAACCGTCTAAATATAGTATCCTCTTCCTTTTGTTTCTCGATACAACTTGTCCGAGATCTGATCATTGGTATCCCATACCTTTGTTCAATCTCGTTCACAACAAGTTCTGTTTTCTTGTTACCGTGATATTACATCCCCGTGACCTAGTCACATGTTGCAACATTTATAGATGTAATCTCGCCAAGCCGGCTGTATGTATCTTTACCCGTCATGTGGGTGAACAAATCCCGCTCTTGACATATATTGCCTCTACAATTCCTCCGAGTACCTGAACACATCTTTATAACCACTGTATTACCAAGTGGCGCTTGATGCTATCTAAGCACTCTCGGGAGACTGTGATTGATATCATCTCACGGTCTAAGGAGAAGGAGTCTAGGTATAGTTGTTGCAACAATGAACTATATGACTTGATCGTGTTGCAATCCTTCGAGGAATGTCCAATCATATCATTCTCCAATGAGATGATCCCGTTTTCAGTCGGCATAAATTCCCATGATCTTGAAACCCAGATCATCTTTGTGACCAATGAACTAGTATGAATAGAGGCTACTAGGGACTTGGTTGTTTCATACCACACCTGTATCAATGTTTCTACTTGGCACAGTTATAGCACAATATGAAACTATTATTAACTAATTGAGATATGACAATAAAAACCTATTTATTATTTTCCTCTAGGGCATATCTCCTTCAGTCTCCCACTTGCATTAGAGTACAAATATCCTAGCTTGCCTTTTACTCATATAAACCATATACCATATGCGTTTAAAGATCATGCATGCTCATGGGAAACGTCATGTCCATGTTCTGTTTTACCAGATCATTATGTCTTTTGCAAATCGTTAATGTCTTCCTAATTTGACATTCACACCATTATCTTATAAAGGGTCGAAGCATTTGTTTGGCAACCAAGTGAGACTTTTGTTTCTAGTGTTTATGATGACGGTCGTTTTCACCGTTGTCATCTAAACTTTGAAACACCCTTTGTTATCCTTTGTGTATATACTATAGTCATGGCAGTAGAACAAGGCCGGATTCCAGGAGCTTACAGTGATGTTAGATCAACCTCGAGGGCTTTCTCATGGGCATTGGGCCCTGGGAAACATCATTCTACGTTAAAAGCGAACTAGCCCTGCCACAACATTATACATCACATCCGATGGAGATTTTATACTTCTATATCTATGTAGATCCTAGTGCATGAAATGCATCTATGCCACTTACTTTGTTTCTTGCCATTTATGTACAAACTTAATTCTGGTTCAGTGATCAGCTCAGGAATCACTTAAAAGACACGTTCTTACAGTTAAGACTCTATCCTACATACCAGAACCTCAGTCACTTTATGTCGAGTATACAACATGGTTACATGGAAGAACCTATGACTAGGGCACAGGAGATGCAACGCATCTCTTTCTTTCAACCATAGTTTCAATACTCAATGCTTCATATAGTAAGAACTTCTTCCTTACCCTGTCCCATTCTAAGCTATTTCAGAATCTTGCTTAGGACTTTATGAACATCTTTCAGAATCAAGTCCAGGAAGCATTCGACTGATGACCCACAAGTATATGGGGTGTATCGCAGTATTTTCGATAAGTAAGAGTGTCGAACCCAACGAGGAGCAGAAGGTGCTAGCTAGTGGTATGGATCAGGAATTCTCTACAAATACTTAGCAAACAGATTTTTAGGGGTTTTTGATAAAGCAAGTAAATGAAGTATTAGTAAATAAAAGACAGTAGGACTGAATGCAACAAGTGGCCCAATCCTTTATGCAGCAAAGGATAAGCCGGTTGTATTACTTAAGATGACCAAACATTCTCGAGGACACATGGGAAGACTGTCAAGTGTTTTCGCTTCATATAGTCGATTAATCTTCCTTAGCTTGCTAAGTGTTGTGTGGGTGAACCTGTGCTAATGTACCGACCTTCCTAGGACTAATACATACTTGTGATTATACCCCTTGCAAAAATCCGTAAGTACAAGAAAGTAATTAAGGTAGAAACCTAACCACAGCTTTAAACTCTAAGACCCTTACATCCCTTGTGCAATGGTTTCCTAACGGGGGTTCAGGTTTCTGTCACTCGGCAACCCCTACGATTAGTATCCAAATACACAATGCATTCCCCTAGGCCCATATAGGTGAAGTGTCATGTAGTCGACGTTCACATGACACCACTAGAAGAAGTACACCACAACTTAAATATCAAACTATTGAATCTTTCTCAACACAACTCCACTACTAACAACATGACTTCTCCCATGTCCTCAAGAACAAAACGAACTACTCACAAGACATCATATGGATCATGATCAGAGATGGAATAATGATGTATAACAATCTGAACATAAACAATAATTCAATGGTTCCACTCAATAGCATCAACTACAAAGAGTAATCAACACCGGGAAAGTTTCCCCTAAGAACTATGCAAGATTCAACCCAATTAAAACAACAATATGGAGATGGTGATGAGGGTGCTGCTGATGATGATGGTGGTGATGATGATGATCCCGATGAAGTCTGGCTTAATGGTGGTGTTGATGGCGACGATCTCCCCTCTCCGGGAAGGAATTCCCCCGACAGAAATCTGTTTACCGGAGAGATCTTTCTCTCTCGGTGTTTTCCTCCCCGCAGAGGCAGTGGAATCTTTCTATGGTCGCTTCCCGAGTCTTAGGGTTTAAGGAGGATAATATACGCCAGAGGGGAGTGCCAGGGCTGGACCAGGGTGGCCGCACCACCTGGTGGCGCGGCTTAGGGTGGCCCGCGCCAGGGGGTGGTGTGGGCCCCTGTGGCCCATCTCCAGCCCCCCCTTGTGGCTTCCTTCGTCTTCTGGAAAAATAGGATTTTCCGTATATTTTCCGGGATTTTCTGATCTTCGCGAATTTTGCCTCCAAACAGCACCTTTTCCATCAAAATCCTGACTACAGCTGTCCATGCTCCAAAAGTCATCAACCATGCAAAAACAGATGAAATAACATAAGTATCACCTCTCAATACGAAATATATCAATGAATAACAGTGAATTATGACATAGAATAGTGATGCAAAATGGACGTATCAACTCCCCCAAGCTTAGACTTCGCTTGTCCCCAAGCAAAACTGAGCTCAATAAATATGGCCTTAGGTTTATGGAGTGAAGAGTCAATAAAAGAATACGGGCAAGAAGCATCACATTCATCAATACATAGATCATAATAGAAGACAACTCACTATTATATAACTCAACTTGCAATGAGTAAAGGAAACACAATAAAGATACATAAAGTAAATCATAATTGGTAATGGCAAACTTAGCTCTTGGTCGAAGAATAGTTGATAATTTGCTGGAGTTCACAAATAACTGATTTTCAATGATAGCTTTCAAAGTAGTAAACATCAAGATAAGAGCAATGTGCAAAACAAGGAACATAAGAAACATGAGTGAATAAATCATCATATGAATGAATGATACACAACAACTCAAAATACTTGCTGAGATAGAAGGGAGTAGGTTTATTGACTCAACTAAAAAGTAAAAGAAAGGCCCTTCACAGAGGGAAGCAGGGATTGCAAGTCTCATAAAGAGCTCCCAAAAATTATGATACTTACTAGCTTTCAGCTCTCATTGCCCCTATCATAGGCATATTTAGGTGATTAAGGTTAAAGTGATCAAATATGAGGTTATGCATTGACAAGTTGTAAGTTGAGAATCTCATGTCCCTTGAATACGAGGGGCGCTCCTCATGCTACTCAAGTTTAGTCACCGGTAAGTTCTTGTCATCGTAAGCATATGTGTATCATAGAGAATCGCCAACAGGGTACCCCTTGCCCGATGATGCGAAAGAATCCCCATATCAAATTAACAAGGCAAGCAGACAACAAGCATCTCAGCAATCTTCTTATTTACCATGGGAATATGGTGCTTTTTTCTCTTTCCTCTTTTCATAATATTTTTTTTTTCTTTTCTCTTTTTCTCAATCTCTATCTCTTTTTTTTATAAAAGAAGAATGCTTCATAGATGCTCGTTATGGTTACGCTGCAGGTTTCCACCATGTCAGCACGGATTAGACCAGCGGCCCAGGCGTTTCTCTAACACACATGCATAACTCCATGGACTTACAAGCTCCCCTTTCATTTCACACCGACGACATCCATAGACAAAAGAACATGATATCAACTAGGTACAAAGTACCAGTGCAATGTTGAAAGTGTTCCCCATGACAACATGGTTCTGCTAATTCACAACTTACAAAGCGCAAGTATATACGCAACATAGGTGAGCACAATGGTTCAAGTTTATTAAGTGCAAGAAAGTAAAGTGTGTCATCAAGTTTGTGAGAGCTTTAATCACTAATTTTCACATAACAAGTTTAATTTGGGAGGTAGATAAAACAAGAATTTACTTGAAATAGCAATAATGCTAATAGGTAGGTATGGTGGACACAAATGGCAAAGGTTTTGTTTTAAGGAGTGGATGCACGAGAAGAATTCCCTCTCAGTACAGGTTTTTGGCTAGCAAGGCTGGGTAGCAAGTATAAGAGTTGAAGGAAACAAACAAACATACAAGCGATAAAGACAAACATGCAATCTTCCTTGGAAGCACAAAAGATCTTAACTAGAGAATACTAGACTTATGAGCAAATCAAGAAAGAAGATGATGAAATTATATTTCTTTAGAGTACTTTTATCTTTTCTTTCAACTCTCAAAAATAGTGTTGCTACTGACCGAGCTAGGTTTGCCAAAACCAACTAAATTAACTCAATGATCCCAAAGTGATACCAATACTAACAACAAGATCAATCATATAACCACGAATTGAAAAGTAATATAAGCTATGAAAAAAGAGTGAATGATAGAACTTCTCATTAATATTCCATAACGACAACTCACACCAAGGGATACATATCTAACGAGAGAGGGGACACTTCCATAATGCACCATCCTACATGATAACTTCTCTATTCATGATATGACTCTACTAAAAAGGTAAAAAGATAGAAGATAGTGATGTGATACCGTGGCACTCCCCCAAGCTTGGAACAAACCAAGGGGATGCCAAACCTGATGACGAATTACTCCTTCGGTGGTGGTGGTATCCTCTTGATGAGCTCTTTGATCAGTTTCCCCAAGTCCTCAACCTCGAAGGTGAGATTACGAATAAGATGTGAGTTTTGCTCAATGCGGCTCATGATCATGTCGGGTTGAGAATCCCAGCTCTTGCGATTCTTTCCCCACTCTACCTCCTTGAAGTCTTCTTTTCCTGCATGGCTAGAACGAGGCAAATCCCAATTGGAGAGTAATTTCCCCTTGGGCATATTCTGGTATTGATGCTCATGGATAAGAGTATGTCACTACTGCAGAATATGCCATTAGTGACAGGCTCAAAAGGCCCATTACTGATAGGCAAAGAGCCTGTCACTGATAACTAGTCACTGGTACAAGGTTACTAGTGACAGACAAGTGCCTGTCACTGGTATATGTACCAGTGACAAGCGTTTACATGTGCCTATCACCAGTATGTGTGTACTAGTGACTGGCAAAAAAGATAAATGTCACTGGTTGCGATGTAATAGTGACTGGCAAAAAAGATGCATGTCACTGGTTGCGATCAACGGCCGCAAACCCCTTGGTTTGTAGTGACATGCCCATTATCCTGTCTATCACTGGTTTGAATTTCGGTAATAAAAAATAATTCATTTTCCATGAATATTCCAAGTAGCATAATAAGATATTATAAAAAGTAAATGCATTTTTCACTAATATTTTAGATAGCACAATAAGATGTACCAATGATACATTCAGATAACCGAATATGACATAATTTTTGAACATATTAGACGCATTTTGTCACAAAAAAATGTAGGGTTGCCAACACATGCAAACCCCAACTCTCGCATCATGTAACCCCCAAACAGCCAAAACACAGTCTATCTACATTAAACAGGACCGCACAATCGATGTGTAGAAGAAAAACAAGTAGCTACACCGACATTGCGATATGTGGATCAAGCATCTTATTCACCACAAAGTATGCGTTCCATCTCCTCCCTCCTTGTTGAACATTCTAAGGGTATTAAGACAAAAAACCTGCAAGTTGCTTAAATTTATCGGTACCTGAAAGAGGATGAAAAACATTTTGATCTAGTGAAAGTGAATATTCAACACCAGTCTTTATTACTTCGCGGAGTACTTCATGTATGGGAATACAAGATAATAAGACAGGATGTCAGTAGCAAATGAAATTTCACTGATTGTAAGCTTTGTTCTTCATAGTGTATGATTTTTAAATTGCTTTCTTCCAAAATCAAGAACCGATGGAAAAAGGTAGTCTGGTTAAATTTACACTCCTAATGTTACATAATGGTAACGACATGTGCATTTAATATTTGATTAGACATCACCTAGGCTAGGCCAATCAGATCAAACCGCTATGTGCAATTTTCATGATTATTCAAGTATTTTCTACAAGCTGAAGTTGATGCATATCTGATAGCATGTTGTGATTTCAGTACACAACTAAAATATATATGGCCAGGAAAATCTTTAACCACAATATGTTATATGCTACAAAACTGATAATAATGCTACAAAATTGCTAGTATATGAGCTAACTAATGCATGCGACATGTGAAGGCAGGAGGGCCACTAAGCAAAGCAAAAAAGAGATACATCGTCCAGATCTAACAAATCTATGCATTCTATGAGCTGTTACTGGTTGATTCTTTTTTTGTTACAATCAGGAAAAATGCTATGGGGTATGATCATTCTAACAAATGTGTTGTCTGCACTATTCTCATCAGCTCTAGTATATCAAACTAAAAAATACAGTAACTCATAAGTTTCATAAGATTCCAACTTATAACTTTCATAAGATTCCAACTTATGAACTGGAAGCACAAAACCACTAACCTTGGATTTCCATATCCTCGTGACCAGCGCTAATGTCGAGGTAGGAACAGTGAAGCCCCCATGTCTTCATCTGCATAACACTAATATTCAAAAGTTGTAGCAGAAAGTAGCCAGCGAACAGCCAGTGAGTAGCATATCATATCAGCCAGCCAGCGAGTAGCATATCAGCCCAGTATAAAACAGAGAGACAAAGAATAAAAAACCAAATAAACAGAATAAAATGTACCTCATTTTGGGATCATGCATGCTTGATCAATTGGGTTGCAACTGCCTTTGTGCGTGAATCATGAACCTCCGGTGAGTCACCACCACCATAGGAAACTCCAGGTTCCAAGGCGACCTCTGTGTTGATGATTTTTGCGAAAATACCTTGGATGCATGTATTCTTCCGGTCAAATTGATTGGACTCGAAATGAGTACCGGACAACTGAATCTCTACTCCTTTATTTAAACTCTTTTGTGACCTCACAAATATGTCCATATGGCAGCAGAGATGGTAGCCACATGACACGCTATCTTGCTGCTGTGTACAACTAACAGCTTTATAATGCTTAAAGCGTACATGACCTCCACCTTTTCTTGGCACAATTCCACCTGTAAAACTATGTTTGAAAAGAGGATCATCCAGAATCTTTGACATCACAACGTAATCCCTTTCCGTCTTGTTTTTAAGTGAATCCAAGTAAAAAGCCTTGCATTCCTTCACCACGAAGACAATAAGAACCCAATGACCTCTGCACAAACATGTGAACAATCCAAGTAAATTAATCCTTCGTGAATAATAAACAGCCCAATTTCAGTGCAAAGCAAGGTTGGAAACCGAATATTGAACAGAAAGAAATATAAAAAAAATCAACAATCCAAGGGATAAAATTAGTATCTCTACATTTAGAAAAGCAATTAAGACTAAGTCGGACGACCTATCGGGGTTGAAGCTTAGGGTTGAAATCAAGGACACTTAGGTACCAACCAAGTTTATTCCACGTGCCGCACAGGACATATAACCTCTAACTTTAAAAGCATTTTCCTACAATAATTAGCAGAAATAAAACCTTCAACATATGTGGTGTAAGTTAAGCTTTATTTTAATAATCGGCTAACCCTGTTCAAAACAATGAATAGTATATGCAGCGATTTATCAGAACTATAAGGTGATCCTTCCATGTGTTCATTAACTTCTAAATTAACATATAAAGAAGGCAAACTATAAGTATGGTCATGTATATTGTCCGAGAGATGAATAAACATGGGTTTTGATATAGGAATCTCACTACAGTAGAACACAATTTTACTAAAAGGTTAACTACCAAAATACTACTTTGTTATAAAAAGTCACATAACATACAAACCTCAGCGATAAAAGCAGCCAAACAGTATTGCTCCTGATGTTTCAAACAAAGGCTCTTGGACCTGTGACATGTCATAAAGTACATCTTTTGTAAACTTGTTCCCTGGAGAAAAACAGAGAAAGCGAACACCGTAAGATAAACTTCTGTCTATAGTAATAACTATGTAAAAACACTTCAAGAGTTCACTGATTAGCTCGATCAATACCTCAACTCTTGACTGAATAGTATGCAAATCAGACAGCTTTGTACTCTAGAGTGTTTCTCACCCGGCATAGTGAATCGGGGGATGGTAGATGGGTAGTGGGAGACCAGAGTGTTCGCTGCGGCGGCCCCGGAAGAGGTGTTCATGGTGGTCGAAGACGGTGGCAAGGAGGCGTGTTCTCCTCTTCCCAGGACCGATCGGAGCTCCTCCCGTCCCTGTGATCGAGATGCTCCTAGTCCTAGTGGCCGAGCTCCTCCTAGTCCCATGGCTGAGCTCCTGCCAGTCCCCATGGCCGAGTTCCTCCTATCTCCCTCCATCCCTCCTCCCAGAGTACACATTCCAGTGCGCAGTCGAGTGGTGGGGGATAGGTGGGAGTCAGCGCGGTCAAGCGACGGCATGGAAGTAGGCGGCGGCGGGGCCGAACCCTAGGTAGCGACGACGCTGGTTCGTGAATCGTGAGAGAGATGAGGGGAGAGAAAGGGGCGTGAGGGGCTAAAATAAAAAGGGCAAAACATACGAGTACGACGGGAACCTGTTGACGAAGCGAAACGATGTATGGACACACAGGAACAAGACCTCGACCGGATGCCCCGGCCTAGCGAAGGATGTGCGCGGAAGCGTTGCTAGCCCGGCCAATACGCCGAGGCTGGCACTTATCTGGCCTCGCGGCAGTTCCTAAAAAATCTGGATTTTGCGGCTGGGCAGAAAAAATGGCCCTAAACCAGCGACGGTCGTTTACATGCATGTAACAAAGAATTTGCATTTTTTAGTGCCGCCCTACACCAAAAATACTAGAGACTATCATAATTTGAGCCGGTCACTACTTATACCACTTTAGTGACAGGCATTTATATACGTCTGTCACTAAGTATTTTTTCGTTCGGATGGATTAAAAAATATAACGCTAGTGACAGTCATAATTTTACGCCCATCACTAGTGTTTTGCACTAGTGACAGGCTTATCCTTGCCTGTCGCTAGGCATACTTAGCAGTAACAGGCATAGTTGTGCCTGTCACTAACCACCTGGAGGCTATAAGCCTTTCTGCATTAGTGTGTAAATGATTCTTGGTGCATGGAGGAAGTGACCATGGATCTGAACGGTGATGAGGAGGCTTCCCTCCAATTGAAATAGTCCTGGCAGGGTTTGCCACCACTCCAATGCTTGCAATGGTAGTGCCGGTGTGCTTTGCCTCCTCTTCACCATCACACTTGATCTCCTTCTCCTGCCCGGGGTCTTGGAGATCCTTCTCCATAGGCTCCTTCCCTTTATCCTTGGCATACACCATTGTGCTTCTAAGCTTCAAAGATAGTTCCTGGCAGAAATAGATCGAAACAAAAACACGAAGAAAACACGATATACGAACCTCGGGGGATCCAGGAGGGTTATATATTACGGAGTTTTATAACAAAAGGAAGGTACTGGGAGAAAACGAGTCAGAGGCGGAGTCCGGGGTGGACTCACCACCTGGTGGCGCGCCTAGGGGTGGGCCTGCGCCACAGGGTGGTGTGAGCCACCCTCGCTTCGTTTCCATCCCTTTTTCGCTTCGTAGCTTTTCTTATTGACTAAAAACTGCAAAAATATAGTTGGATAGTATTTTCGCGAAACTTTTCTTACCAGGACTGTTACCTATTTGAAAACGGACTCTGCAGGTCTCTGAATTTGGAATCTAGTAGATTCTTCCAGAGTCACCACTTGAATAACATCAATATCTTCATCTTCATAACTTACTACTTGAGTCATGAAACCTTTCACTTCCTTACTACACCATTATCTCCACTAACCTGGAAATTTCTTTCACACAAAACTTCACACAGTTCTCATTACCAACATTAATATAAGTGAAGTGATAAAACCTTTTTGAGTTCAAATTCAACTAAAAACCATCAAAACATAAGTTACTGTAGCAACTCCTTCCGAAACCCAAAAAGAATTCAAAAAGGAAATTGAATAAAGAAGCAAATGCAAGAGTGGCAAAATCTGTCAAAACAGAACAGCAGGTAAAGATCAATTTTTTCGAAAATCTTCTGTTTCTCAAATCAAAAAGTGCAAAACTAACGAAAGTTAAATAACAACCTGAGGCAGAAGCACAAAAAATTACAGCTCAATCTGATATACAGAGATCTCTCATGATTTTTTACGGTGAAGCACAAAAATCTGTTTCGGGACAACAACTTCCCCAAATCTTACTTCTCTCTCATTAGAGGTTGATCTTGACACAAAAACCAAACAAAACGGATAAGGAGCGGTTATTACCGAAGTAATAACTTCCAAGACTCAAATAAACAAAAACAAACTGAAAGAAAAAACAAATTGGTTGTCTCCCAAAAAGCTTTTTCTTTATAGCCATTAAGATGGGCATCATAATTTTGGAGATGCTCACATAGGAATATGAATTGAAGTGAAAGAAAGCATTAAGAAGCAAAAATACACACGTTTAAGTCTAACCCACTTCCTATGTAAGGGAATTTTGTAAACAAACAAATTGTTAAAACCAGAGGCTACTTGCATGATGTCTACGCACTTCTATTCTTGTAGACAGTTGTTGGGCCTCCAAGTGCAGAGGTTTGTAGAACAGCAGCAAGTTTTCTCTTAAGTGGATCACCCAAGGTTTATCGAACTCAGGGAGGAAGTGGTCAAAGGTATCCCCTCTCAAGCAACCCTGCAATCAAGATACAAGAAGTCTCTTGTGTCCCCAACACACCCAATACACTTGTCAGGTGTATAGGTGCACTAGTTCGGCGAAGAGATAGTGAAATACAAGTGGTATAGATAATTATAAGTGGTAATGGTGATAGAAAATAGCTTGATGGCATGAAAAAGACTAAAGTAAAACTGAAATAAAGATGGAAGCAAGCAAGCATGTAACAGATCTAATTGCAAACGGTGTTTCAATGCTTAGAAACAAGGCCTAGGGATCATACTTTCACTAGTGAACACTCACATATAAATATATTCTTCTTTATGATACTACTCTTAACTACTCTCCGATTGGACACTCTAATCGATGGTAGGGCTATAACAGCACACCTCAAAGTAAGACTTTCCGCATCTAGTTAACCCCACACTTTCACCTTGAGCTCTAGATGGTTCCAACAAACACCACAATTTCATAAAGACATCAAATTCCAAATATAAATCATAACAAGTATTTGTAATCTCTTGACTAAGTGCCACCATGGTGTGCATGCTGTCACTTTCACACACATGGGGAGAGCAGAGATCTATTAAATCACTTGAGTAGCAAGGTAGATATATAGATTACAAGCTCATGATCTCAATAAGATCATGCATAGAGAGAGAGAGAGATGAACACATAGCTACGATAGAACCCTTAGCCTCGAGGGAGAACTACTCCCTCCTCATCATGGGAATCGGCAACAACGATGGAGATGGTGGTGGAGTCGCTGGAGATGGCTCTGGGGGCACTTCCCCGTCCCGGCAGGGTGCCAGAACAGAGACTTTCTGTCCCCCGAATCTCCCCTTCGGTGGCGGCGGCGCTGCGGAACTTTTCGTGGCTGGAGGCTTGACTATTTAGGGTTTTTGCATCGGGAGGCATCTTATAGGCGGAAGGCAAGGTCGGTGGCCAGCCAGGGGACCCACACCATGCCCTGGCGCGGCCTAGGGGTACCCGGGCCTGGGGGGTGTGGCCAGGCCCTGGCCCTCCTCCGTCTCCTATTCTCGCTCCGTGAGTCTTCCGGTAAAATAGGAACTTTGGTATTTGTCTCGTCCAATTCTGAGAATATTGATTTTCTGACTTTCGTGGAACCAAAAACAGCAGAAAACATGCAACTGGTACTGTGGCACTTGTTAACAGGTTAGTCCAAGAAATCATATAAAAAGTACTCCAAAGTGTGGACAAAACATAAGAAAGTAGATAAAACCAAGCATGGAACATCACAAATTATAGATACATTTGCAATGTATCAACATCCCCAAGCTTAACTCCTGCTCGTCCTCGAGTAGGTAAGTGATAAAAAGAAAGAATAATTTTTGAGGTGACATGCACCATCATAAACTTGATCAAAGTATTTGTAAAACATTCAAAGCTGGGATCATAGTACTTCAATCATAACATGAAAGACAAAGTTCTAGCAATAAGACGAAGAAACTATGTTGCAACATGAAAAGCCACAAACAAAAGATTCATGAATAACAATGCTTTGCAAGACGTTTGTTTGTTTCACATAAAGAAAACATAGCATAGTAGCATTCAGCTTGTCCCTCATAGAGTAGCAAACATAAATGCATAGGACACCTTCAAAGTTCATAAGAGTGACTCGATACAAATAGTTTAAAACAAGCAATATCAAAGCTATGCATCAATCAACAAGTCTTGGGACAATGCACATAGAACTAAGAATGGCCACTATGCTCTCAAAGCAGGTGCATAAAGGTAGAAGGTGGAGACTCAATATAATGGTGGAAGAAAGGCCTTCATAGAAGGAAGTAAAGATTCAAGTTTCATAAAGAGTTTCCAAAAATTATGGTACTTATTAGCTTTCAGCTCTCATTGCCTCTATCATAAGCATCTTGAAGTGATGAAGGTTAAAGTGAACAAACTATGGTGTACATGCTTGACGAAGTATAAGTCAGAAATCTCATGTCCCTTGAATACGAGGGTCGCTCCTCATGCTACTCAAGTTTAGTCACCAGTAAGTTCTTGTCATTGTAAGTACATGTGTATCATAGAGAACCGCCAACGGGGTACCCCTTGCCCGATGATACGGAAGAATCCCCATATCAAAATGACAAGGCAAGCAGACAACGAGCATCTCAGCAATCTTCTTATTTACCATGGGAATATGGTGCTTTTTTCTCTCTTTCCTCTTTTCATAATCTCTTTTTTTCTCTTTTTTTCAATATAGGACTCTTTTTTTATAACAAGAATGCTTCATAGACAGCTCATTATGGTTATGCTACAGGTTTCCACCATGTCAGCATGGATTAGACCAGCGGCCCAGGCGTTTCTCTAACACATATACATAACCTCCATGGACTTACAAGCTCCCCTTTCATTTCACACCGAGGACATCCATAGACAAAAGAGCATGATATCAACTAGGTACAAAGTACCCGTGCAATGTTGAAAGCGTTCCCCATGACAACATGGTTCTGCTAATCCCCGACAAATAAGTGCAAGCATATACAACATAGACGACACAATGGTTCAAGTTTATTAAGGGCAAGAAAAGTAAAGTGTGCCATCAAGTTCGTGAGAGCTTTAATCACTAGTTTTATCATAACAAGTTTAATTTGGAAGGTAGACAAAAACAAAAATATACTTGGAATAGCATATGCTAGTAGGTAGGTATGGTGGACTCTTTGGAATAACTTGGTTTAAGGAGTTGGATGCATGAGTGGAACTCATACTTGGTTGTGGAGGCTAGCAAAAGACTGGGAGCGACAAACTAAGAGAGCAATAATGGCCATAATCATGCAGAGCGACAAAACATCATTGATCAAAGCATAAAGTGATACTACAAGTTTAAAACTAAAGGATCATAAAGGCAATGATGACTTGGGATAGTCATAACATGGTGTGAGCATGCGCCAAGTCAACCCAAATAAAGCATCAAAGGAGAATACCACTATACTATGCTTTAATATGCTAAAACAACGCATGATTCATCCAAGGCACATTAAGCAATCTCAATTGTTTATAAAAAGTCATTCTACAGCAAAGAATACTAAGCATAAAGCCAAAACAATATCAAGCATGGCATGACAAAGCATAGGCCATAGTCAAAAACGAGCTCTTTTTACCACATAAGTATAAACTTTCCTACTCTTTTCCAAACCAAACCAAACTATTTGAAAACCAATGTATAAAAGAGGGGGTCCAACCAATTTATTCAGAAAACTAAGCAAACAAAGGCAAACGAAAACCAAAGAGAAAACAAAAAGAAGACGCTCCAAGAACAACACAACTGTGCATAAAACAATAAAAATAAAGCGTTTGGAAGAAACCTGGGATTTTTATTGATGAAGAGGGGGATGCCTTGGGAATCCCCAAGCTTTGACGCTTGTACTTCTTGGATATTTCTTGGGGTGACACGCGTGGCATCCCCAAGATTGAGCTTTAGTCCATCTTTCATCTTATTACTCATTCCTTCCATACACCTGAAATTTTTCCGTCATACAAAACTTCACACAATCTTAATTAGTAACATTAGTGCACTGAAGATAATAAGTCTTAAGGTTCAGATTTCACACTAATAAACTTACATTAGAACACTAGCTACTGAAGCACTTCCCTCAGCCCAATTCCCCAAAAGAACTAAAAAAGGAACCAACAAGAAGCAAATGCAGAAAATGGCAGAAATCTGTCAAAACAGACAAGCAGGTAAAGACGAATATTTTTCGAAGACCTTCTGTTGGTCAAATCGAAAAGTGTTGATCTAACGAAAGTTATATAACAACCTGGGGCAGAAGCACAAAACTTCACACTTTAAAAGGACATTCAGAGATTTTACACGAATTTTTACGGTGAAGCATAGAAATATGTTTCGGGACAGCAACTATCCCAATCATTACTTCTCTCTCATTATAGGTTACTCTTGGCAAAAAATCAAATAAAAAGGATAAGGAGCGGTTCTTACGGAGGTAATAACTTCCAAGACTCATCTAAAACTTTTGGGTTATCTCCCAATAAGTACTTTTCTTTAACGCCTTTTAGTTAGGCATGATAGTTTGAGAAGATGCTCACATAGGAAATATGAATTGAAGTAAAAGAGAGCATCAAGAAGCAAATTCAAAGCACATTTAAGTCTAACCCACTTCCTATGCATAGGAATCTTGTAAAGAAATAAGTCATGAAAGCACAACGCAACAAGCATAGGAAAGCAAAACAAGTGCAACTTCAGAATTTTCAACATAAAGAGGGGAAACTTAATATTATTGAGATACATAAAACCATGTTTCCCTCTCTCATAATAACTTTCAGTAGCATCATGAATAAAATTAACAATATAACTATCACATAAAACATTCTTATCATGAGCCACATGCTTATAATAATTATTACTCTCCACATAAGCATAGTCATTCTTATTAATCGTAGTGGGAGCAAATTCAACAAAATAGCTATCATTATTATTTTCATCACCATAATCATCAAATATTGGAGGCATATTGTAATCATAATTAATTTTCTCCTCAATAGTAGGTGGACTGAAAATATCATATTCATCATTGTAATCATCATATATTGGAGGTTTGGTATCATCATAAGCAATAGAATAGCTATCTTCCAAAGTTGGGGAACTAAAAAGGTCATTTTCATAAAAACTAGCTTCCCCAAGCTTAGAATTTTCCATAGCATTAGCAATAATGGTGTCCAAAGAATTCATACTAACAACATTGCTATTAGCATGCAAATAAAGTTCCATAGGTTTTTTAATTTTCTCTTCAAACACTTCATGTCCTAACTCAAGATAAATACTATAAAGCTCTCTAATTCTTTTGTTGTTTTCCATTAAGCCTAACTAGTGAAAACAAGATACAAAAAGACAAAATTGCAGAATCTAAAGGAAATAACTTCGAGCACTCACACCGGAGGATGTGAGTACCTTTTACCTTACCTCCCCGGCAACGACGCCAGAAAATAGGCGTTTGCCGTGGGAGGTTCTTCTTCTTTAATCCTCCGGTGTGAATACCTTTTACCTTACCTCCCCGGCAACGGCGCCAGAAAATAGCTTGATGTCTACGCACTTCTACTCTTGTAGACAGTTGTTGGGCCTCCAAGTGCAGAGGTTTGTAGAACAGTAGCAAGTTTTCCCTTAAGTGGATCACCCAAGGTTTATCGAACTCAGGGAGGAAGTGGTCAAAGGTATCCCCTCTCAAGCAACCCTGCAATCAAGATACAAGAAGTCTCTTGTGTCCCCAACACACCCAATACACTTGTCAGGTGTATAATTGCACTAGTTCGACGAAGAGATAGTGAAATATAAGTGGTATAGATAATTATAGGTGGTAATGGTGATAGAAAATAGCTTGATAGCGTGGAAAAGACTAAAGTAAAACTGAAATAAAGATGGAAGCAAGCAAGCATGTAACAGATCTAATTGCAAACAGTGTTCCAATGCTTAGAAACAAGGCCTAGGGATCATACTTTCACTAGTGAACACTCACATATAAATATATTCTTCTTTATGATACTACTCTTAACTACTCTCCGATTGGACACTCTAATCGATGGTAGGGCTATAACAGCACACCTCAAAGTAAGCCATTCCGCATCTAGTTAACCCCACACTATCACCTTGAGCTCTAGATGGTTCCAACAAACACCACAATTTCATAAAGACATCCAACTCCAAATATAACTCATAAAAAGTTTTTGTAATCTCTTGCCTAAGTGCCACCATGGTGTGCACGCTGTCACTTTCACACACATGGGGAGAGTAGAGATCTATTAAAGCACTTGAGTAGCAAGGTAGATCTATAGATTACAAGCTCATGATCTCAATAAGATCATGCATAGAGAGAGATGAACACATAGCTACGGTAGAACCCTTAGCCTCGAGAGAGAACTACTCCCTCCTCATCATGGGAATCAGCAACAATGATGGAGATGGTGGTGGAGTCGATGGCTCCGAGGGCATTTCCCCGTCCCGGCAGGGTGCCGGAACAGAGACTTTCTGTCCCCTGAATCTCCCCTTCGGTGGCGGCGGCGCTGCGGAACTTTTCGTGGCTGGAGGCTTGACTATTTAGGGTTTTTGCATCGGGAGGCATCTTATAGGCGGTGAGGCAAGGTCGGTGGCCAGCCAGGGGGGCCACACCATGCCCTGGCGCGGCCTAGGGGTACCCACGCCTGGGGGGTGTGTGGCCAGGCCCTGGCCCTCCTCCGTCTCGTATTCTAGCTCCATGAGTCTTCTGGTAAAATAGGAACTTTGGCTTTTGTCCCGTCCAATTCTAAGAATATTGATTTTCTGACTTTCCTGGAACCAAAAACAGCAGAAAACATGCAACTGGCACTGTGGCACTTGTTAATAGGTTAGTCCAAGAAATCATATGAAAAGTACTCCAAAGTGTGGACAAAACATAAGAAAGCAGATAAAACCAAGCATGGAACATCAAAAATTATAGATACATTTGCAATGTATCACAGAGGCGGTGGAATCTTTCTATGGTCGCTCCCCGAGTCTTAGGGTTCGGGAGGATAATATACGCCAGAGGGGAGTGCCAGGGGTGGACCAGGGTGCCCACACCACCTGGTGGCGCGGCCCAGGGTGGCCCGGGCCAGTGGTGGTGTGGACCCCCTGTGGCCCATCTCCAGCCCCCTTTCTGGCTTCCTTCGTCTTCTGGAAAAATAGGATTTTCCGTATATTTTCCTGGATTTTCTGATCTTCACGAATTTTGCCTCCAAACATCACCTTTTCCATCAGAATCCTGACTGCAGCGGTCCATGCTTCAAAAGTCATCAACCATGCAAAAACAGATGAAATAACATAAGTATCACCTCTCAATACGAAATATATCAATGAATAACAGTGAATGATGACATAGAATAGTGATGCAAAATGGCCGTATCATCGACATTCAGTGTTTATTAAACTCACAAATCTATCTCGATAGATCTTATTGTTTAATAACTTCAACTTCATCCTAACTTAAACAACAATCACATCATTCACATATGTCGCCCACATATCACAAAATGATTTCATGCTCCCACTCAAATGTGACATTCATATTTGAGATCTACGGATTTCACTTAGCTCCCACTCAAAATATGTCAGATACATATTATAAATTAGCCAAGCTGATTTTCTCCCACTCAAATCTAGGTCCTCTCGATAATCTTGGACATTCCAAAATTCCTTGATCAATATCAAATCGAGAATTCTACTAACGAGATTTCAGTGACCATTGATTTCTCGTACTTAGGTCCATCACGCTTCTTTATATTTCGTAGGTATGTCTTGTTCAAAACACGACAAGTGAATCAATAATATAATTCCACAAACCTGTAGAATATATAGTTGGATCCTACTTCCTTTAGTAAAAGTATTCACTGCAACTTTATGATCATTATCAAAAGTTTCTCCTCTATTTGTAGAGTTTGGTTTCACGAAACAAATTTCGCTGCGCCACTCAACAATCCGGAGGTAAGGTCTAATACCTTGTTTTGATATTTTACTTTCTTTCACCTGTATCTTCGTCAAGACACGTCAACTTAGGACAACAGCAAGTTTGCCCCTTGTGGAAGATGCATTCATAGCTTCCTAAGAATGCTCTACAAAGACTTGTTTATTCGCCACGACTTCGACTTATCAAAATCTCTAGAAACTCGAACTTGCCATAACTCTTATGGTGTTGTTTTCACGAATCTATAGATGTTCCTTTGCATTTCAAATGAGTGTTTGCTTATTTTGATCTTTAACTCCAATAACTATAACCAGAGTAAGATATGATATTATACAATATGTATCTTAATACATAATGATTATGATGTTTAGACATTTCAACAAAGTTTGAGTTCATCCAATTATCATAATTGGTGAAACATCTTTCACACGTTCCTTTTATGCTAAACTTAACTTGAATACTTTAGTCGTGTCGATCAAATCGAAGAGACTTGTTAATTCAATATCCTCTTTGTTGTTGAACTCATTTGAACAATTCAAATCGTTTCAAACTTTATGTTTCATTAAGTAAATACACTTATTCACTTAAGTCCACAATTAACTAATGATTTCCACTATTTTTTGAAAATGTGATACATCACTATGTATAAGATTCAACATTTCTTCGCATATCACCGTTTTACCAAAATGCGGAGTTTTAGTCATTCTGCCCAAGAGGCATGGTTTTGCAAAGTCTCTAGATTAAGCATCTAGGACCCCGATCTTTCATAAAGAACATGCAATAACCAAAATGACTCAAACTATAGTGTATTTTCATTATTAAGCTTAGGATATCTTTTAGCATTCTAATCCTTTATAAATGTTTAAACTATTATCATTAACATAGTGACGAGAATAACTTATTTGTAATCGTAATGTGACCATAACGGTATTGTTCATAAGAATAGTACAAACTGGTTTGTAACTTGTTCATATGAATAATCGTCTTGCCAAAAGCAAGACACACTAAGTAGGATTACAAATCTATATTCAAGTCCACTAATCCAAATGATAAACTTTGAGGGAAGAGGTGATGTCGACCATAAACTATTTTGCTTGCCGTCATCAAGTCACGTTGCCTCAAAACCAGCAATTCTCAAGCAGATCGTCCTATTTTCACAAAACATGACAAATATCAAATACTTTGCAAACTGTAATGAGTTTTGCAAGAACCACATTTATAATTTTGTATATCTAGCATATACCTTTTTCATCCATGACCTCCTTTTTGCAATCAAGCCCTTCTAAGAGTTCTCAACTCTAATGCAAGATCGCTAAGTGTTTTTTCAAACATTCCGGAGTCATCGGATTATCTCCTAATGGTTATTGTATCAAGAAGAGAAGATCACCTTTTACGAGGATATCCCTCGTGCATGGGTATTAATCTATGAAGTTGGACCCTTTTGCTAAGTTTCATATTAAGCAATATATTCCCATGGTCGCATAGGACCTCAATGGGATAGGCCATGATCTAATAAGATATTTGCAAACAGACATCTAGACTAAGTTTATAATAAGAGATCAATTTATAATTGGTCTCCACCAAAATGGTCATCCCCTGAACAATTTTAGTGATCGCATGATCCCTATCCTCTGCACCTCCCTCGATTGTCACGGCCATCAGTGCATTATCAAAGGTAGACATTCAACAATGCCAATCACATCATCCATGTGACTCATGCTCGATCTTTCGATCTCTTCTGTTCCGAGGCCATGTCTGCACATGCTAGGCTCGCCAAATCTAACTTGTGTGTATTCGCTGTGCAACATGGCTTACACCCACTGTATGCGAACATAGATATGTCTGACACCCAGGCCTGTAACCCTGGATCGCCTCATACCGAAGAACTTTCTTGGTGGTGCACACACAAGGGGAACATGGAACATTGGAATTAAATAGGGATTATCTTATTTGCTACCGTTGAGTATCTAAATACTAGCACACAATAAGATGTAAAAAACTGGTATCAACATCATATGTATAATGTGATATGATATGGTCTTTCTTGCGCCTTGATCTCCATCGAGCGCTCCGGCATGATCTCCATCGTGCCCTTGGTTTGACGCCAAGTCCACGACGCCTCCACCAGGTCGTCCATCGGAACAATGACAATTACTATACTACTTAGTAACAGAAAAGTAAACTACTTTACCTTCGTATCGACCAATGCCATATCATTATCACATGCCCCCTGCAAAATAAAGTTAGACGCCTCTACTTTATCTATTGCAAGTTTTACGTGGTTGTTAGGACTTTCACACTAGAACCGTTTCTAAACTACGAACTTTCCAACCACAACATGGATCCAATAGTTGTCTCTACTACACCCCTTTCGGGGCCCTCCATTGTAAATGCTATATCAACTATTGAATGAGAGACAGACACCCACTAGCCACTTATACGGTACAAGCCGTATGTTGAGCGTGGAACCAGTCTCGCGTACAAATACGCGTAAGGTCGGTCCGGGCCGCTGCATCGAACAATACCACGATATAAACAAGTACAAGTTAGAGGGTAACAACTAGGGGATCAATGCCCGCACAATACTTGTGCGTACTGGCCGTACAGCACGCCTACGCATAGATCGGCTCTGATACCACTGTTGGGGATCGGTGCAGAAAAAATTCCTACGATGCAACCCTAGAAACTGCCTAGGATCTATCTATGTAGTAATGTAGTAACGGCCGGAGTGTAGAGAATACATACTCTTGTAGACCGTACGTGGTTAATGTTCCGCGGGGAACGTGGTTGATGTAGTCGTACTCGAAGCCGACCTCAAGGTCGCGAAGCTCCTCGCAAGTCACTCCTTGCCCCTTCTTGATCTTCATCGTGCAACAGCTCCGGCTCACGATATTTAAGCGCCCCAAGTGTTGCGCCTCGTGTCTTCGTACACATCCGGTGCACGACAAGACCTCCGGCTCCCTGATCCCGCAGGGAGTGCGGAAGTTGATATCCGGCTAGGAATCCCTGCAGCGCAACGGCGTACTACAAGTGCGCCTTGATCGCACAGCCCATACTTGGGCCATGGTCACAAGGTATAGAGAGAGAGGAGGAGGAGAAAGTCAACCAAAGGACTTCTCCAATTGTGTATTTGGTGTGTCTAATCCCACCCATGGGCACCCCTTTATATAGGCGGAGGGGGTGTGCCTTTCTCAAAGGCTAAACCATGTGGGACTAATACTAAAACAAAAATGCAGCAGATTTTCATTCAGCCAAATGGGCCAAAAGTACCCAGCCCAAATAGCAAATAGAAAATAGAAAATAGCTAAATAAAAAGAAAAAGAGAAGCAGCAGGAGCAGCCAGCCGGGTGGACCGGCTCCACACCGGCGGCCCAGCTAGCTGGTAGCAGCCAGTGCTGCATCAGCCGGGTGGGCCGACGCTCGCCCCCCGGCCCAGCTCCCCGCCCCTGGTGCTAGCTCCCCGCGTGCCCTCGTGGGCCGGGTCGAGCAGGCCCAGGTGGCGGCTGGCGGCTGTGGCCCGCCCCCGTGCGGCGTGCTTTATCCGCCGCCTGCTGGCGAGCGTAGCCCAGCCATTTGCTGCCCAGTGCGGTGACTGTTATCCGCCGCCCACTTGGGCTGGCTGTTTTTCGTTTTCCCTTTTATTTTTCTGCAGCCTTTATTCTAAACTATTTCCCTCCGGGATTTAGCCTAATATAAAAGTTGCCTTTATAAATATTATTTATAATATATTAATTCACAATTAACATATACTAAATATATATTTAAATTCCCATTTATCCGAAAACATTTTTCGGGGCTTTTCCTTTATTCTTTCTCCGAACAACTTCGGATCTCTCCGCGGAACGATTCCGGCTTTCTCTCTTTCTCTACTGTGATTCCATCTTACGAATGATCGCTCTCATCGTACCCTTAAGTGTATCCTCTTACGGCTCGGGAATGCTCTAGACATGATCTGTATTAATGATCAACAGAGGGAGCAGGGATGTCCATGTGACCCCTATGCATTCTTGATGACAATGTCGTTTGAACTGTCTAAATGTAGCATCCTCTTCCTTTTGTTTCTCGATACAACTTGTCCGAGATCCGATCATTGGTATCCCATACCTTTGTTCAATTTCGTTCACAACAAGTTCTGTTTTCTTGTTACCGTGATATTACATCCTCGTGACCTAGTCACATGTTGCAACATTTATAGATGTAATCTCACCAAGTTGGCCGTATGTATCTTTACCCGTCATGTGGGTGAACAAATCCCGCTCTTGACATATATTGCCTCTACAGTTCCTCCGAGTACCTAAACACATCTTTATAACCACTGTATTACCAAGTGGCGCTTGATGCTATCTAAGCACTCTCGGGAGACTGTGATTGATATCATCTCACGGTCTAAGGAGAAGGAGTCTAGGTATAGCTGTTGCAACAATAAACTATATGACTTGATCATGTTGCAATCCTTCGAGGAATGTCCAATCATATCATTCTTCAATAATATGATCCTGTTGTCAGTCGGCATAAATGCTCATGATCTTGAAACCCAGATCATCTTCGTGACCAACGAACTAGTATGAATAGAGGCTACTAGGGACTTGGTTGTTTCATACCACACCTGTACCAATGTTTCTACTTGGCATAGTTATAGCACAATATGAAACTATTATAAACTAATTGAGATATGACAATAAAAACCTATTTATTATTTGCCTCTAGGTCATATCTCCTTCATCCTTCGCGCGAGGTGGGAGAGATGGAATGGGGAAGTTAAGCGTGCTGGGGGTGGAGTAGTGCTAGGATGGGTGACCGACCGGGAAGTTTGACTATAAGTGCAATTTGACCTAAAATTAAGTATAGTTAGTGTGAAGAATGAGAGATGTGAGAGATTAGCGAGTCAGATAATTCAAAAGTTCAATAAAAAATTGAAAAAAATTTCAAAAAAAAAATTTGGGGATTTTTTTTGAAAAATAACCTTTAGTCCCGGTTCGTATTACAAACCAGGACTAAAGGTCCCGCACGCTCGACGCTGCCTCGTGGGGGCCTTTTGTCCCGGTTTGTGGCCGAACGGGGACTAAAGGGGGAGGCCTTTAGTATCGCCTTTGTAGTTCTGGTTGGGAAACCGGGACTAAAGACCCACTAGTGCAAATTAGATGAAACCGTATTGGTCTTGGTGCTCGACTGACACATAGTAGGATTATGACTATTTTTTCACGCTTGGTTATTCCGCCAGATGGGCACATGCACATGTATTAATTCTTAAGTCCCTAGCGTCGTGATCCCCGGCCAACATTATCAATGAGAGCCTGTGGCTAGGTATAACATGACATAAAAAAGGCAAACAACCATTTACCTGAAATCCAAATGCTAGCGGAAGCCAGTCAAGTAAATTCTCTATAGATTTTCCTTCTCTGTGCATTGAAGACAGGAGTGGCTTTGGAAGACCACTGGTGTTCAATATTGCATCAATAGCACTTTTTATCCAGCAGGACGATGGAACTTTATCATTCATACATTTTGTCACTGAAAATTAACGCATGAAGGGCACAAAGCATAACTATAACTATCAATACTTGTCTTAATCCAGTTATTATAAAAAATGGCCTCAAGGGTTAAAAAATGGCCTTACCTTAAGGTATTCTAGAGCGTATTTGCTAGCTTAACCAAGTTCTGTGCCGAGCTGAACTGCAGATATCAAAACCCCATGGTGTTTTCAGTAATGATACAAGAAGACCTATGAAGTTCTCTGCCAAATCCGCAACTTTTCTTACAATCCATCTGGCTGAAGTGGCCCGGGTAGCTCTAATTACCAGGAATTGAAACCAAAATAGAGCAAAGCAGGAACTTTGATTGGTGAAAACATTAGACCATGAACTGGTCCTTGGTGGCCAATGAGTACATCCAACAAATGATCAGTCTTCATTGACCGGAGGTATATCTGCATGAATAATGTGTTGGTAGTCAACGAACTAATAGTGGAGCACAGGCGACGAAAGAATGGAGAGAAAAATGTTTTTGCATACACACACCTCAAATGAAAGTGTTCCAGCACATATTACTTCCCGACTTTGATCTATTGTTAAAGAAACAAATCAGGGGAGGGGCCGACCGTTGCGCAGTGACGAGGAGGCAGGATAGGGGTGGAATCGTGACAGCGGCGGGGAGGCAATGGCATGGTCATGGCGCCGACGGAGGGGAACCTGGGAATGGCCCGGTCATGCGGTCATGCCACCGGTGGAGGGGAACCTGGGGAGGCCTCGGTCATGCGCCAGTGGAGGGGAACCCGGGGAGGACATGGTTCTCGCGATGGTGGCGGGGCGGCAACAGCGGGGATGTACTTCTTCGAGGCCAGAATTAGGGAGGAGGAAGACATCGAGAGCTGCAACAGAGAGGAAGGGTGCGTGAGCTGCCGTGTTTCACTGGCAGTGAGGATAAATTGGAAGGGGAGAGGATAAGTGTTTGCCAAAAAAAAATGAACGGGATAGAAGAGAACAGGAGAGAGTGGGAACTGGGGAGGGTCGGCATGTTTGATTAATTTTTTTTCTGTAGAAGAATAGAAGAGAGATATAATCTGTCTATTCTAGTGTAAGAAAGGAGGAAAGTTCCACCAAGTGTTGTTGTTATGTTGTCTGTACCTGATCCCATACGGCGGTATATTAATCTTTGGAGATGTATCAAATCTTTTGCCTATCTTGAAATGCATAAAAAAGCTCATTGCTCTCCTGTAATTTGATACTATTTGTATTTAGCAAGTTTTGTTGTTGTAGACACTGTTGATGTGATTTTATTCTATTTTGTGCCTGCCCTTTTTTGAATTATGAAAGCGGTGTCAGATGTATTCCAGGAAGAGGTGTTTTGTGTTTTGTGTCTGCCTATCTTAAAGTCATGGTGTTTGTATTTGCACACAATATTTGTTCTAAAAGATACTCCCTCTGTTTTAAAATATAAGATGTTTTAGCTTTGTGAATGAAGTGTATTTAAACCTGTTTTAGTGTCTAGATTCATCTAGGTATGGAGTGAACCTAGACACTAAAAGAGGTTTAGATACACTCCTTTTACAAAGCTAAAACATCTTATATTTTAAAACGGAGGGAGTAGTACTCAAGATAGGAACAGGCTGGGTAGCTGACCGGACCCAAAAAATCAGGGCCAGTGGGCCACGTGGGTCAGCCCTGAACAAGATTTGGGCTACTAAGGCTGGCATTGATCGACCTGCCCTACTCGTTCAAAAGATTTTCTGTCTCCATACACCTCTATGCCTTGTCGACTAATGGAGTAGGGGTAGCCTAAGACTTGTATATGTATCAATATTTGTTTTCAACCTCTTAGAAAAACTACTCGTTCAAAAGTTTTTCTTGTCTCCATACACGTCTATGCCTTGTCGTCTAATGGAGTAGGGGGGAACCTAATATTTACATCTGTTTTCTACTCGTGGGACCAAACAGAGTGGAATAATTCTAGAAAATACAGACGACCCAGGATATAGCCTACTATATATGCGAAAAATGCTTTTAGAGCTCGAGCTCAATAGAGTCCTTTATTTTCAAAATTCAAAAAATGATATTTTAATGTTTTAATTTTTTTGAAAAAAATACGTACATGTAGATTATGAGATATATTTTAAGTGTGCAATTTTGCAATCCGAAATACGTTGTATTATGGGCTATACAAAAAGACAAAACCTGACAACATTTGGGATGTACTATCCACATACGGATTGAAATTTTGCACACTTGAAATATATATCATGATCTATATCTACAAATATTTTTTACAATTTTCTGGCACTTTATGTCTCTACTCTAACTTCTCTTTTCCGAAAAAATAATCCAAAATTTTGTATAGAAAAGAAGAAAGCGCAAGTTCCATTTAAGAAATCCATGGAGATACATATTCAGTTTTTGATTCGCGGGGAACAACATCAACATCACCCCAGCAAATACTTCACCATTTCTGAATAGTTTTTCTCGATGCAACCATTTATGTGGCCTCTCCAAATATGCAGAACACCATGTGCCTTTACAAAGTTCTACGCAATCATATAACTATATTATTTCGCAAGAAGCTCTCCTTCAATTCCCAACGGTAGTATTTGTCCCTATCATCCATGTTCTAGAGACTATTCCATCCTCTTATTAATTTAATGCCTAATATGTCTACTCTTATACTTATTTTTTACACATGCATATGAATCTGTTACTTTCATAAGTTTGTTCTATGATTAATTCTAGAGATACATACGTATATACACGTGTACACAAGTAGTAGTTGATAAAAATAAGTATCATGATAAATAGTTTGCTCGATCAATAGAAATAAGTAGTTTCGAATGTCTTCACCGAGATTTCAAAGATCATGGATCTATTAGATGTATGGATTATATATATGTTTAGAGGCCTAAGAACGGTAATTATGCTTAAATTTTGAGTATTTACTAAAAAAAAGTTAGCATAAAAATTAAAGATATATTTAAGCAATTTTCTAAATTAGCGGGCCTATTGCCCCCTCCCCTTACCCAGTGAACCTTTGCCACTTTAAATGAGGGGCTTTTGGTGTTGTGTTGCCCTAGGCCCGAAAATCTATGGACCGACATGATTTAGACACAACTTCATGTGCTGCTTGTTAGAGTATTAGGTATATACGGTTGTTATAGGAGTTAAGATAGAGTTAAGATCTGTTTACATACAGTCCTAACTTGACTCGTACTCCAAGATAATCCTTTGTACGCCTATATATACTCGCCCATGAGGCTCAATAATATATCCATCATATTCCGCTAAACTCATACTCTTTCATGGTATCAGCCTAATCGGTCCAAAACCCTAGCCGCACGCTTCCGCCGCGTCGCCTCCGGGCGATCGATCTCCATGATCTCCGCCGGGGGCCGCGCGATCCGTACGCAGGGTTCGTCCACGATCCGTGATCGGCTGCCCTGTAAGTCCCTTTTTCCGATCTCTTGATCGGTTTTCTTTTTTGGTTTACCGATCTTAGATTGGATTGAGTCGCCCACCGCCGTCGTCATCGCCGCGCCTCTACCCCAACCATCGGCATTGAGGATCTACACCGCGCCTGCCTCCTCCGCAGTTGCGCCTGCCTCAGCAGACTGTCGCGGCCTCAGGGAAGGCTGCCGCGCACCATGGACGGCTGCTGCGCCTTCCATTGGAAGGCTGCCGCGGCCGCCCCCCTCGAATCGTCTTCGTCGTCATCGTTCTGGACTTCACCAATAATGCCGCCATCGACTTCGATCTACGCGTTGTCCATGCCATAGCGCATACGGTGCACCGTCTGTCTGATCATACGATCCCACGCCTGTCTACGCGAGGCACGTCCCCGAGCACGCACCTACCACCAGTCGAGCTACCGGCTGCCGCTGTGTCGCCCCGTCGGGCCGCAGCGCTGCTGCCTTTGGTCCACGCTACCGGCTTCCAACGTGCCTTCCTTGGCATGTACGTCGATGGTGGCCTCCCAGCTGCTATACCGACTTGCTCCGTGCAGCTTTGCCACCCCCTCGAGTCGTAGCGTGGCTGCGCGCAGTCTAGTTCGCTGTCCTCGTGCATCGATGGCCTCGACTTTCACCGTGCCATCTCCTATGGCACGAATCACCGCCGTCTGCACATAGTCTTCGTCACATCGCCGGGTCTTCCTCGCCTACTTCGAGCACCGCCGCCACGCTTCACAAGGTAACCTACAGGGCGCCCTCTCGCCATCGCAGGTCCCGCCGACTACCTCATCGCCACTCTAGGCATCCAGCATGACTAACCTAGGTCGTCACTGGTTTCGCCGCCTTCTACATCTTCGTTCACTACAACTTCGCCGCCAGCATCATCGCCTCTACACCACCTGCTACTCTACTCTGACAACCGCGGACAGTGCTGGCATCTCTCCCTTCGCCGCTCTGCGCGTCGCAACCGCTCTGGGGGCTTCCTCTGCTAGTCTTTCTGACATGGCGGCAAGTTCATGATGGTCCCTTCCCTCGCACGCCTGGTACTGGCAACACCTGGAGTGCCTTCATCCTCGACGCATTTCCGAGTCTAGCAAGCTCGGATCGGCGCCTCGTCTTCATCGGCTTCGACAACGCCTTCCATGTTGTCTTGTCCCATTGGCTGGAAAACCTTTTTTCTTTTGGCCTCCCCGATTCATCTTAACTACGCCATCAAGTGCAGTTAATTAGGCCATCTTGGAGAGTGGTACCCTCCTCAACTTCCTCCTGATGCCTACCTTAATTCTTCTCCATGAAAAACATTGCCGTACTAGCATTACTACTAGTAGTAGCTAGTTGATGCCATCCTCCAAGATCGATAGTCCATGTGTAGTAGGTCGATAAGTGCTTGTACATGGAGGTTAATATCATCCGAGTTGTGACAAAAGTAGAATCTATGGGGGTATATTCCCTTTCAAACCTTATACACACTTTTTTGTGAACCTTTTTCTTTTTTGTATCCTAGAAAATAAGTTTTATTTCGCGATTATGAGGGAAGTGTTGGAAATATGCCCTAGAGACAAATAGTAGTAAGGACTATTATCATATTTCATATGGTTTATGATTAAGTTTTATATCATGCTATAACTGTGCTGAGTGGAAACATCAATACACGTGTGATATACAAACAACCAGGGGTTCCCATTGAAACTCTAGTCACTGGTTCATTGGTCAACAGACGATCATGTTTCCTGATCATGTGGCATTTATGCCAGTTGGAAATGAGGTCATCTCATTCTGAGAATGAGATGATGAACCAATACCCAACCTAAACATCGTGACCCGATCATGTCACGAAGTTCAAGTTACGATGATTAGAAATGGATCCTCGTAGACTATTCCTTAGACCGTGAGGCTATATCAATCACTGTCTGCCGACTTAGATAACATCAAACACCATCTGGTAAAACGGTGGTTATAAAGGTGTGTTCAGGTACTTAGAGGAAACCGTAGAGGCAATATATGTCAAGAGCGGGATTTGTCCGTCCATGTGACGGAAAGATACTCAAGGGCCCACTCGGAGAACTTATATCCAATAGCTGCGCAGCGTATGATTAGATCATGGGGATATCACTTGTCAGAACGAGTTAAGTAGTGTTGTTCAGTAACGAGATTGAACACGATATGGTGATGTCAATGATCAGATCTCGGGCAATGCAAGTATCGAATGACAAAGGGAATAAGACACGACTGTCTCGGTTCAAACGACGAAAGATCTTCATGGAACGCACAGGGGTCACATGGCCATCCAGGTCCCTCTATCGATCATTGGTGCGGGAGTCTCCCGACCATGTCTGGAGTGTTCCCGAACCGTGGGGTATCACGCTTAAGGGCTTGATGATGCTTAGAGAGTGTTTATAGGTTTGGTGGAATCACCGAAGACGAGAAGGGAGAAAACCGGAAGCATTTCGGTAAGTCCGGAGGATGTCCGGAGTGGAGGTGGAAGGTGTTCCATAGCCACGAGATTGAATAATATGTGAATGAATGTTTAAATATTGATTTAATCATTTATTCATAATTATTTAATAAAGATAAAATCAATTAAAGGTCAAAAAACGCTTGATGGGCCAATTCCAGAGGGAGAGGGCCCATTAGGGGAAAGGTGAGAGGGAGAAGGGGCAAGGGGGAGGCCGGCTGGGACTAGCCCCCCCCGTGTGGGGCCCACTAGGTGGCGGGCGGCCACTGATGTGCTTGTCGTTTGACGTAGAGCTCGTTGGGAACCCCAAGAGGAAGGTACGATGAGCACAGCAGCATGTTTTCCCTCAGTTATGAAACCAAGGTTTAATCGAACCAGTAGGAGCAAGGAAACACCCCAAAGGTGTTACTAGCTGAGCTTTGGCAGGGCGCACTACCGGTCTAGTAGCAACGTGGAGACCTGCACAACACAGCCACATAACTTTGTCCCCAACTTGCGATGAGGTTGTCAATCTCACCGTGTTTTACGGAAAACAAAGGATTAAACGTATCGAATGGAAAGAAGTAAAAGTTTGCAGAAAGTAAACACAAAGCAGTAAAAGATTGTAGATTGTATGTAAAAGACAAGGACCGGGATCCATAGTTCACTAGAGGTGGCTCTCCTTAAGATAGATAACATGCTGGGTGAACAAATTACAGCGGGGCAATTGACAAACACTGAGAAAGCAATACATGCATATACTAATCATCTTGACTCCTTTGAGACTTGATTGGGCATTACAACATAATACATAGACCGCCATCCAACTGCATCTATGACTAATAATCCACCTTCAGGTTATCATCCGAACCCCCTCCAGTATTAAGTTGCAAGCAACAGATTATTGCTTTACGAACTGCGTGTAAAGTAAACAATACGATTGTTCTATGAACAAAGGATTGCTCTTTTCTCCCTAGTAGCAACAACACATCTAGTACCTTAGAGATTTCTGTCACTTCCCCAGATTACCAGAGACATGAACCCACTATCGAGCATAAATACTAACTCTTAGAGTTGCTAGCATCTACTTGGCCAAGATAGCTACTAACAACGGAAAGCATGCAAGATCACAAATAACAAAGACATGATATAATCAATAATCAATCTAAAATAGCATCTCAATATCCATCGGATCCCCGCAAACACAACATGTAGAATTACAAATAGATCATCTTGATCATGATCGGAGCTCACAAGATCTAAACATGAAAGCACAAAGGAGGAGAACCAGCCATCTAGCTACTACATGGATCCGTAGTCCAAGGATGAACTACTCACGCATCACACCGGAGGCTTGCATGGTGATGAAGAAGGCCTCCAGGGGGAATTCCCCTCTCCGGCAGGGTGCCGGGAAGAGCTTCAGAATCCTCCTGATCTAGGGATGGAGATGATGGCGGCTACAGACTCTTTCGTGGATTTTTGATCAGGTCCTTAGGTTTTTCGTACCGAGGGCAATATATAGGCGGAAGGAGAGGCGGAGGGGGTGCCTGGGCTGGCCACACCACCCCCTGGCGCGGGCCAGGCCTGGCCGCGCGGCCAGGTGGTGTGGCCACCCTCTAGCCCTTCTGCGTCTCGTATTCTGGCACTTGATCCCTTCCGGAAAAATAGGCACTTTGGCTTTTGTCCCGTTCAATTCTAAGAATATTCATTTTCTGACTTTCCTGGAACCAAAAACATCAGAAAACAGGCAGCTGACACTGTGGCTCTTATTAATAGGTTAGTCCAAGAAATCATATGAAAAGTACTCCAAAGTTGGAACAAAACACAAGAAAGTGGATAAAACCAAGCATGGAACATCAAAAATTATAGATACATTTGCAATGTATCAACATCCCCAAGCTTAACTCCTGCTCGTCCTCGAGTAGGTAAGTGATAAAAAGAAATAATAATTTTTGAGGTGACATGCACCATCAAAGACTTGATCAAAGTATTTGCAAAACATTCAAAGCTGGGATCATAGTACTTCAATCATAGCATGAAAGACAAAGTTCTAGCAATAAGCAAAGAAACTATGATGCAACATGAAAGGCACAAACAAAAGATTCATGAATAACAATGCTTTGCAAGACGTTTGTTTGTTTCACATAAAGAAAACATAGCATAATAGTATTCAGCTTGTCCCTCAGTAGAGTAGCAAATATAAATGCATAGGACACCTTCAAAGTTCATAAGAGTGACAAGATACAATAGTTTAAAACAAGCAATAACAAGTTACGCATCAATCAACTAGTCTTGGGACAATGCACATAGAACTAAGAATGGCCACTATGCTCTCAAAGTAAGTGCATAAAGATAGAAGGTGGAGACTCAATATAATGATGGAAGAAAGGCCTTTTGTAAAAGGAAGTAGGGATTCAAGTCTCATAAAGAGCTTCCAAAAATTATGGTACTTGTAGTTTTTAGCTCTCATTGCCCCTATCATAAGCATCTTGAAGGTGATTAAGGTTAAAGTGACACAACTAAGAGGATATGCTTGACAAGTTATAAACCGAAATCTCATGCCCCTTACTTATGAAGACCGATCATCATCCTACTCAACTTTAGTCACGAGTAAGCTCTTGTCATTGTAAGTATATGTGTATCATTAGGAACCGCCAACGGGGTACCCCTTGCACATGATATGGGAGCTTTCCCATAATCAAAATGACAAGGCAAGCAGACAATGAGCATCTCAGCAATCTTTTTATTTGCTATTTGCATAGGTTTTTATTGAGGATGCTTCATAGAGTGCTCATTATGGTGATGCTGCAAGTTTCCACCATGATTAGGCATGGCTTAGGCTAGCGGCCGAGGCGTTTCTCTAACACACATACAAACTCCATGATCTTACAAGTTCCATTTTTATTTCACACCGCCGGGATCCGTAAGCAAAAGAACATGATATCAACGGGGTACAAAGTACAAGTGCAATGTTGAAAGCGTTCCCCATGGTACATGGTTCTGCTAATTTAAACTTATAAAGCGCAAGCATATACGCAACAAAGAAGGACCCAATGGTTCAAGTTTATTAGAGACAATAAAATAAAGTGTGCCATCAAGTTCGTGAGAGCTTTAATCACTAGTTTTCTCATAACAAGTGGAAGGTAAACAAAAGCATGAATATACTTGGAATAGCATAAGCTAGTAGGTAGATATGGTGGACTCTTTGGAATAACTTGGTTTAGGGACTTGGATGCATGAGTGGAACTCATACTTTGTTGTGGAGGCTAGCAAAAGACTGGGAGCGACAAACTAAGAGAGCAATAATGGCCATAATCATGCAGAGCGACAAAACATCATTGATCAAAGCATAAAGTGATACTACAACTTGAAAACTAAAGGATCATAAAGGATATGGTGACTTTGGATAGTCATAACATGGTGTGAGCATGCGCCAAGTCAACCCAAATAAAGCATCAAAGGAGAATACCACTATACTATGCTTTAATATGCTAAACCAACGCATGATTCATCCAAGGAACATTAATCAATCTCAATTGTTTATAACAAGTCATGCTACAGCAAAGAATACTAAGCATAAAGCCAAAACAATATCAAGCATGGCATGACAAAGCATAGGCCATAGTCAAAAACGAGCTCTTTTTACCACATAAGTATGAACTTTCCTACTCTTTTCCAAACCAAACCAAACTATTTGAAAACCAATGTATGAAAGAGGGGGTCCAACCAATTTATTCAGAAAACTAAGCAAACCAAGGCAAACGAAAACCAAAACGAAAATGAGAAAGAAGACGCTCCAAGAAAAACACAACTGTGCATGAAACAATAAAAATAAAGCGTTTGGAAGAAACCTGGAATTTTTATTGATGAAGAAGGGGATGCCTTGGGCATCCCCAAGCTTTGACGCTTGTACTTCTTAGATATTTATTTGGGTGACACACGTGGCATCCCCAAGCTTGAGCTTTAGTCCATCCTTCATCTCATTACTCATTCCTTCCATACACCTGAAATTTTTCCTTCATACAAAACTTCACACAATCTCATTAGCAACATTAGTGCACTCAAGATAAATAAGTCTTAAAGTTCAGTTCTAACACCAAATAAACTTCCATTAGAACACTAGCTACTGTATCACTTCCCTCAAAAATCTTAATTCTCTAAAAGAACTCAAGAAGGAACCAACAAGAAGCAAATGCAGAAAATGGCAGAAATCTGTCAAAACAGACCAGCAGGTAAAGACGATTTTTTTAGAAGACCTTCTGTTGCTCAAATTAAAAAGTGTTGAACTAAATCAAGTTAGATAACAACCGGGGGCAGAAGCACAAACAATTACAGCTCAATCAGACGTACAGAGCTCTCTCACGAATTTTTACGGTGAAGCACAAAAATCTGTTTCGGGACAGCAACTTTCCCAATCATTACTTCACTCTCATTAGAGGTTACTCTTGGCACAAAAAGCAAATAAAAAGGATAAGGAGAGGTTATTACAGAGGTAATAACTTCCAAGACTCATCTAAAACTTTTGGGTTATCTCCCAATAAGTACTTTTCTTTAACGCCTTTAAGTTAGGCATAAGAAGCAAAGAAAGAATCAAGTGTTCTCAAATTAAGAAGCATTAAGACCAAATTTTGTTTTCATAGGAGAAGCAAAAGAAATCTTTTCTCTCTTTTTAGGGAAGTGTTCTATACCTTTATTGAGTGGGAGTTGATATTTAATGGTGTCTTCTTTCATATCAATGATGGCACCAACAGTTCTAAGAAAAGGTCTTCCCAAAGTAATAGGACAAGAAGCATTGTATTCAACATCCAAAACATAGAAATCAACGGGGACATAGGAATCATTAACCATAATAAGAACATCATTAATACTCCCCATGAGTTTCTTTTTAGCATTAGCATCAAGTGGGACATTCAAATAGCAATCTTCAAGAGGAGGCAAATCAAGCATTTCATAAATCTTTCTAGGCATAATAGAAACACTACTATCAAGATCACACAAAGCTTTGAAATCAAAGTCATTCACTTTCATATTAATGATGGGTTCCCAACCATCTTCTTACTTTATAGGAATAGAAGCTTTATGTTTCATCTTTTCTTCTTTAATCTTTATGAGAGCATCAGTAATGTGTTTTGTAAAAGCCATGTTCATAGCACTAGTATTAGGACTTTTAGCAAGCTTTTGTAGGAACTTAATAACTTCAGAGATATTGCAACCATCAAGATCAAAATCAACTTTATCATCTAAAGTAGTAGAACTATTACTAGCCTCAACACTAGTGGTGGTGATAGTAGAAACACTAATGTTTCTAGCAATTTCATCTTCTCTTTCCCACTTAGCATGTAATTCAGCTAATAGTCTAACATTTTCATCAATTCTTACTTGTATGGCATTGGTAGCTGCAAAGGGATTCTCATTAGTTTCAGGTTTCGCAGCCATTTTATTCAAAGTAGATTGAGCTTCAGCCAAAGATGCTATATTTCTTTCAGCATTAGAGAGTTTTTCCTCAATAGTTTTATTGAAAGCAGTTTATTTACTAATAAACTCTTTAAGCATAACTTCAAGTTTAGAGGGAGCACTCTTATTATTGTTGTAAGAATTTCCATAAGCATTACCATTGTTGGGAGGATATGGCTTATAATTGTTGTTACCAAAATTGTTCCTGTAAGCATTATTACCATAAGCATTGTTGCCAAAATTGTTATTTCTTATGAAGTTCACATCAACTTGCTCTTCTTGAGCAACCAAAGAGGCTAAAGGAACATTATTTGGATCAATATGGGCTTTCCCATTAACAAGCATAGACATAATAATATCAATCTTATCACTCAAGGAGGAGGTTTCCTCAATAGAATTTACCTTCTTACCTTGTGGAGCTTTCTCAGTATGCCATTCAGAATAATTAACCATCATACTGTCCAGAAGTTTTGTTGCAGCACCCAAAGTGATGGTCATAAAGGTACCTCCATCATCTGAATCCAATAGGTTCCTTGAATAATAGTTCAATCCTGCATAAAAAGTTTGGATGATCATCCAAGCAGTCAGTCCATGAGTGGGACAATTCTTTACAAAAGATTTCATTCTTTCCCAAGCTTGAGCAACATGCTCATTATCAAGTTGTTTAAACTTCATTATTTCACTGCTCATGGATATAATCTTAGCAGGAGGATAGTATTTTCCAATGAAAGCATCTTTGCATTTAGTCCAAGAATCAATACTATTCCTAGTTAAGGAATTCAACCATTCTTTAGCTTTTCCTCTCAAAGAGAAAGGAAACAATTTCAGTTTAATAATATCACCATCTATATCCCTATGCTTTTGCATCTCACAAAGTTCAACAAAGTTATTTAGATGGGAAGCAGTATCTTCATTACCAATACCAGAAAATTGCTCTCTCATAACAAGATTGAGTAAAGCAGGTTTTATCTCAAAGAAAGTATTTTCAGCCACAGGTGGAGCAATAGGTGTGCTCATAAAATCATTGTTGTTGATGCTAGTGAAGTCACACAACTTAGTGTTTTCAAGAGTAGTCATTTTTTTGGGTTTTCAAATAAGAAAGCAACTTGCAAAACTAATTTTTTGTGTGTTTTTGATAAAGAAACAAGCAAACAAAGCAAAAAGAAACTAAGCAAAACAAAAACAATAAAGTAAAGAGATTGGTTATGAGGGACTCCCCTTGTGAAGATGTCCTTGACTCCCCGGCAACGGCGCCAGAAAATCTTGATGTGCTCGTCGTTCGACGTAGAGCTCGTTGAGAACCCCAAGAGGAAGGTACAATGAGCACAGCAGCAAATTTTCCCTCAGTTATGAAACCAAGGTTTAATCGAACCAGTAGGAGCAAGGAAACACCCCAAAGGTGTTACTAGCTGAGCTTTGGCAGGGCGCATTACTGGTGCTAGTAGCAACGTGGAGACCTGCACAACACAACCACAGAACTGTGTCCCCAACTTGCGATGAGGTTGGCAATCTCACCGTGTTTTGCGAAAAACAAAGGATTAAACGTATTGAATGGAAAGCAGTAAAGTTTGTAGAAAGTAAACACAAAGCAGTAAAAGATTGTAGATTGTATGTAAAAGACAAGGACCGGGATCCATAGTTCACTAGAGGTGGCTCTCCTTAAGATAGATAACATGCTGGGTGAACAAATTATAGCGGGGCAATTGACAAACACCGAGAAAGCAATACATGCATATACTAATCATCTTGACTCCTTTGAGACTTGATTGGGCATTACAACATAATACATAGACCGCCATCCAACTGCATCTATGACTAATAATCCACCTTCAGATTATCATCCGAACCCCCTCCAGTATTAAGTTGCAAGCAACAGATTATTGTTTTACGAACTGCGTGTAAAGTAAACAATACGATTGTTCTATGAACAAAGGATTGTTGTTTTCTCCCTAGTAGCAACAGCACATCTAGTACCTTAGAGATTTCTGTCACTTCCCCAGATTACCAGAGACATGAACCCACTATCGAGCATAAATACTAACTCTTGGAGTTGTTAGCATCTACTTGGCCAAGATAGCTACTAACAATGGAAAGCATGCAAGATCACAAATAACAAAGACATGATATAATCAATAATCAATCTGAAATAGCAAATCAATATCCATCGGATCCCCGCAAACACAACATGTAGAATTGCAAATAGATCATCTTGATCATGATCGGAGCTCACAAGATCTAAACATGAAAGCACAAAGGAGGAGAACCATCCATCTAGCTACTACATGGATCCGTAGTCCAAGGATGAACTACTCACGCATCACACCGGAGGCTTGCATGGTGATGAAGAAGGCCTCCAGGGTGAATTCCCCTCTCCGGCAGGGTGCCGGGAAGAGCTTCAGATCCCTCCCGGTCTAGGGATGGAGATGACGGTGGCTACAAACTCTTTTCTGGATTTTTGATCGGGTCCTTAGGGTTTTCGTCCGGAGGGAAATATATAGGCGGAAGGAGAGGCCGAGGGGGTGCCTGGGCTGGCCACACCCCCCTGGCACGGGCCAGGCCTGGCCGCATGGCCAGGTGGTGTGGCCGCCCTCTGGGCCTTCTCCGTCTCATATTCTGGCACTTGATCCCTTCTGGAAAAAATAGGCACTTTGGCTTTTGTCCCGTCCAATTCCGAGAATATTCAGTTTCTGACTTTCCTGGAACCAAAAACAGCAGAAAACAGGCAGCTGGCACTATGGCTCTTGTTAATAGGTTAGTCCAAGAAATCATATGAAAAGTACTTCAAAGTTGGAACAAAACACAAGAAAGTGGATAAAACCAAGCATGGATCATCAAAAATTATAGATACATTTGCAATGTATCAGCCACCTCCTTCCCCCTCCTCTCCTTTAGTCCCACCCCGAGACTTTGAGGGAGGTAGTACCTCCCCTCCCCCTATATATAGTGGGGTATTTGGCCTAGATAAATACACCAATAATCAATAAAGGTCTCCCCACTTTTGGGAGGACCTCCAATTGATATTTTCTCTCTTCCCCTCTCTCTCTCTCGTGACCGTGGTCCCAAGTCTGGACTGCGCGAGCGAGAGACATCTTCACCGCGGAGCGCCGTCGCGCTGCGGGATTTGGATCCGGGAGCTTTACTTCCGCAACTGCTGCTGGATCGGGGAAGCGGGAGTCATCATCAAGCACGGGACGTGTGTAACTCCCCGCGTGGTGTCGCACTTGAGGCACTCAAGTCGTTGGAGCCAGAAGGAGCGCAAGGACTTCATCACGACATTGAGGTTGGCTTCGGCTCGTCTACATCAACCACGCTCTCCTGAGCGTTGCCAACGCTTTTCGGTGTTCGAGGGTAAGTTCGTGAAAAGCTCCTCCCGTTACTGTATTACTAATAGATAGGTCCTGGCAGCTTCAGGGGTTCAGGGGCGTAGAGTAAAATTTATTGTTTTTATGCGCGGAACCCCAACAGTGGTATCAGAGCCAGATCTATGCGTACTAATGCTAGTACGGGTAGAACACACGAGATGTAGCGTGTGGGCGTTGATCTTTTAGTTGTTACCCTCCCACGTGTACTTGTGTATACCGCAGTAATGCTTGATGAAGCGGCCCCCAACCGACTTTACGCGTTCATTCGCGAGACTGGTCCATGCTTGACATACGGCTTGTATCGTATAAAGTGGCTTAGGGGGGTGTCTATATCTCTCGCATTAGTTGGTATGCCATTTGCAACGGAGGGCCCCGAAAGGGGTGTAGTCGAGACAACTACTTGATCAGCATTGTGCTAAAAGTCCGTAGGTAAGAACGGTTCTTGTGTGAAAGCCCATTCAGCCACGTAAAACATGCAAAGATAAAGTAGAGGCGTCTAACTTTGTTTTGCAGGGGGGTGTTGCTTTGTGATATGGTTGTGGCAAAGGTAAAGTAATTACCTTTTGTTACATAGTAGTAGATAGTCACGGTAATGACAAACTACCACGCCGGAACGACACCGGTACCCTGGTGTCTATAACGCCGGAACCCTGGCGCCGGAACCCGGTGACGACGGATGCAGATCATGACGTGAAGGACCATATCACATAGCATTTACATTTAATGTTATTGTTTGTATGTCTTATTGTGTGCTAGTATTAGATACTCGATGGTAGCCTAATAAGATGATCCCTATTAAAATTACCAACAATTGTGTTCCCCCTTAGTGTGCACCACCAAGAAAGTTCTTCGGTATGTGGCGATCCAGGGTTACAGGCCTGGGTGTTAGACATATCTACGTTCGCATACAGTGGGTGTAAGCCATGTTGCATAGCGGATACACTAAGGTTGAGTTGGCGAGCCTAGCACGCCACAGAAGCGTGGCCTCAGAACACGGATGGTCGAAAGATCAAGCACGAGTCGCATGAATGATGTGACCGACGTTTAGCGTCCACCTTTGAACCCACATCGATGGTCGTGATCAATCGGGGGAGATGTGGCTGATGGGGGTCGTGTTATCACTAGGAACCCTTTTGGGGATAGGTGTTTCTGAGTGGAGTTATTATTAACTCATTTAATTATAAACTTAGTCTAAATTCCTTTTGCAATTATAAATGTAGATGGCTCACCGTGAAGCTTACTTTGAGATTGAGGATTAGGTAAAGGGTGAAAAACTTAGACTTGATGGATCCAACTTCCCTAGTTGGCTTGTGCGCCTAGATGATCTCCTTATTAGGAATCATGTGGTAGACTACATACGCCACACGATGGATTTGACTGAGCCAGAATACTATGAGATCCCACAAGAGCTGGCAGACCACTACTATCGTCAAGAGATGTCCACCTACATTCAGATAATAATGCGTTACGGGATGGTAGATGAACTACATCCGCTCATGGGTGATCTTGATCCATATTCGATGGTGGATCAGCTGAGAGCAGAGTTCATAGGCCATATGCGCATGTGGAAGCACGAGCTGCTTGGAGAGTTCCTTTCCATTCAGATGGAGGAGCATACATGTCTGAAGGGTCACTTGGAGCGCATGCTTGATGCACACACAAGACTGGTTCACTTCGTGGATTACTGGATGGCTGATCCATTTGCGATAGACGTACTACTTCGGTCGTTACCTCTCAGCTACAAAGGACATGTCCGGAGTAGCATCATGAGTGGTGATACGGAAGCATTGGACTTTCATGAGTTCATATTACGTTTCCGGAACGTAAAGGTTGAATCTATCACCGGTGAGGTTATCGATGATATATAGTTTTATAAATGTTATAATCTTGCAAACACATTGAAGTGTTAAGTATATCTGATACTTGTTCTGTTTTATTGAAAACAGGTCCTTCTGCATGAGAGGTGCTTGCTGGAGAGGAGGTGACGTTGCGTGTTGATGGCGAGCATGATGATGATGGCCGACGACACTCTCCCTCGACATTTATCATTTAGTTTGGGTTTTAGGATGATTAATGTAATCAAGAGATTGTGAACTTCTTTAGTGTGTCTCACACTTCGTGAGACGGTTATTCATATGAGTTTGTAACAAACAATTGTTCCACTTTTATGAATGATTTCTATTCATGTTCATATCTTGTTTGATTGCTCGTGAATTATCCTTGTCGTTTGAAACTAATTGATAATGCATGAACATTTGTAAAACATTAAAATGCCTTGTTTAAAAATACCCAACTTAATGATATTTCATTAATGAATGAAACCATGAATTCAAAGTTATGTGATAATATGTGAAAGTCATTCGATTTCTTGTCACATATAAATCATGCCTAAGTTCGGCAAAATAACTTGAACACCGTGTATTACTTGAATACAAAGTGTTTAAAGAATTATTAAAAGTAAATACATATTCGATGTATTGTGTTTTAACGAAAATGGTAATTATCATTAATTGATTGTTTAAATGTGTAAAGTAGTTTACCAAAGGAAACATGAATATGAAACTATTTTATTTGATCAACGTGTTTAATCAACAAAGGGTATAAATATAAAAGAGAATCAAATTGCTATGATTTGATCAATAGTAATGAAATTTAACTTTATAAGAATGGCATAAAAAGTAATTGTGAAATGCAAAGCGTTTTGAAACGTGAAAATGCGAAGCATCACAATGTGATATTAGATATCAAAGGGGGTTGAATAGAAGGCACCAAATAAATCGTTGTAGTGTAGATGTAGAGACCATTAGTTAGAAATAGTTAGCACTCAATTATAATATAGTGAATCATTTGAATTCGTGAAAGTTTTGGGATTATTCGATATAACCAAAACAATAGCGAATAAGTCCTTGTAGAGTATTCATTGGAAACTTTGAATACGGAATCCATAGCTGAGACCAAAAAGGAAAGCAAGATTCGTATTGCTTGGATTTTGGTGCATTCTTGAGAAAGCTCACCTCTAGTGAAGTTTCTCAATTATGGAGCAAATGGCAAATAGTGTAAAACACGATGGGGATTCAAAACCCTACATCAGAGTGTTGAGAAGCGCAACGGACAGTGTTCCTGAACGATTCTCTGCACGGAAGGAAAGAATCAATGATTTTGATTATTCTATTTTTCCCTCCACAATTGTTTTTCACTGCATGGAGTAGGATTCAAAATGTAAATCCATATCTTGTATGGAGACATTTGTGAATCATTTGTCATGATTCTGAAACATGACATACCTACGAACTACAAAGGAAATGATGGTAAACTAAATTATGAGAAATCCTAGAAGTAAAATTCCCTTGAGATTAGAAAGAAATTCGTTGCTGAATCTCACAAGTAAAGGGGTTACTTAGAATTTTCCCAAATGACTACAAAGCCATAGTAGGAAAAAGGGGGTGAATGACAAAAGCACAATTTGTCAAGTATTGGACAAATTCAAATGAATTTGATTCATGTATGCTAAATGTCTAGTGGATTTAAAAACTAGTAAAGTACTAGTATCTCATAGTAAATCTCCAAGTTTGATATTTGATCAAAAGAATTTTGAAGTTATTCAAAATAGTGAGTGGATATGCAATTTGCATAAAATTGAGTGGGAGCTATGAAAGTCTTCCTGAAACAATATGTGATTGACATATTTTTAAGTGGGAGCAACATAAGTCTCAGATTCAAATATGTAGGAACATATTTTGAGTGGGAGCTTATAGGAGTAATTCTTAAGTATGTTAAGGATGAAAGCACAAATACTTATAAATAATGATTTATAAGATGTAGAAGTTGATAATAGGTGTATTATGATATTATGTGGTATTCCTTAAGGGATTCTGAAAGGGGTTTCGGAATAGAAGTTAATTAAGGAACTAGTCCTTAATGACTCAAATTAGGAATAGTATTAAGTTGAACATCAATGGTTGAAAGAAAGAAAAGGATGATCATCATCCACTATGTTGAGACATAGGTTCTATCATAGTAAACCATGATGATAACTTAGCATAATATGTGATCCAAAGTGAGGAACGTTTGAAAGTGATTAAGTTCGAATCATAAAATGTTTGAGCTAAGTTTGTCCGCAGTGTCTAATAGAGAACTGTGGACATATTTTCCAAATCCATAAAGGATAACATATCTTAAAGCATAAAGAGTTATGTTATAAGGGAATATGTTGGAAACTCCTATAGATACCAATTAAAGTCAAGTAGGAAGCGAGGTGAACAAAACATCGAAAGTTGCACAGAGTGCACGGGAGTTTCGATGAATACATTTATAATAGATAAGGGTACCATCTAAAGTGTTGTATAATGTTATGGCGGGGCTAATTCGCTTTTAACGTAGAATGATGTGTCCCAGGGCACAATGCCCATGAGAAAGCCCTCGAGGTTGATCTAACGTCACTGTAGGCTCCTGGAATCAAGCCTCGTTCTACTGCTATAGCAATGATGCATTCACATAGATGCTATCATGTGATAATAAAGTATTAATGTCAATCAAGGTGACATTAGTAAGTTGCAAAGGATTTGGGACTGTAAAGTACAGACCCAAGGCTCAACCTCTTCCATGAGCAAGCATGTTCAGGGTACCGGATATATGGTGCCAATGATTTAGAACAAATGCAGCTAGCGTATTTGTACTCTAGTGCAAATGGGAGACTGTTGGAAATATGCCCTAGAGACAAATAGTAGTAAGGACTATTATCATATTTCATATAGTTTATGATTAAGTTTTATATCATGCTATAACTGTGCTGAGTGGAAACATCAATACACGTGTGATATACAAACAACCAGGGGTTCCCAATGAAACTCTAGTCACTGGTTCATTGGTCAATAGATGATCATGTTTCCTCATCATGTGGCATTTATACCAGTTGGAAATGAGGTCATCTCATTCTGAGAATGAGATGATGAACCAATACCCAACCTAAACATCGTGACCCGATCATGTCACGAAGTTCAAGTTACGATGATTAGAAATGGATCCTCATTGACTATTCCTTAGACCGTGAGGCTATATCAATCATTGTCTCCCGAGAGTACTTAGATAGCATCAAACACCATCTGGTAAAACGGTGGTTATAAAGGTGTGTTCAGGTACTCAGAGGAAACTGTAGAGGCAATATATGTCAAGACCGGAATTTGTCTGTCCATGTGACGGAAAGATACTCAAGGGCCCACTCTGAGAAGTTATATCCAATAGCTGCGTAGCGTGTGATTAGATCACGGGGATATCACTTGTCAGAACGAGTTAAGTAGCGTTGTTCAGTAACGAGATTGAACACGACATGGTGATGTCAATGATCAGATCTCGGGCAATGCAAGTATCGAATGACAAAGGGAATAAGACACGACTGTCCCGGTTCAAACGACGAACGATCTTCGTGGAACGCATAGGGGTCAAATGGCCATCCAGGTCCCTCTGTCGATCATTGGTGCGGAAGTATCCCGACCATGTCTAGAGTGTTCCCGAACTGTGGGGTATCACGCTTAAGGGCTTGATGATGCTTAGAGAGTGTTTATAGGTTTGGTGGAATCACCGAAGACGAGAAGGGAGAAAACCGGAAGGGTTTTGGTAAGTTCGGAGGATGTCCGGAGTGGAGGTGGAAGGTGTTCCATAGCCACGAGATTGAATAATATGTGAATGAATGTTTAAATATTGATTTAATCATTTATTCATAATTATTTAATAAAGAGAAAATCAATTAAAGGTCAAAAAGGCTTGATAGGCCAATTCCGGAGGGAGAGGGCCCATTAGGGGAAAGGAGAGAGGGAGAAGGGGCAAGGGGGAGGCCGGCTGGGCCTAGCCCCCCCCCCCCCCCCCCCCCCCCCCCCCCCCGCACGGGGCCCACTAGGTGGCCGGAGGCCACCTCCTTCCCCCTCCTCTCCTTTAGTCCTACCCCGGGACTTTGAGGGAGGTAGTACCTCCCATCCCCCTATATATAGGGGGGTATTTGGCCTAGATAAATACACCAATAATCAATAAAGGTCTCCCCACTTTTGGGAGGACCTCTAATTGATATTTTCTCTCTCCCCCTCTCTCTCTCATGACCGTGGTCCCAAGTCTGGACTGCGCGATCGAGAGACATCTTCTTCGCGGAGCGCCGTCGCGCTGCGGGATTCGGATCCGGGAGCTCTACTTCCGCAACTGCTGCTGGATCGGGGAAGCGGGAGTCATCGTCAGGCACCGGACATGTGTAACTCCCCGCGAGGTGTCGCACTTGAGGCACTCAAGTCGTTGGAGCCAGAAGGAGCGCAAGGACTTCATCACTACCTTGAGGTTGGCTTTGGCTCGTCTACATCAACCACGCTCTCCTGAGCGTTGCCAACACTTTTCGGTCTTCGAGGGTAAGTTCGCGAAAAGCTCCTCCCGTTACTGTATTACTAATAGATAGGTCCTGGCAGCTTCAGGGGTTCAGGGGCGTAGAGTAAACTTTATTGTTTTTATGCGCGGAACCCCAACAGGAAGGCGAAGGAGCGTCAGAGGCCCAGGTCCTACGATCCTCTGTGTTTTGCATAGATCGCGAGATCACCGTAACCAACCACGAGGCCGGTTATCTACCGCATGCATTGGCCAAAAAGTCAATTCTCCACTATCGCCCGCTCCCCACTCTCCTTCATTCGTCTTGGAAGAAAATTGCATAAAATTAGTGTGTCAGTCACTCGACGCTAGTAGGCCATGGATCAACCTATTCGCCTCATCTTTCTCTTCTTCTTACACCTCCATCATGGGGTGCGTCGACTGTCTCCTCTAGGTTTGGTGTCTCTGCCTCGTGGTGGTTCCTACCGTATATAAAAGACACCAAGGTAGGCTCGCTCAGCCGGACTTCCGCCATCCTTCATTTGTCTATGTTCAAGATAACATAGATCCTCTTCACCAAGCCAAGGGAATTGTGACCAAACGCCAATGTCGTTTTCAACAAGCCATGTCCATCCACGCGACGATGAACCCATAAACCCTAATCGCTACCTACATATACCCTAGACCCTTAGACTCTAATCACTAGAACTAGACCATCGATAATAAACCCTAGACCCTGAACCTAGACCTAGACACTAAGCCCTAGATACAACTTTAAAGTGGTTCCTCCTTCGAAAGCCCTTTAACCTAAATCCTAGACTGTGAACCTAGACCTAGACACGAAACCTTAGACCTAGTCCATAAATCCTAGACACAAATTTGAATTGACGGCCCCTTTGGAAACACTAAACTATGAACTGATACCTAGACCGAGACACTAAATCCTAGACCTAGACCCTAAATCCTAGACATAACTTTTGAAGAGGCAGCTCCTTCAAAAACCCTAGAACCTAAACTTTAGACCCTAGACATGGACACTAAACCCTAGATCTAGAACACAAAACCTAGACAAACTTTGAAGTTACACCTCATTTGAAACAATAAAACCTAAACCCTATGCCAAGAACCAAGACCCTAGACCCATACACTAAACCCTATAGAAGTATTATCTTGACAACTATATCAAGCTTGTACTGCTGACCTTTGTACCAACATTATTACTGCAAGATGTGATACTGGACCACATTAACTATCTGCCATCAGGTGCTTGCATATGTGAAATTGTATCTGTTCAGAAAACAACATATGGCTGTAAAACTGTTGCTTCAAAAAATTGACTTTGCGACGATACAGAGTTTAGTCCAGTTTATTGCTTTGAGTAAAGCTATGAGGTCTTTGCACTACAGTGACACCTTAGGCCCATTGTACATCCTAGCATAAGTGCAAACTTGCATTGTTTAGTGGTGCAATTCTGTGTTGTGGTTGTATTTAATGATGCAAGAGGGGTAATTATCCACTCTACGGTTTCGTACCATGATTAATATTGTTCTTTCGAGATTGATGAGTCGAAGTTATCCCCTGTTAAAATGCATGAACTATATACGTGATTCATGTCATGGCCCCATTTCAGGCCAAAAAATATATTGTCATGCTAGGAAAAAAGCTAGTAGGTGCACCTGCATAAACTTTTTGTAGGACATGGTGATACAGAAAGGAAAGCGATTGACCGGGTACTTTAAGGAGAGAACCTGCTGGGCTGCCAATGTTCCAGGAGATATATGAGGATCAAACCAGTAGGTGCATTCTGGCAGCAAAGTTAAATCTGACAATCCCATCCCATGTCATGAAAGATATCTGTAATGCTAGGATAGAGTATGATTCATTATAAAACTGTTGATGTTTTCTTCCTTCTCCAAGGAGTAATCTGCAAACATTTTGTTCTCAACTGTAGCAGAAACTAAACATTCTCAGTTTTTAGTTGATGGAAATAAACTGAATTGACAGACCAAACATGATATAAGTCCAATTGAGCTGGCTGGCTTTCATTGTAGTTGTATAAGCTTAGGTGCAATTTTGATAAAAACCAACTTGGCATCACCTGATACACCGTTGCCTAAATAAATCATCATTTTCTGTAGTGAAACTGTTGTTCTTTCTATAAGAAAAATGCTGCTCTTTATTAAAAGGATTCTAATGGTGTAGAGCTACTAGGGCATGATAGGTTACTTCCTATTCTTTCATGTTCATCACTTGCCTGGCTGCCTTAAGCTCTTAGTCTTATTTGTGCATCTGAAACTCTGCCCAGATTCTAGGAAATTCCTATATATCAGTACACATATGAATAGAAGAGACTATTTGCGTGTGGATAATCAGCACTTCAATTGCTTTGCTACGGTTTGTGTTTGCTCTTAACAACATAGTAGTTTTCATTTCATATCATTACCATTTTAATTAATTGCCCATTTTTAGTGGCTGGAATGGATCAGCTAAGCACATACTGATTGGTAAAACTCCTCGCACTCCATATGTTGCTCCCAGTGGCTGTCGACCACCGGTGTCGTTTGAATTCTTCTGTCAATCTGAACTATAGTACTCCCTCCGTAGTAGATAATCACTTTGTAGGTACAACAGGAAGTCAGCAAGGGATGCTTCTTATATGATTTGTTTGTATAGCGCATTCAAAATCATTTTGTTCCACCTTTTATTTGGATAAATTTATTGTTTGATTTGCAGATACTCTGAGGATCAGGGAGGATGAATTACGATGCATTATGCTGCGAGAATTTGTGCCAACCTGAGGATGCTCCAAATCAGGTGGATGGCAACTCTGTTTCCTCTGCTTATAGGCTTCAGTTTGTTGGATAAAATTCATATATACCAACATTCCACAACATCTTTGCTCATATGTTGCTTTTCTATCATATAATGTAAGCTACCAGTTCTTTTGGCATCAATTTTGTATGAGTGTCGTTCGATCAAAACTCAGTCATGTGCATGTATAGGTACATGCATGGATGTGGAGGGCTGCCAAGTAGCGGATGACAAGCCGGTGCATCTCCAGCGGCAAGTAATACGCTTGCTGCTACGGCTGGATGCAAACTTGTGACATTCAATTGTGACAGCATGGAGGCCACTAACATTAGAGGAATGGAGGTGTTTCTGCTGGACCTGCTATAAAATCGTTTGATGGTTGTGCCTCCATGCAGCTTCATTTTTTTAGGATGGTGTTTGAACATTGACACTAATATGGTATTATATGAGCTGGCTGCCTGAGCTAAGACAGAACAACCCAGTGTCTGGGTAGACAGCCCTGATGTAGAGGTTGCAGTCACGGTGGTCCGTCGGCAGCGAGGCAAGCAGCGGGAGAGCGGGCCATTGACTGACAGGAGGTCGCTGGGGAGCCCTGATACCACCATCCAGGGCAGGCATAATATGGTTCTTGATAAATTGTCCTTGTAAGGGGAGCATGGTGGATCGGCGGCGCGAGAGTAGTTCTGAAATATATAGGGCAACAGCGAGAGTAGAATAAACATTTGGAGCAGGAATCAATTTAAAGGAGGAATAGAATATAAGTTAGACGGAAAGTGTCTTGCTCTCAGGTTCCAGTGCTCCCTTCGTTTTTAAAAAAAAGTCATATTTCTAAGTTCAAAGAAATCTGAAAATAAATTCTAGACATATTCAAGACAGTTTCCAGGAGCATGTGCTCCACAAACAAAATGGATACTCCAAATGTAAAAAATCTAAAAACTTCAGTCCATGTCCCAGGCTCAAACATAAAATTCTAGGACAAGAGACATTTGTTGCAGACTGTGTAAGACAACAAATTCGGGGTTTCAAAATAATCGGTTTTAAAGCAATGTTTATTTTTTGGTCTAGGACACAGCATATGTTTTTCTCGATAAAATTTTGCAGACATGCAAAAGACACGAACATGTAAAAAATATTATTCGCAAATTTACTGTTTATACGCAGAGGCACAAGCTCTTGGGAGCTAAAATGCTCTGCCCTAGACAGACCCAGATTCGAATAAAAAAAAGAGGGTTTTCAGTTTTGCATTATCTATTTTATATTCAAGAGATCAGCACGCAATCATTACCTTTGTACACCATCTTAAATCTTTTAAATGGGTGGAGTTTTGCCACTACATGAAATCCATACACCTTAACAAGGTAACGTTACCTAGTAGAACCATACACAGTGGCCGCAAACAGATGCTACAAGGCCAGAACTGCAAACCACACCGATACAATATACGATAGAAATACATTAGCCAATGTCTACGAGCAAACACACCACAAAATTTCCATATGTTGCTAGTCAGGATTCAGAGTGGGAGAAGCACATTTACAGGTCTGCAAGAGTGACAAAACTTATTGTGTTTTCCCATTCCTTGGGAAAAAATGTTCCGCAGAGAAAGGCCCTGCCAGTGGCTTGTACTCCATCTTCCTCGAGGCCTCAAGGTAAAAGGAGGTGCACGGCTGTGGGAAACGGCGGATGCGGTTAGATAGGGACGCCATGATTCACAATCTTCGTGAGGGCAGAGTTGAGCACACGTTTTTCCTTCTTGACCTGAGAGGCTAGGCCAGAGATCTGCAACAAGAGAAAACAATATTTACACAAATTCGTATTACAGAATCCTCCACCTTCATCAGCGAAATATCGACAGATTTGTAAAGGAGACAGGCACAATCAATTGTGGCCGGATTCAAGCACATAGGTTCCAAAGTTTATGTCTACTAAGGTAATAAGATTCGTCAGCACATGAGCTGCACCTAGTTGAAAAGGAGAACAGTAGCGAAACGAATGCAAACTGCTTTACATGGTACAGACCTCTGATCGGAATTCAGATGCATGTGCTCTCGGAAGCTGATCAAGAATTCCCTTGAGACCTGCAAGGGAGCAAATTATCATGCGTAAGATTCAAGAGCAGAAATTTCCACACTAAAGGTCCAAGTCATCACACGAAGCAGAGATATCTCAGGGAATTGATACACACCTACTGCTTGGTTTTCAATATCATTAATTTGCTTCAGCTCACTCTGAATAGCACGCCCTTCTTCCCTGAGAAGGTGTACATTAATCCTGATGTTACATTAAGCAAACAGAGAAGAAATGATAACAGGGTCAAACAATGAAAAACATGCCTGAGTGTATTCCATCCTTTCTGGAATCTTTTTTCTGCTGTGGCTGCTCTATCCTGGATTCCATAAGCCATAGTTATAACAATGAGTGACATAGAAATTACAATTCCCATGTTGAAAACAAAAATTTCAGTTTTCTATGAATAAAGAAAGTTACCATCAATTTTTGGCTCTCGTTTGACACAAGATTGACAGTTTGCCGCATGTGATTCACTTCAGCTTGGATGCCGGAAAGTAGGGTCTACAAAATATGGAAATTGTGTTAGACAATCCTCCTATTTTCTTATCATCTCTAAGGAGAAAATAGACACTGCTTTTCAAGGCTGTAGGTACCATAAACAAACTACATAACGCTATGTTCATTCTATTCTAAAAGCAGAAGGAATAGTATCACAAAATGCTGGTGCAAATAAAAATATGTTGATCAATAGGCGCAGAGTTAAGGACCAAGTACTAATAAGATACTAGAAGTTATAAGATGGTGGATGTAGCTTCCAGAACATGCAGCTAGCAAATAACTACGCCAAGTCACAATAAACTTTGAGCTTATTAAACTGATGTATAGTGCTTACTTCCTTGCTGACAAATATACGCCGTACACGCTGGATTAGGTAGCTCCTTGGTCCTGCAATGAGTAGCAACTGAGTTTCACTCGTACAAAATTTAGCAGTATATAAGAAAAGCACCCAAACTGTCAACCTTCATAGAAAATCATGGAGCAAACTTCCACTGAATCAACAACCTTGTAGTCCAGTAGCATGAACTGCTAGAAGCTAGATCTCCACATTATAGGTTGGCTAATTTGAACTGAGTTTCACAGAAGCTCTAACATGATTCACCTAAGCTGATATTATAAATTCAGTTGAATGCAGTTAACTCGTTCGAGGGGTCTTGAGACATTCCAATCAACTCTAAGAAATTAACTACAGATTTTAAAAATATACAGGGGAAAAAGGTTCCCCATATTGCACCTACAACTAAAACTCATTATCATTATCTTCTAAATGTGTATATGCACAAGGTCTTCCACGTGCAAGTAGCATATTTTTATTCATGGCTGACTAATAAGATAGCAAGAAGCAATGCAATTGTAATACAAACAGCTTAAATTTATCTAACATAATATCACAAAGCCAATGCGGTTCCAAGGAAATGAATTTACTTTTGAACAGCACAATCCCGGCAACCGCGGTGGAGCCTGCCGCAATGCCCGGATGCTCGATCGCCATGATAACACCCTCTGCAAAGAGGATAAGTTGAGTTTCAGTATTTAATTTCGAAGTATACAGCCAGAAATGCACCAATGAGACATCCAAATTCATCCATAAGGAAACCTGTATCTGACAGAATCAACACATCGACTCGTAAATATGGAAAATTTGAGATAAGATGCACCAAGAAACGCACCTTTGATCTTGCCCAGCGCCATCTGCTCGCGAGCCAAGTACTCGTTCTTCACCCATTCAACCTCTTTCTACATCCAAAGACCAGAGGAAAAGATTGGTTCGAGCTTGAGCAAATTTCGGTGAGATCGGAGAGGGGAATGGTTCCCAGAAGGCGGCACCTTTGCGGCGTGGGTGAGGGTGGGGAAGGCGGCGAGCGCCTCGGCCATGGCCGCGTTGGCAGCATCGGACGCGACCACGAAGGAGTATTGGGCGTGTGCGTGGGCGGTGTCGACGGCGTTCCTGGCGGCGGCGGCCATGTCGGCGCCGAAGGCCTCGCCCCGGCGGGTGAAGTCCGCGGCCGCGGCAGCTGCCGAGGAGGCCGATGAGGCGACCATGGAGGATAAGGATCCGCCGCTCTCTGGCTGTGGTGGCGGCGGCGGCGAGTCGCCGGCGGGAACGGGGGGCGCGTGCGCGTCGGTCATGGCGGTGGCGCGGTGGGGTTGTGCGTCGGAGGCGGACGGATCCAGACCTATTTTTGCAGAAATGGGAGAAAAAAAGGTCCGGCGTACTACCAAGAACACGCTTTCAGTCTACGAACACGTCTTCATGAAAAGTGTGTTCCATTTTAGTATATATATCCTTTTCGTTTAGCTTGGCGTTTGGTCTTGCCAATTAGGCAACATTTAGTTCTTTCAATAATTATTTTGATTCTACTGGCAAAAAGTATTTTGGATATTAATTTGTTTGGAATAAAAGTCTCTGTCATTTTATACAATCAACTACAGTTCATTTTATGCACAAAAAAAAGACCATCTATGGCACACTGACATATGGGAACCTCCTGTTTGACACCAATAAGGCAATAATATACGACTCCGAATGTTCAAAGGTGCAAGTAGAGTTAGGTATTCAAGCTTTCGTTCAAGAAAAAACGACTTGATAGAACCACAAGCTGAAAACCACGGCGCACAATTTGAGATATTGGAGCAAAGGTCTCTTCTCTAACTGCAAGCTTCAATTGCTCATGGCCCGGAGGTCATTCTTCTTTTAGACATAGCTCAGGAGTCTCGGGCCCTCTCTCAGGAGGAAAGATTTCTTCGTGTCGGTCTCAAGCGGTGTGTTCTGGGTTTGGTTTCACTTGAAAGATGTCGGAAGCGGCAGGCCGCTAGAATAAACTACATTGGCGAGGGGATGCCAACACGAAGTTTTTTCATCTGCGGGTCAACTCGAGGAAACGCAAAAATCATATTATGAGGCTCAAGCATAATGAGGGGTGGTCTACGACTCACGAGGACAAGGAGAAGATCATTTTCGAGCATTTCTCCAATTCTTTAGGTCGCCCACCTCCCCGACAACTAGATTTCAATTGGGCCGTCTTGAACCCCAACGTCCACGCCTTGGATGACCTTGGCCTGCCTTTTACCGAAGTCGAGATCAAAGAGGCGATTGACGACATGCCCGCAGATAAAGCCCCAGGACCCGATGGCTTCTCCATCTCCTTTGTCCGGTCCTGCTGGGAGGTCATCAAGGTGGATCTTTTAGGGGTCATTAATGCCTTCTCAGAACTCTCGACTTCAAACTTTCATATCATCAATAAGGACAACATTGTGTTGCTTCCAAAAAAGGATGGGGCCCATTGCATTGGCGACTTCAGGACAATTAGCCTCATCCACGTGGTCCCGAAGATCATCGCCAAAGCCATGGCCCGCCGTCTAAGTCCCAAGATGAATGATATTGTTTCTCTCAACCAGAGCGCCTTTATCAAGTCCAGAACCATCCATGATAACTTCATGTATGTTAGAAACACAGCCCGCTGTCTTCATCGCAGCAAAACTCCAGCCATGCTTGTGAAGCTAGATATTGCCAAGGCATTCGACACTGTTCGCTGGGACTATGTGCTGGATCTCATGCAACGCCTGGGTTTCCCCCAAAGATGGTGTGCTTTGATTTCAGCCTTGTTCGTTACGGCCTCCTCCCGTATTATCCTCAATGGGATCCCTGGAAAGGACATCTTCCACGGATGTGATATCCGACAAGGTGATCCCCTCTCGACTCTCGACTCTCCTCTTCGATATCGCCATCGACCCCCTGCATAAAATCCTGGAAAATGCTATAGCTGTGGGTTTGCTTCACGATTTGCTCGGAGGCCTCCATGTCCCCCAGGTGTCCTTATATGCGGATGATGTTGCCGTTTTCTTGGCCCCCTCCGAGCACGACGTGGCGAACCTGGCCAATATTCTTCAGAATTTTGGGGAGGTGACTAATGTGGCAAAAAGTTCCATTGCCCCTATTCACTGTTCGGAGCTCGATCTTTCGGTGATCATGACAAGCTTTCCTGCGGCCATTGTTCATAATACGTCCATTTTGCATCACTATTCTATATCTTAATTCACTATTATTCATTGATATATTTCGTATTGAGAGGTGATACTTATGTTATTTCATCTGTTTTTGCATGGTTGATGACTTTTGGACCATGGACCGCTGTAGTCAGGATTTTGATGGAAAAGGTGCTGTTCGGAGGCAAAATTCGCGAAGATCAGAAAATCCGGGAAAATATACAGAAAATTCTATTTTTCCAGAAGACTTAGGATGCCAAAAGATGGAGTGGAGGTGGGCCACACGGGGCCCACACCACCCCATGGCGCGGGCAGGCCTAGGCCGCGCCTGGGAGTGGTGTGGCCGCCTTGGCCCACTCCAGCCTCTCTCCTCTAGCGTATATCCCACGAAACCCTAAGACTCGGGGAACGACCACAGAAAGATTCTGCCGCCTCTGCGGGGCGGAAAACACCGAGAGAGAAAGATCTCTCTGGCAGACATATTTCTGCCGAGGGAATTCCTTCCCGGTGAGGGAAGATCGTCGCCATCAACACCACCATCAAGCTAGACTTCATCGGGATCATCATCACCACCATCATCACCATCAGCACCCTCATCACCATCTCCATATTGATGTAACAATTGAGTTGAATCTTGCATAGTTCATAGGGGAAACTTTCTCGGTGTTGATTACTCTTTGTAGTTGATGCTATTGAGTGAACCATTGAATTATTGTTTATGTTCAGATTGTTATACACATTATTACATCTCTGATCATGATCCATATGATGTCTTGTGAGTAGTTCGTTTTATTCTTGAGGACATGGGAGAAGTCTTGTTGTTAGTAGTGGAGTTGCGTTGAGAAAGATTCAATAGATTGTTATTTAAGTTGTGGTGTACTTCTTCTAGTGGTGTCATGTGAACGTCGACTACATGACACTTCACCTATATGGGCCTAGGGGAATGCATTGTGTATTTGGCTACTAATCGTAGGGGTTGCCGGAGTGACAGAAACCTGAACCCCCGTTAGGAAACCATTGCACAAGGGACGTAAGAGTCTTAGAGTTTAAAGCTGTGGTTAGGTTTCTACCTTAATTACTTTTTTATACTTACGGATGTTTGCAAGGGGTATACTCAAAAGTGTGTATTAGTCTTGGATGGGGCGGTACATTAGCACAGGTTCACCCACACAACACTTAGCAAGCTAAAGAAGATTAATCGACTATATGAAGCGAAAGCACTTGACAGTCTTCCCATGTGTCCTCAAGAATGTTTGGTCATCTTAAGAAATACAACCGGCTTGTCCTTTGCTGCATAAAGGATTGGACCACTTGCTGCATTCATTCTTACTGTCTTTTATTTACTCGTACTTTGTTTACTTGCTTTATCGAAAACCCCTAAAAATCCGTTTGCTAAGTATCTGTAGAGAATTCCTGATCCATACCACTAGCCAGCACCTTCTGCTCCTCGTTGGGTTCGACACTCTTACTTATCGAAAATACTGCGATACACCCCCTATACTTGTGGGTCATCAAGACTATTTTCTGGTGCCGTTGCCAGGGAGTGAGGAGAGTGGAACTGGTAAAGGAAACTTCTACTGTGAGTATTGTTTACTTCTGCTAGTTGCTTTATTTTCGTTATGGATAACTCGCTGAGTTTCTTATTTGGTAATGCTACTACCACTGCTAAGGTAGTAGATAAGCCACCACCTGCTGAGAAAGATGTTTTCAAAATACCTACAAGAATTATCGATCGTGTTATGGATAACTACTATGTTGGGGATGGAACTGTCCATCCCGAAGATCATTTACTCTTTATACACGAATTATGCGGGTTGTTCAAATGTGCAGGTATTACTATAAATCAAGTTAAGAAAAAGTTATTCTCATTATCACTGAAAGGAAGAGCTGGGGGAATGGTATAAGCTGCTGAAGAATGGTCAAGCTTTGGAATGGGAGGAAATAGTGCCTCTCTTTTATTCAAAGTTTTATCCTCCTAGTGAGATTCATAATGATCGGAATCAAATATACAACTTTTGGCCTCTTGATGGAGAGAGTACAACTCAAGCTTGGGGGAGATTGAAGTTACTAATGCTCAAATGTCCCATTCATGAGCTCCCCAGCAATATTATTATCAACAACTTTTATGCAAGGCTCCCTCTACATGACAAGGATTTATTGGATGCTTCTTATGCTGGATCATTCACTCGCATGGAAGAAGAAGCTAAATGGGACCTTCTAGACCGTATTCAAGACAATGCTGAAGCCTGGGAGAATGACAAAGGTAGAAAGTCAGGTATAAATTATGATTATGAATGCATTGAATCTTTTATGGGAACTGATGACTTTCAAAATATTAAAAATGCTTATGGTCTAGACTCTCAAGCTATTGCTTCTTATTTTAAGGCTTTTGCTTCCTACATTGAAGTGCCTAAAAAGAAGTGGAATAAGTATCATGAACCTTATAAAGATGTTGCTAAGAGTGTTCCTGCAAGAAATACTGAAGTTTATACTACTAATCATGTCTTACCCAAACCTTATATTGAGAAAATGCCTTTCCCAGTTAAGGTAAAGGAACATTCTATGATGGCTAGTATGGTAGATGAAAGTATGAATAAGGCTGTTGAACCTGATAAACAAATGGTTGATGAACCTATGATAGAAAATGTGAAATACTTTGTTGCTAAGTATGAAAAAGAGGGACACACTATCCTGTGTAAGGATACCTCTAATATTGTTTCACAAAGTGGTGTTATGAGAGCTAGTATTCCCGTGTTTTCAGTTAGAATAAGTGATCATTGCTATGATGGTCCTTGTGATAGCTATATTGTTAAGTTTATGCATGATACTGAAAGTTATTATGAGAGAGAAAAGTGTTCTTATGCATCTCAATAATATCAAGTTTCCTCGTTTTATGCTGAAAGTTCTTATGTTGCACTTCTTTTGCCTTCTTATGCAAGTTGCCTCTGGTTTCAATAACTTGTTTGTTTACAAAATCCCCTTCATAGGAAGTGGGTTAGACTTAAATGTGTGTGTGTTTTTTCTTTTTAATGCTCTCTTTCACTTCAAATCATATCCCTATGAGAGCTTCTTCAAAATTATCATGCCCATCTTAATGGCTATAAAGAAAGAGCTTTATGGGAGACAACCCAATTTGTTTTTGCTTTTAGTTTGTTTTTGTTTCTTTGAGTATTGGAAGTTATTACTTTGGTAATAACCGCTCCTTATCCGTTTTGTTTGGTTTTTGTGTCAAGATCAACCTCTAATGAGAGAGAAATAAGATTTGGGAAAGCTGCTGTCCCGAAACAGATTTTTGTGCTTCATCGTAAAAATTCGTGAGAGATCTCTATATGTCGGATTGAGCTGTAATTTTTTGTGCTTCTGCCCCAGGTTGTTATTTAACTTTCGTTAGTTTTGCACTTTTTGATTTGAGCAACAGAAGATTTTCGAAAAAAAGATCTCTACCTGCTAGTTTGTTTTGACAGATTTTGCCAATCTTGCATTTGCTTCTTTATTCGATTTCCTTTTCGAATTCTTTTTGGGTTTTCGGAAGGAGTTGCTACAGTAGCTTTTTTTTTGTTGGTTTACAGTTGAAGTTGGACTAAAAAGGTTTTAGCACTTCACTTATACTAACGAGAACTGTGTGAAGTTTTGTGTGAAAGAATTTTCAGAAAATGGAGACAATGGTGTAATAAGGAAGAGAAGGGTTTTATGACTCAAGTAATAAGTATATGAAGATGAATATATCGATGATATTCAAGAGATGACTCCGGAAGAATCTACTAAATACCAAATTCAGAGACCTGTAGAGTCTGTTTTCATCTAGGTAACAGTTATGGTATAAAAAGTTCCGCGAAAATACAATACAACTATATTTTTGCAGTTTTCAGTCAATAAGGAAAGCTACGAAGCGAAAAAGAGACGAAAACGGAGCTAGGGTGGCCCACACCACCCCATGACGCGGGCCCACCCCTGGCCGCGCCACCAGGTGGTGAGGCCACCTAGGACTCCGCCTCCGACTCATTTTCTCCCAGTTCCTTTCTTTTGATATGAAACTTCGAAATATATACCCCCCCCCAGATTCCCCGAGGTTCGTATATCGTGTTTTCGTCGTGTTTTTGTTTCGATATGTTTCTGCCAGGACATACTCTTTGAAGGTTTAGAAGCAAAATGGTGTCCGCCAAGGATAAAGGGAAGGAGCCCATGGAGGAAGACCTCCAAGACCCCGGGAAGGAGAAAGAGATCAAGAGTGAAGGTGAAGAGGAGGCAAAGCACACCGGAACTACCGTTGCAAGCATTGGAGTGGTGGCGAACCTTGCCAGGATTAGAAGGACGGCACGGATGTCAACTGGAGGGAAGCTTCCGCGTTACTGCTTGGCACCAAGGACTCCTTCTCCGAACACCAAGAGTACCTTCCATACCTTTACCCATAACCATGCAGGAAAAGAAGACTTCAAGGAGGAAGAGTGGGGAAAGAATAGAAAGGGCTGGAATTCTCAACACGACATGATCATGAGCCGTATTGAGCACAACTCGAAGTTGATTCATACTCTCACCTTCGAGATTGAGGACTTGGGGAAACTTATCAGAGAGCTCATTGAGAGGATACCACCACCACCTAAGGAGTAATTCGTCATCAGGTTTGGCATCCCCTTGGTTTGCTCCAAGCTTGGGGGAGTGCCGCGGTATAATATCACTATCTTCTATCTTTTTTACTTTATTAGTAGAGTCATATCATGAATAGAGGAGTTATTTTGTAGTATGGTTTGCATTATGGAAGTGTCCCCTCTCTCATTAGATTTGTATCCCTTGGTGTGAGTTTGCGGTATGGAATATTAATGAGAAGTTCTATCATTCACTCTTTTGCATAGCTTATATTAGTTTTCAATTCGTGGTTATATGATTGATCTTGTTGTTAGTATTGGTATCACTTTGGGATCATTGAATTAATTTAGTTGGTTTTAGCAAACCTGGCTCGGTCAGTAGCAACACCTTTTTGAGAGTTGAAAAGAAAAAAATAGAAGTACTCTAAAGAAAAATAATTTCATCATCTTTCTTTCTTGATTTTCTCATAAGTCTAGTATTCTCTAGTTAAGATCTTTTCTGCTTCCAAGGAAGATTGCATGTTTGTCTTTATCATTTGTATGTTTGTTTGTTTCCTTCAACTCTTGTACTTGCTACTGATGGCTCAATGCACAGCGCCCAGAAAAATGCTTGATGGCGGTGTTGATGTAGAGCTCGTTGGGAACCCCAAGAGGAAGGTATGATGAGCACAGCGGCAAGTTTCCCTCAGTTATGAAACCAAGGTTTAATCGAACCAGTAGGAGCAAGGAAACACCTCAAAGGTGTTACTAGCTGAGCTTTGGCAGGGCGCACTACCGGTGCTAGTAGCAACGTGGAGACCTGCACAACACAACTACAGAACTTTGTCCCCAACTTGCGATGAGGTTGTCAATCTCACCATGTTTTGCGGAAAACAAAGGATTAAACGTATCGAATGGAAAGAAGTAAAAGTTTGCAGAAAGAAAACACAAAGCAGAAACAGTTTATAGATTGTATGTAAAGTAAAGGACCGGGATCCATAGTTCACTAGAGGTGGCTCTCCTTAAGATAGATAACATGCTGGGTGAACAAATTACAGCGGGGCAATTGAAAAACACCGAGAAAGCAATACATGCATATACTAATCATCTTGACTCCTTTGAGACTTGATTGGGCATTACAACATAATACATAGACCGCCATCCAACTGCATCTATGACTAATAATCCACCTTCAGGTTATCATCCGAACCCCCTCTAGTATTAAGTTGCAAGCAACAGATTATTGCTTTACGAACTGCGTGTAAAGTAAACAATACAATTGTTCTATGAACAAAGGATCGTTGTTTTCTCCCTAGTAGCAACAGCACATCTAGTAACCTAGAGATTTCTGTCACTTTCCCAGATTACCAGAGGCATGAACCCACTATCGAGCATAAATACTAACTCTTGGAGTTGCTAGCATCTACTTGGCTAAGATAGCTACTAACAACGGAAAGCATGCAAGATCTCAAATAACAAAGACATGATAGAATCAATAATCAATCTGAAATAGCATCTCAATATCCGTCGGATCCCCGCAAACACAACATGTATGAATTACAAATAGATGATCGTGATCATGAACGGAGCTCACAAGATCTAAACATGAAAGCACAAAGGAGGAGAAACCAGCCATCTAGCTACTACATGGATCCGTAGTCCAAGGATGAACTACTCAAGCATCACACCGGAGGCTTGCATGGTGATGAAGAAGGCCTCCAGGGTGAATTCCCCTCTCCGATAGGGTCCCGGGAAGAGCTTCAGATCCCCCCGATCTAGGGATAGAGACGACAGCGACTACAGACTCTTTCGTGGATTTTTGATCGGGTACCTAGGGGTTTTGTCCCGAGGGCAACTTATAGGCGGAAGGAGAGGCCGAGGGGGTGCTGGGGTCGGCCAGACCACCCCCTGGCGTGAGCCAGGCCTGGCCGCGCGGCCAGGTGGTGTGGCCGGCCCCCAGCCCTTCTCCGTCTCGTATTCTGGCACTTGATCCCTTCCGAAAAAATAGGCACTTTGGCTTTTGTCCCGTCCAATTCCAAGAATATTCATTTTCTGACTTTTCTGGAACCAAAAACAACAGAAAACAGGCAGCTGGCACTATGGCTCTTGTCAATAGGTTAGTCCAAGAAATCATAATAAAAGTACTCCAAAGTTGGAACAAAACACAAGAAAGTGGATAAAACCAAGCATGGAACATCAAAAATTATAGATACATTTGCAATGTATCAGCTACCTAGCCTTGCTAGCCAAAAACCTGTACTGAGAGGGAATTCTTCTCGTGCATCCACCTCCTTTAAACCAAAACCTTATCCATTTGTGTCCACCATACCTACCTAGTAGCATTATTGCTATTCCAAGTAAATTCTTGTTTTGTCTACCTCCCAAATTAAACTTGTTATGCGAAAATTAGTGATTAAAGCTCTCACAAACTTGATGGCACACTTTACTTTCTTGCACTTAATAAACCTGAACCATTGTGAACTCTCCATGAAAGTTATATGCTTGCAAATTATAGGCTGGGGATTAGCAGAACCGTGCTGTCACGGGGAACGCTTTCAATACTTGTAAATATATACCCAGTTGATACCTTGCTCTTTTGTTTGTGGATGTCATCGGTGTGAAATAAAAGGGGATCTTGTAAGTCCATAGAGTTATGTATGTGTGTTAGAGAAACGCCTGGGCCGCTGGTCTAATCCATGTTGACATGGTGGAAACCTGCAGCGTAACCATAATGATATCTATGAAGCATTCTTCTTATAAAAAAAGAGAGAGATAGCTATTGAGAAAAATGAAAGAAAAAAAAGAGATACTATGAAAAGAGGAAAGAGAGAAAAAAGCACCATTTTCCCATGGTAAATAAGAAGATTGCTGAGATACTCATTGTCTGCTTGCCTTGTCATTTTGATATGGGGATTCTTCCGTATCATCGGGCAAGGGGTACCCCGTTGGTGGTTCTCAATGATACGCACATACTTACGATGACAAGAACTTACCGGTAACTAAAGTTGAGTAGCATGAGGAGCGGCCCTCGTACTCAAGGAACTTGGGATCTTCAGTTTATAGTCTGTCAAGCATATAACTCAGATTGGACCTCACTTTCACCTTAATCACCTAAAGATGCCTATGATAGGGGTAATGAGAGCTGAAAGCTAGTAAGTACCATAATTTTTGGGAGCTCTTTATGAGACTTGCAATCACTGCTTCCCTCTTGGAATGGCCCTTTCTTTTACTTTGTAGTTGAGTTAGTAAACCTATTCTCTTCTATCTCAGCAAGCACTTTGAGTTGATGTGTTTCATTCATTCATATGATGATTTATGCATTCATGTTTCTTATGTTCCTTGCTTTGCACGTTGCTCTTATCTTGAAGTTTACTACTTTGAAAGCTTTCTTGAAAACCAGCTATTTGTGAACTCCAGCAAATTATCAACTATTCTTCGACCAAGAGCTAAGTTTGCCATTACCAATTATGATTTACTCTATGTATCTTTATTGTGTTTCCTTTACTCATTACAAGTTGAGTTATATAATAGTGAGTTGTCTTCTATTATGATCTATGTATTTGATGAATGTGATGCTTCTTGTCTGTATTCTTTTATCGACTCTTCACTCCATAAACCTGAGGTCATGTTTAATGAGCTCAGTTTCGCTTGGGGACAAGCGAAGTCTAAGCTTGGGGGGGAGTTGATACGTTCATTTTGCATCACTATTCTATATCTTAATTCACTATTATTCATTGATATATTTCGTATTGAGAGGTGATACTTATGTTATTTCATCTGTTTTTGCATGGTTGATGACTTTTAGAGCATGGACCGCTGCAGTCGGGATTCTGGTGGAAATGGTGCTATTTGGAGGCAAAATTCGTGAAGATCAGAAAATCCAGGAAAATATTTCTATTTTTCTAGACTCAGGATGCCAGAAGATGGAGTGGAGGTGGGCCACAGGGGGCCCACACCACCCCATGGCGCGGGCTGGCCTAGGCCGCGCCTGGGAGTGGTGTGGCCGCCCTGGCCCACTCCAGCCTCTCTCCTCTGGCGTATATCATCCCCACGAAACCCTAAGACTCGGGGAGCGACCACAGAAAGATTCCGCCGCCTCTGCGGGGCGGAAAACACCGAGAGAGAAAGATCTCTCTGGCAGACAGATTTCTGCCGGGGGAATTCCTTCTCGGAGAGGGAAGATCGTCGCCATCAACACCACCATAAAGCTGGAATTCATCGGGATCATCATCATCATCATCACCACCATCATCACCATCAGCACCCTCATCACCATCTCCATATTGCTGTAACAATTGAGTTGAATCTTGCATAGTTCATAGGGGAAACTTTCCCGGTGTTGATTACTCTTTGTAGTTGATGCTATTGAGTGAACCATTGAATTATTGTTTATGTTCAGATTGTTATACATCATTATTCCATCTCTGATCATGATCCATATGATGTCTTGTGAGTAGTTCGTTTTGTTCTTGAGGACATGAGAGAAGTATTGTTGTTTGTAGTGGAGTTGCGTTGAGAAAGATTCAATAGATTGTTATTTAAGTTGTGGTGTACTTCTTCTAGTGGTGTCATGTGAACGTCGACTACATGACACTTCACCTATATGGGCCTAGGGGAATGCATTGTTTATTTGGCTACTAATCGTAGGGGTTGCCGGAGTGACAGAAACCTGAACCCCCGTTAGGAAACCATTGCACAAGGGACGTAAGAGTCTTAGAGTTTAAAGCTGTGGTTAGGTTTCTACCTTAATTACTTTTTTATACTTACGGATGTTTGCAAGGGGTATACTCAAAAGTGTGTATTAGTCTTGGATGGGGCGGTACATTAGCACAGGTTCACCCACACAACACTTAGCAAGCTAAAAAAGATTAATCGACTATATGAAGCGAAAGCACTTGACAGTCTTCCCATGTGTCCTCGAGAACGTTTGGTCATCTTAAGAAATACAACCGGCTTGTCCTTTGCTGCATAAAGGATTGGGCCACTTGCTGCATTCATTCTTACTGTCTTTTATTTACTTGTACTTTGTTTACTTGCTTTATCGAAGCCCCCTAAAAATCCGTTTGCTAAGTATTTGTAGAGAATTCCTGATCCATACCACTAGCCAGCACCTTCTGCTCCTCGTTGGGTTCGACACTCTTACTTGTCGAAAATACTGCGATACACCCCCTATACTTGTGGGTCATCAGTTCACTTTCCCATAAAATATCTAGGTCTGCCTCTCTCGCTCGGAAGATTAAGGCGGGATGATCTTCAACCCTTTATTGATAAGGCGGTTTCCCATCTTAACCTTTGGAAGGGCCGGTTTCTGAATCGGGCCGGTTGTACCGCTTTGGTGAAGTCAGTCCTCTCCTCCATGCCTATCTTCTTGTTAACTGCTTTAAGAGCTGATAAAGGCATCCTCAAAGCTTTCGCCAAGATAAGTCGAGGGATGCTTTGGGCTTGCAAGGAAGTGGTCAGTGTGGGGGGGGGAATGCAAAGTCAACTGGCAAAAGGTTTGCCATCCCAAGGAGCTTGGTGGTCTTGGGGTCCTTGACTTGGAAAAGTTTTCCCGGGCTCTAAGGATTCGCTGGCTTTGGTATGAATGGACTGCTCCGGAAAAACCCTAGGTGGGTACAAAAACCCCAAATAATGTTGCTGATAGAGAGCTCTTCAATGCCGCCACCCGTGTCACCATTGGCAACGGAAATAAAGCTTCCTTCTGGTCCTGCTCCTGGCTTGACGGTTCGCCACCAAAAGATATGGCTCCTCTGATCTTCAAAGCATCCAAAAGGAAGAACATGACTGTTCGGGATGCGCTTGCGGACCACACTTGGGTTGCTGATCTTAATGTGGACTCCTTTACTGCTGAGCACATTGATCAGTACGTCCGACTATGGAATCTCCTTTCCACTGTGCAACTTTCTCCCGACACCCAGGACTCCATTGTTTGGACCATGCCGTGGGATGGACGCTACTCTACCAGCTCTGCTTACAAGGCTCAGTTCCTGGCTTCTTTACCATGTGCTTTCGGGCAGTTTGTCTGGAAAACTTGGGCTCCTCCTAGGTGTCGCTTTTTCGTCCGGCTCGCGGTTCAAAACCGACTATGGACCGCTGATCGTTTGGCAAAAAGAGGGTGGCCACATCAACCCACTTGTCAGTTATGTCGATGCAGCCTTGAGACAGCGCGTCACATCCTCTTCGATTGCCACTACTCCAAAAGGATTTGGACGGCTGCGGCTTCTTGGACCTCCTGCCCAGACCTCCCCCGCAGCGTGGAGACCCAAAGATCTAAGGTGATGGAATACTGGCACGCCGTCGCCAAGACCCCCTCCTCCTTTCCCAAAGGGTTGCGGACCGCTATCATGCTCATTGCCTGGGAGATCTGGAAAGAGAGGAATGAAAGAGTCTTCAACAATAAATCTTCCCTGCCTTGGGTCGTGATGGACAAGATCAGGGAGGAAGGAAAGAACTGGATCTTTGCCGGGGCGAAAAATCTGGCGGAGCTCGTGGGTTAGCCTTGTTCTCCTTACTAGGGGCCTTTTAGGGCCTTTTCTCTTTCTCTTTTTCTTTATTTTATTTATGGCTCGCCATCTTTATGTTTGCTCCTCCTATATCAATATAAGGCAAAAGCTCTTTTGCCTCGTTTCAAAAAAAAAGATAGTGGTCTCACTCACTTCATGATAGTGGTCTCACTCACTTCATACCATTATGGAGACACCGTCACCGTATCAAAGCCATCTAGTCTGATTTAGAAGAGCATCGTAGATTTTTACAGTACCCTTGTACTCCAAAACCACGTGACGGAGTACGAGATAAATCAGGCCACCAATGATAAAAAGGATAATTTGGATATTTTATCCTTTCCTCCCCATAAAAAACTCGGGGGGCTCTCACGATGTCTTGTTTCCTCGCGCCGCCGTGGCGCCCGATCTGGCCACCGTCTCGTACGAGTGCAAGTTCGGGCGTATGCATGCATGACCTGCCCCGCATGGCTAGTCTCCAGCAAGGTGGATAAGACCGACATCATGGCGCTGGGCAACGCGCTGCTCTAGGCCGCCTTCCGGCGTTTCTACTGCACCATTAGCCTAATCCCCGAGGACAAGCCAATGACTGATCCATCTCATCTCACGTCGGCGTCCTTGTCATATCTTCCGATACTTGTAGTACTAGAATGTATTTCATGAGTTATTGTGAAATTTTGAGATGTTTCGTTTTCCTAATTATTTGCATCTACTGATGAGAAAACATCCTAGGAATTGTTGGTTTGTATGCGTTGATCCAATTGATTTAGAGAGAACTGAAACATATATACACGTCCATGGCATAATAATTCAGCTGGCTGTCCTTGGCGACAACAGCCATGACGAGCAGCGGGGCGCGGGCAAGCATGTGGTGCTTCTCCGCCCATTCCCTGCCAGCGATGGCAGCTATGGCAAGCGGCGCCACGCGGGGGGCATGCGATCCTCCCGTTCCACGCCGACAGCGGCAGCCATAACCCCGCTATGGCCGTTCATCGCGTCGTTCCATCTGGATCCTCTTTGTATATTTTGATTAAGTTTTGCCATCGATCTGATTTGGGGACTGGGGACGAGGATACTAACGAGGAAAAGTTTTGCCAAAATGAGACCTGAAAACACTGAAATACCCCATCTAGTGGAGCTACTACTCCATGAGTCTTGGCTAAATTTTTGATTGTGTACTCCGTGTGTCTAGCGTGGAGTACCAGACCACACAAGCCATTGGATTATTAATTTTGGGGTACCGTAGAAGTCCTCGTACTTTTATGTTGGAGCATGCCCAAGTTATGTGGAGAAATTCAAGATCGCTTCAAGAGAAATGTGTGATAGAACACGTGGAGTACCCATTGTCGTTGTGATAACAAGACATCTTTGTTCCTGGCTGCCTCTCAAGCCTATCTAGCTACTCCGATGTGCTTAGAGAGATCAAAAGAGTGTGTAGCATGATCGATGGACAATGTTTTGTTTAGTTCCATGCGATACATGCACAGTGCATTACTCAAAATGAAAACCTCCTACTTTTCTCTCCGCTAGCTTCTAAGAGCAACTCCACCTTTGCAATATATAGAGGCGGCCATTAATGGATGCCAACCAACAATTTATCAGTTATGAAGATTTAGTGATCCGTCGTCTAGCTAGCTTTTGTTTGCTGTGGGGTATTACATTGGTGACGGATTCAGATCTATTTTGCGGAAATGAAAGAGAGAGAAAAAAAGCTCGGCTACTTCTTGGGAACATGCTTTCAGTCCTGAAACATGTATTCCATCGTTTCCCTTTTTCGCCTTGCTGCTTTTCACATGATAATCTGGTCTTCCTAACCATCATTTAGCTCTTCTTTCCCAAGCTAACCGACCAAGAGAATGTTCGTGGAACGATCTGTCCCCTTCAGAAAAAAAAACACTGACCACGAGAATCCACATCGGTAGTTTGTTGAGAACCATCCTGAGATTCTAGACCCTTGTAAAATGTAGAGCAAGTGCTGCAACATTGGCAAACTATAAACTACGATTCTAGGAAGCACGGTAGCTGCAGCCTGCAGCTCGTCACACGCGGCTCAGGAATCATGTACTGTACTCAAGTGGCTCCACCTCGAAGATGGGTCCAGATTCACGGATGGATAGCCTGTTGGCTTCTGCCTATTGCACATCACTCACTGACTTGTAGAAAGAGCAGATGCAACTCATTATGACATCAAGCACGTAGCTAGTTGAACTTTTGTCCAATTGACATGAAATTATACACTATTCTAACAAGTTTTTATAACTAATCTCAAACAAGGAACTTTCGGTTATTCAACACACAAAGTAGGAAACCATTATTCAGTGCAATACTTGTAGCAAACAAGCACACCAAGAACAACAACATAGAATATTCAAAGGCTGGGAGGAAGGCACTACCAGTGCAAACTCCCGACTTTGGGGCTGTTTGGTTCCAAGCCACAGTTTGCCAAGCTTAAGCTTACAAGTGTGGCATCCACAAAAGTGTGGATGGAAAAATGGGCGCCACAAAGTGTGAGAAAAACTTGGCAAAAGTTTCACTCTATGATAGATGGGCCCTATGAATAATAAGTGTGGCAAGCCAAGGTATGGAAAAAACCAAACACACACTAAATTGCCAAACATTGGCATGGCAAATTATGGCCAGGAACCAAACAAGCCTTTTATTACAAGCATGATTTGTCATCTGAGAGAGACTAGTAGCACCTCAATGAAGCAAATAATGGATGATATCGCAAAAGGAGAAGGAATTGGTCTATGAAGTGAGGTAGCACCTAGCAAGTCTCTAGCTTGATCTTCCAACAGTACATCCACAACTGTATGCACATATATGTGATAGTCCCCACCCTTCTTGTAGCTCTTAGGTTGTCAAGCTGTGGATCTACAACGAAGACTAGATAGTGGTCTCCTTAACTCTATATTGTTGAAGAGCTAATCCTTGTCGTGCGAAAGTATACCTAGTCTGTGACTAAGAAGAATAATGTCCTTTAAAGTGGACCAGGCCCAAATAATGATGGAGAATTCAAGTTTGTGTCAAGAGAATGTGGGCCACTATCGATGTGATAACAAGACGACTTTGTTCCTGGCTGCCTCTCAAGCTTATCTAGCTACTCTGATGTGCATGGAGAGATCAAAAGAACATGTGAGAACATGACCGATGAGTAGCTAACTAGCTATATTCACCACTCACCATGTTTGTTTAGCTCCATGGGTTACTCATGCGTTACTCACGATGCATTATACTAAGGAAAATCTCCTATTTTCTCTCTACTAGCTTCTAAGAACGAAGTCACCTTCGCAATTTATAGAGGCAGACATTAATGGACGCCAACCACAAATTTTCGTGTATGAAGATTTAGTAGTTTCACCTTCTAGCTAGTAGCATGTATGGTGTGAGGTATTTTAATTGGAGACGACCATAATTATATTATCGATGTCAATAATATACGACTCCGACCAAGAAAGTGCTCAAACAGAGTCAGGTCGTCAAGCTGCTATACCAGAAAAACTAGATAGTGGCCTCCCTCACTCCATACCATTAAGGAGCCATCCCCGCCGTGCCAAATCGACCTAGTCTCCGATTTAGAAGAATATTGTCCTTTTAAGTTGGAGCATGGACAAATTATATGGGGAAATTCAAGTTCGTATCATGAGAATGCGTAAAAGAACATGTAGAACACCCACTATAGATGTGATGACATGATGCCTTTGTTCCTGGCTGCCTCAAAAGCCTACTAGCTACTCCGATGTGTTTGGAGAGATCAAAAGAGGTACAACATGATCGATGGACAAGGTTTTGTTTAGTTCCATGCGGTACCTACACGATGCATTACTTAAAAATGAAAGCTCCTACTTTCTCTCTGCTAGCTTCTGAGAACAACTCCACCTTCGCAATATATAGAGGTAGACATTAATGGATTCCAACCAACAGTTCATCGGTTATGAAGATTTAGTAATTCCTCCGTCTAGGTAGCTTGTTTGGTGTGAGGTATTAAATTGGTGATGGATCCAGACCTTTTTTTTAATCACAGTTCCAGTTCCACGGAAACGTATTTGTGAAATGTGTTTTTCATTTACTTCCCTCTCCTTAACTTGACTGCGTTTCGCATCACGATAATCTGGTATTCACAACCATTCCTTTCCCCAACTAACTGGCTGAGAGAATGTTCGTGAAACGATTTGTCCCCTTCCACACAAAAAAAGAACCGACCAAGAGAATGAATTATGCTGGTTTCTTTTTCACCATATCCCCATTTTCCTCTTCTTTAAGACAAGGATTCCTTGTGTAATTTCATCCATCTGTTAGTTTTTTTTGAATCTATGTTAAATTCATCACTCGACATAGTCTAGCAGTTCGACTCTATTTGAGAGACATCACTTGCTTATTGCAATTCAGAACTATCTCGATATTTGAGGCTCTTGTAAGACACATGGCAATTGCCACTCCCTCCGATCCATAATAAGAGTACAAAATTGGCAACTAAAACCTCCAACAAGTAGAACTAGGATTCTAGGAAGCACCGTAGCTACAGCTCGTCACACATGATCCAGTTTCACAGATGAATACGATCTTCTACCTCTTGCTCCATGTGAATGTGCATGATCTGGTGGAATTGTTCCAGACTGAATTAGTTGGGTGCTACTTGTTGGGGGAGAAGGCTTTGTTCCCTACTCTCGAAGTCTTCCCTAGCTGCCAGGTGCAACTTAACAATGCATTTTACCTTCAAACCCGTCTAAAGCAGATTCAGTACAATGCACATGGTTTTGCTTATTGTTAAGCGTCACAAAGAGGTCATAGACAGATTTTGTCGATGAACATAAACGTCGCTTGTCCTCCTCGAAGAAGAACAACTGCGAATAAAACCAAATGGCTTTCACACAGATGCAGATACCTCAGTTAACTGTCTTGGATAACGAGCAACTTGTACCTCATTTATCCCGTCGAATTCAAAGGATATTGTAAGAATCTTTGAACAGGGGACTTTGGTTCAGTACAAAGCAGGAAACCACCGGGAAACCATTACTTAGGCTCTGTTTGGTTCGCTGGATTTTAGTCCGTAAGTTTTACGGACGTTCTGAGGTCCGGCTAAATCGTTTGTTCCCTCCGTAATATACGGATCTTCCTGTAACTGAAACGCTGAAACAAGCGGGGCCTTAGTAGTAAAATACTGGTAGCAAACAAGCACACCACATCAGCAGCTGACCATGGTCAGTGCAAACTCCTGCCTCTGTTACAAGCATAATTAAAGTCTGACCATGGTCTCGGAGAGGCTACAAGCAAACTCAATGAAACAGTGGAATCAGATTGAAAAAGGAAAATGAATCGGTTGACAAAGTAAGGTAGCAGGAAGCACAGATCGGTAGCTTGATCTTCTAGAAGCACATCTCCATCTCTTTTTGACATATTCACATATCTTCCTCCATTATCCCTTTGATGCTTGTCCCAGATGACAGAAAACTGAAACACCCACTCCTTTCCTGAAAAGCCGAGAGTGGTAAAACATTCATAAGAAATTTGCAGATGTACTAGTTCAATGCCTCCAGTTTATAGACGTGCATGCACAATGCCACAGAAAAGCTTTGGTATATACTGTATATATGTACGTACCAGCTGCTTGCAGCTAAGTGAATGATGATTTAGTCCTGGGGTTGACAAGGAAACAAGCGTTTCATAAACTCGATTCCAAACCGACGATGGCTAGGATGCTTGTCGATACAACTCCTCAGGCCGGACACTGCGCTTGACTTGTCGGATTCAGTAGCTTTTGCGCAGTTGATTTCTGCAGACAATTCTTCAAGCGCTAACAAATGCTCAACCCCTGCAGGTCCGCCCCAATTCTGCTCTGATCCAATGGCATTGAACTCTAGGTTGAGCTTCTGGAGCTTGGGCATTGCACCAGCCTGGAAGGTTAGGTATGACACCCGCCTTAATCGAAGTCTAAAACACTGTAGAGCAGGGAATGCTCCTCTGCCGCCACAGATGACAATCATTTTATTTGCGGATACTATGATTTCAAGGCAAGTGAGTGCGGGCAACTCCGCAAGGATATGAACACCATCATTTAGCAGCTCTTCAACTCTAAATTGTAACTCACCAAGGTTACGGAGGTCCACCATCCAGCTAGGGACCCTGGAAAACCAGCAGCATGGTGACAAGAGGAGTGTCTGAAGGCGGTAGGGAGTTGGGGGAGGAGACAGTGGAAGCAAGCCATCTATGCAGTCATAGAAATTGACGAGCAGGTACTCAAGGCTACCAAGTCTTCCCAGAGAAGAGCATAAAGCATTCATACGTCTCTCCCTGTCGACTTGAGTAGAGGTGCTGCATATGAGAACAAGATATCTCAGATTGTCCAGCGCTCCAAGGCCCTTGATATTGTCTATCGTATTTTCTGCCAAGTCAAACCCAATTAGATGTCGCAGGAATTTCATTTTGTCAATCACATCAGATAGCAATATTTTCGAGTCTAATGTTGGCCACTCCCACATATATGATGGGCGAGGATGGTACAGATAAAGGGTTTCCAAGTGCTGTAGCACACTAATCTGTATTGGTAGCTCACACAGAACAGTTTCACCGATATATAAATACCTCAGATGGTAAAATTTACATAGTCCAGTGAGGACAGCTTTACTAGCGTCATGAGAGTCGCTAAACAAAACACGGAGGAACTTGAACTCTGACAGTGAAGATGTGTTCCAACAGCTACCAAACAACATAATTGTCCGGACTTGTGACATACTAATGTTCCTTTGGAACATTGTGGGACAAAACATGCCATGCGGACAGACAGTCGGCGGATCTTGTAATCCAATCCTGTAGTGGCTTCTGGGTCCTCTACTATGGTGAAAAAATTCTCTTCTGCAGACTTAAGCAAGATAAGGTCGAGCAACATATCATGTACTCTGCATGCTGTCACAGACCCTTGATTGTCAAATTCAAAGGTTGAATAAGGCTCCTATTGACAAGCTCATTGAAATAATTTCTTGCAACCTTCTCCACATCTTGTCCATTTTCTTTGCTGATAAAACCTTCAGCTATCCATTGATGTTCCAGATTAATCCTCGTTATCACATAGTCCTCCGGATACATACCGAGATACAGTAAGCATGTCTTTAGATGAGGAGGAAGATCTTTGTAGCTAAGGTTTAAGATCTGTCTCATCCCTTCCAACGATAGATTTGTTTCTGAGCCCAAGCAATTCACTACATGTTCCCACATTTCCTTTTGGTTGGAACCTTCGCTGGCTAGCATGCTAGATATACTAACAATTGCAAGAGGCAACCCCCCACACTTTTTGAGAATTTCGACTGAAATATCTCTAAGCTGGAGAGGGCAAGCTTCTTCAGAACCAAATATCCTATCAAGAAATAGTCTACTAGAATCTCCACTGCTAAGGGGCTTCATTTCTAAAATGTGATCAAGTCCTTGCAAGCAACATGCCTTAGCCGCATCCCTAATTCTAGTAGTTACTAAAACTCTGCTGCCAAGAGATTTTTCTGGGAAAGCACATTTAATAATACTCCATGCTTCTACATTCCATATATCGTCAAGAATAACCAAGTACCTGCCAAATCATCCATCACGACATTATATAAAATAGTACTCCCTCCGGTCCTAAGGCTTGCCAAAACATCTTATATTTAGGAACATAGTGAGTATAATTTTATGAAATACTTTCTCTGTTTTGCAATAACTGTCCAGTCCTACCATGTGCACTGCCAAAAAACATTATTCTAGAAGTAAGTTAATACGAAATAACCATGCAAACGCCTATTTTTTTGAGAAAACGCAAAGTTGCGTTTCATTCATTGAAAAGGTAGGATAGTTACAAGCCTCCTAGGAGGACGAAACAGAATGGCGCTTGTTCAATGTACATCCCACGTCGGTGGCAGCACAGTCCTGAGGCCTAGTGCCCCATGCAAACGCCTATTAAGTGGCATATTACATTTAATTAAGTGAAAACTTTGAGAAAAAACTTTGAGAAACACCGCCTTTGATTTTCTGACTAGACATTGTATTTTGAAACGAAGACTACCAGGTTTATGGATGGATACATCGAAGCAGAGTGAGTTATTAAATAGTGGAAGAAGAGAGAAAATTACTATTCACTCAAATTTTAAAAGCATACTCTTGATGGGCACTATTTATTTGTTGGCGTTTCTACAGGAACATATAATGATTTTCATCAGAGCCTTTACTCATGTAACCAAACAGAAAATTCCAAAATGACTAAAGAAAATACATCTTTTGTTTTTAGGAAAAGGTTGAAACAAGCAACAATACACAAGATAAGTACCTCTTATGCTGTAGACATTCTCTTACTTTGTTGAGAAGAACATTTAAGTCCCAACCATGAACAGATACTCCACTCCCAACTTCAGATAGTAAACCATGGATAAGTTTTGGAATGTCGGGCTTTTGAGACACCGTGACAAATGCACCACAGTCAAAATCACTCTTGAGCCTACGGTATACCTCATTGGCAAGTGTTGTTTTTCCTAGACCTCCAAATCCCACAACTGGTACCACCTTTAGCTGCTTCTCCTCATCAGCTAGCAAGTTGACAAGCTCATTCTTTGGACCCTCCATGCCAACAAGGTTAACCGCCTTTTCGTAGAGTGCCACGACTCGTGGATCAATGGCCACATGGCTTGATGTGGGGATATCAAGTTTGTACCGTTGGCGTCGAGCACTTGTTTCAAGCACACGTTTCTTGACATCTTCGATCTGGCCAACAATCCGATAACGATCTCTCAAAGTTTTCAGGCGTCGAACAGTATTGCTAGCAAATCCAGCAGTTTTATTGTTTTCCCCAATGTTTTGCATGAAGTCATCAAAAATGTCTTCAATATCATAAGACATCTCTCTCACGATGTCTCTCCACCTTCTGGTTTGTTGATCTAGCTCGTCCAGATCAGAAAGCCTCTCAAGAGCATCCTTCATGCCGTTAAGCTCATTGCTGATGAACTTCACCTCTTTTCGCAAGTTCTTCAGCCTGGCAAACTCCTCCCCCATGAGAGTGGTCAGCTTACCGAGGAGGGAGTTCATTGCGCCAGTATAAGCGCTCACCATTATTCCGGCGACCATCTCTTGATGGCCAACTAACTTTTATCTTCAGTCCTTAGTTATGCTTATATATAGTACCTTCAATTTTAGCAGTTTGTATTGGTCAGACTTTCAAGATTGGGTTAGATAACTTCTTGTGAAGAAAGAAAAAAGTAAAGCAAATTCTGTATGTAGATAATAGTAGGACAGTTCATCCATTTGAGAAAATATGAATTAAAACACCAACTGATTAACAAACTACTATTTCACCGCAAATTTAACTGTAGCCTGTAGGGAGGAATCAAAACCTGAGTCTGGGGAGAGATTTAATTACCTGAAAGTTGGAGCATGTGCTGGAGTAGATAAAAAATGCTTCTCTTTCAGCCAATCACTCTAGATCATAGCAAGCGAGGCACCTCTTGGATGCGGCCATGTCTGCTCCTTGTCGAAGTCCACTTGCGTCTCACCGGGGACCAAAATATAATGATATGGGTAGAATGGCCTGTTGGTGGAGACCGATCTGTATAGAGAAAGAGTGATTAGCGGTGTAGTAGGCACTGGTACTTTTACTTGATTAAAAGGGGTTTTTACATTTTATATACTACAAGGTTTATGGTGCTAATTGACTGAATTGTTATCTAGACTAACGTGTTATGACCGACGACTGACCTTCATGAACAATAAGGTCGTCTGTGTGAGTAGATATGACAATGACATAGCATCAACTCAGCAAAGTATAGACTCCATTGGTCGCCTTATCTTATAACAACTTTGGTACACCTTTTTGGAATTTCTTGCCTCCAAAACTACAACTTTTTGGATAACAAATTCACAGAGGGGTGTCGACATTGCTGGAATTCGATGTGCTCGGTGAACTGGTGTATAGCTAGAGAGATGGGAATCTATTAATCGAAGAAATTGGAACCAGATCTTTTACTAGCTATGCGCCTATTATGCATATGGCTAGCTTGTTAAGTAGATCTCCAAAAAAAAAGAAACCCACTAACTATGCGAAGAAACTAATTAGATCTTTTACTAGCTATGCGCCTATTATGCATATGGCTAGCTGGCTAACTAGATCTCCAAAAAAAGAAACCCACTTACTAGTACTCTCTCCGTTTCAAAATATAAGATGTTTTAAGTTTGTGAAGAAAATATATCTGGATTTCTTTTAATGCGTAGTAGGTTCATTGAGGTTTGGAGTGAATCTATACACTAAAAAAATCTAGATACATTCTCTTCACAAACCTAAAACATCTTATATTTTGAAACAGAGGGAGTACACGTTACCACCCGTACCCCCGTCCCTTGTTGGTCATCTCCGGTGAGAGACCTTGTTAGCGTCGACCACGCTGGTAGTATAGTCGTCAGCCACTCGTAGCACCACCACTGGCCTTCGGTACGTCGTCGTCGTGCCATGGTAGCAATGCCGCCAAATCCTTGTAGAAAGGTTGGCCGTCCCATGTAGCAAACCCGGCCGTCACACGGAGCAACGCAAAAGGCCACGTGGAGCAACGCAGAATGCCGCGGAGAGCATCACCGTCGTTCCCTTGTACAACCGTCGTCAACGGATCTTTTCTCGCGGGACTAAGAAGGCGAGGATAGTGGGTGTGCTGGCGAGGCGAGTAGAAGGCCGGCGAGCAGGGGGCGTGGGGCACTGTCAGGTGCAGGAGCCGCAAACACCGTGTCTGCAAGACCTATTGATGCCGCAGGCAGTGGGAAGGAGAATTTGAAAAATGGACGATGACAATGGTAGAGCAGGCGGCGACGGTGCGGTAGTGTTGGAGTCGCCATGGATTGCGGGCGATGAGAAGCTAGTTCGACGAAAGATACACTAGAGGAGAAAAAGAAATATAACGGGCGAAGGAATTTATCTCCGAAGAGATAAGGCGCGTGGACCCATCGCTGCTGTTACGCAGAGGGTGACGCGTTGCGCGTGCGAGGCGGAGTACGATGTACCTGGTGCCTTATTCCGCACGGACAGATGGGATCTGCCTTGGCAGAACACGATGGCACGAATTAAGGAGGGCAACTTTATCCATGGACTAGTAAAATGCCCGTGCGGAACACAATACGTGTAAATAAACAATTTAAAATGATGTTAATATGTAAACTTTATGGATTTATGTTATGAGAAAAAAAAACAAATGATGGATCAGTTTTAGGAAGACATTGCATCTGGTTTACTGTAATGTAGTGTTTGACGCTACGACAATATAATCCTAACGCATTTCCTCACCGTCGAACCCTTCTAACCCTCTATCACGACTAATGATATTTGAAGTGCTTTATGCTCTTCAGCTCTTGTGGTGCTTTCATGCTACCTAACAACAAAAACATAGTCTGGTTTTTTTTTAAAAGTTGACACTATTCGTATAACTCGAGAACAATAAAAAAAAGAAAAATTTGAATATGAATAGTTTCTTCAAGTGACTAAAACAAAACTAAGGCAAAGCTTAAACCCATATTTTGCCCTTATGGAATATCTAATTCAATAGGATGGGAAGTCAGATATCTCTATAGTATTAAAATAAAAAGTATATATAAATGGTTAAGTTGTCTAAAATATCAAACTAATAGGGCAAAATTTGTGGAAACAATTCTAACCTTTCAAATGAAATCTAAGGCAATTCAGTGGAAAGTCAATATCTCTACAATAATTTAAAAATATTTATGCTCTAAGTATAAACATTTCTACGCAAAAGAAATATTCGGTTGAACTAATTTAAAAATGAAGAATTGCAGAATCAAGTTTGGGTTCGATAGGTGAAAATATGACCCCAAATTCACAAAAATAAATGGTAATATTTCTTTTTCTTCATGTTGTACTACAAGTATAAAATACAAAGAGTAGATGTTAAATTGAAATTCATCATCAGTATTGTTACACGGTTATATGTCTGCCACAGTTTTGCAAAGTAGAAGTGAGGACTAGTCAAAGAAAAAAATGGAGCGGTAGCTTAGAGAATCTCTACCGATAGGGATGAAAACTGAGCAGAAATAGACGGAACTAAGTGGTGCTACATTTGTTTTCATTTTTTTGGAAGTGGAGACAAATACAGATACATCGAAAATAAAAACGGAATCAGATATTATCAGAAATAGATACATACCAAATACGGTACAAACACAGAGCAATGTAGATTTTACCCGGAATTAGGAGAACCCTAGAATCATGCAAAAAATCTCAAGAATTCAAGCAAACCAACAAAATTGTTCCCAAATATTAGCACATTGCTAGCTTTACAAGAGAATAATAGAAAGCTCAAATCGTGGAAGCCTCCTAGAATTCATTAACAGAACACATGGTCGCCGATTTTGGGATGAGATGTTCCGCAAGTTTGGCTTACAAGATCATGCAATGGGTCGCTTAGATTTGGCCATGCACACCAACCCTAAAACGGAAATTCTGTATTATACAGAAACGGAGATTTGTTTCCATGTCTATTTCGTCGGAAAACACTATTCTGTTTTTGTTTTCGTTTTCGTTAAAAAATTTCTTTTATATTTTGTTTTGCAAAATTCTGTTTCCATTTTCGTATTTACATTTTGTTTCAATTTTTTCAGGAAAAAAGACGGAAACTTTCTGCTCCACTTTCATCCCTATCTACCGGTGGCCTGCTACCCCTAGGCTCCAACCGGCTTAGTGGTGACAGTCAAAAAACGCTCCACACCGGAGGTGTGCCCGGCTGAGCTCCGTCCCTCCATATCTCGTCTGCCTGCTCGCGCGTTTGGGGAGCTGTGTGCGTCTCCAGCCGGTGCGCGGTGGAGCTGTGCGCGTCTCTAGCTGGTGGTCGTGTCCGCCCAAGATGAGTTATCTTGTAAATGCTAAGGATAGATATCAAGATATATTTTCATATGGAACCTAGTTGCCGTGTCTGCCCAAGATGAGTACAAGGCTGCTTTCCTAAGGAAATTGGTCAATCTTGCCAAGGACAACCCACACCCTATTCTTATTAGAGGGGATTTTCTAATATCCTTAGGTTCCGGAAAGATAAGAGCAACGACCGGTTTGATGGATGTTGGCCTTTCTTGTTCAATACTATCATTGACACCTTGAGTCCCAAAAACAAAGTCCACAAGCGTCCAATCCAGCTCTAAGACACGTGCAAGCACTTCTACGTATTGCAAAAAACACCCTACTTTACCCCATATATAATCGGTTGGTCCTTGTTTTTTCACAGAACATAGCCCTGTGTTTCTTTTAAATTTTGTTCTAGTCAATTGAATTATTTAATTGACTTACCGTATGGCAGAATGATTAGGAATATAAGAAGGTTTACCTAGAACGATTATGGGATAAAATCTCATTATTAGGAATGATTGTGGAAGGACACAATCATGGCTGCAGGATTACGCGGAAGAATGATACATAAGAATTAGTAACAATAAGATTAGGAAGAGAAAATCTGGCACACAGCTCCACTTGCCGCAATTAGTAAAAAACCTCCAATTACATTGAAGCAATTAGTATAGACAGAATGATTTTTTTAAGTATATACTACGTGAGATCTGGAGCATTTACTCCTGATTTACTTACTCCGCCAGAATTTATGCATGAAAAGTGGAAATCATTTATTTCAGGAAACCACGCGGAGGAAGAAAAAAGATGGAAGGAAGCAAATAAATCAGAATTGATCCCGGCCATGGTGGCCGAGCCGGATCTGGTGGCGTTCATGGCGGCCTTGCCGGATCTAGCGGCGCCGGAGCTCATGTAGGCCGGGGAGTGTGGGGCGGCTGGGAGCACGGGACAAACGGGGGTGGGTGGCGAGAGGAGGTCGCCGGGCGCTGACCCATCGCCGGCAGGGGAGGAAGCCCTAGCCGCCTCGACCGAGATGTTGGAGGAGGGCTCGCCATGTTCGATGGAGGTGGGGCGGTGGATACGGTGGTGGGATGCAGTGTGTGCGGGAGGTTGACGAGACGGGGTGGGACGGGAACGAGATGCACATGTCCACTGAAAATCACGGATGTCGCCTATAGGTGGGGAGTGAATAGGCGGTTTAAAACTTCTACGAGATGGGCTTAACAATGACGGAATAAAACTATCGTTTTCTTTTATCAAGCACAAAGCCTAGATATACTAAGGTTCATTTATATGCACCAACGACTTATGCTAAGCAAGACAAGCAACAATGTGATAGCAATATAGAATACTTCAAGCACGAAGGCTATCACAATGTAAAGTGCATAAGTAAAGAGCTCGGATATAGAGATAACCGAGGCACGCGGGGATGGCGATATTTTACCGAGTTCCTCTAATAAGGGTATGTCTCGTTGGAGGGGTGGACGGTACTAAGACCACCAACACAACAAGATGCCTCACCCTATTCTCCCGAGCACCCACCACGCGATAAGCACCCGTTCCACTATGGGACACTGGAGGGCGGTCACCAAACCCGTACAAGATTGGGGCTATCTCCACAACTTAATTGGAGGCTCCCAATAATCGCCACCAAGGCCTCAATCTCGGGGAGAGCTTCACAACTTAATTGAAGGCCCGAAGAACACGCCACAAAGGCCACACAACCATCTAGGGTTCCAAGAACCCAAGATGGACAAACTTTTTGATTTCACCAACCAAATCCTCCGGGGAGAACACAAACCGATTCACCTAATGCAAATGGCAAAAACACCACAAAGCTGCCCAATCCTTCACTCTCAAGTTCCAACAAAGCTATTAAAGCAATCGGGGGAACAAGAGAGGAAGAACACAAAATACGCCAAGATCTAGATCTCAAAGATTCACTCACAAAGAGATGATTTGCATTGGTCAAATTATAGATCTAGATCCTCTCTAACTTCTCCTCAAATATTGGCAAGAATCATTGGAGGGGGGGGGAGAAAGAATCAAGCATAAGAGATTGGAATCAAATAGGGCAAAGCTTGAGAAAATAGGAGGAAGAACTAACCCAAAAGGAGAGAGAAATGAGGCTATTTAAAGGACGGGGGCGGATCTGCCCATTGGGGCCATTTTCCCCTGCCTGGGCCGGTAGTACCGGATTGAGCCGGTACTACTGGACCCAACCCACCAGAGCCAAGAAGCAATCGAGGCAGGCGGCCAACACAACACACGAGCGAAGCGAGATCGACAGGGAAACGAGCGGGTCAACACGGGTGCAACGATGCGAGCGAGAGCCAGCAGGTAGGGATGAAAACGGAGCGAAAACGGACAGAAGTGAGTGGTGCCACATTTGTTTTCATATTTTTTTGCGGAAGCGGAAATGAATACAGAAAGTCCGGAAACAAAAACGAAAGCTGATATTATCGGAAACAAATACAGACCAAATGCAGTGTAGACGCGGAATGGTGCAGATTTTATCCGGAACCAAGAGAACCCTAAAATCATGCAACAAATCTTAAGCATTAAAGAAAAACAATGAAATTGTGCCCTATTTATAGCATGGTGCTAGGTTTACAAGGGAAGGAGGGAAAGATAAAATTATGGAAGTCTCCTCGAATGCATAGAGGGATTACATGGTCATCGGCTCTGGGATTAGCAGCTTTGCAAGTTTGGCTTGATAGGTCATGTAATGGGTCATTTTGATTTGGCCATACACATCAACCCTAAAACGGAAAATTCCGTTTCCGTTTCTGTTCTCGCTGTTCCGTTTTTGTTTCTTTTTCAGCCTAAAAAATCTGTTTCTATTTTTGTTTTGCAAAATTCCATTTCCATTTTCGTATTTTCATTATGTTTCCGTTTTTCCGCGGAAAAGTCGAAAACTTTCCGCTCCACTTTCATCCCTACCAGCAGGGGATTGGGGCGGGACCAGGGCGCGCCAACGAGCAGCGCGCGCGGGAGCAGCGTTGGCAGCTGGGCGGACGAAGCAAGGCGAGCAAGGCAGCTGGGCCGGCCCGGTACAACCGGCCTGGCCGGCGGTACTACCGCCTGGGCCTAGGCTGGTAGTACCGGCCAGCGCAGCCGGGCGAGATAGAACGCTGCGCGACGCTCAGGGGCGACGAAACTGATTCCTCTTTTTTCTTTTTAAAACAAATAAAAGGGTAAACTCAAATTACAATAACTTTAGTTTGGTAACTCCAATTGATTCGAAATCAATTTTGAAAATATTGGATACCATCAAGTGAGAATGTATCAAGTATTATAATGTGAGATACCTCACTTGGTGAGGATCCAGAAAACCTCCAAGAACAAAATCATAATAAGATATAAAAAGCAAATCCGTTTTTATTAACAAGAGCCTGTTATGAGCACAAGCTCTAGAACCAAACTTGGATAAGATCGAACCAACAATCAAGAATGATGATGCTAAGAATGCAAATATTTGAGCTCTCTCCGAACAATATGATCGAGTTACTTACTCGAGAGCCCCTATTGATAGTACGACTATCTATCCTAAACCCGGTCTCCTAACTAACAGCATGAGACCGGTAAAAGGGAAAACCTATCAAGATTATACCTTTGCTTTAAGCATTCCACGTGCGCACTATGTAGATGATCTTGGCCTTCTCAAGATGGACACCTTTCTTGATTTCTCTTCCTCGCTCTTGCTAGATGAAGACTTGCACTTTGCTCCCCCATACACCATGGGAAAACCTTTACTTGGACCTTGTTTTCATGGATTCATGATCACTTGAAGCCAACACATGCTATAAGCGATGCAATGGACAATTCCTACAAGTGCAACTTAATACAAACATTAGTCCATAAAGATTGTCATTAATTACCAAAACCACAATGTGGGTCCACATACTCTTTCATACACCTTCTGGTCTATAGGGGCGCGATTCTGTACTAGGTCCAGGTTCAACTTGCAAAATTCATCAGCACGAATCTAGAAACGCCGCTTGTTGTTGGATAAGCCCAGGATGTCCACGACTATGTGGATTCGCTGCGTTCCCTTGAATCTTATAGAGGTAAGTATGACTCGGAGACTATACACTTGGGCTAATAATAGACCCGTGCGTACATATGAGAAACTGGATACTAATGGGTGCCGAGTGGGAAACAAAGTACCCTCTGGTGTCCGTACACGCCATGGAATGTATCAAGAAACTCTCTGATTATGCCCCTTTACTTCTTGACACTAGATCCGATAAGCTACACAGCAAGAAGCCCCCTTACTTCTTGACAATATATCTTGTATACAATTTTGCATTGAGATTCTACAAAATAATACACTAAAAATATGATACTAGTACATGATACTATGCATCGTGAAGATGGTACCATATACTAGTATCATATACATGATACTACTATATGATACTCCTCATTATGACTAGTTGTGCATTGGTTCAGTCGTCTGTATAATGCTTCCACGTCGCTAGCAAAGAAAATTAAAGACCCCCTGTACAACAAGCTGTCTATTAGGTAATCCGTAAGGGCCATAAAAACCGGAAATTCCGTTGTTAACCAACTGATTTGTAGGACGCGTGGATCTCCAAGAGTCCAAGCCATGCGACGACCCTACTAGCCACTATCCCACGACAAGCGACGCGATCAACACAATGGTAAAACGGCGTCTGTAGGCAGCGATTAGCACGGGACTAGATCGTCCGCAGACGCGAGCTCGGACGAGGAGTTGATCCATCATTATTTTCTTTGGTGGCCGTTATGGTGGTGCTAGAGGTAGGTGATAGGCGTCGGCGTCATGCTCAAAGGTTTCTTCGGTTTAGATTATTTTCTTTCTTGGCCGGTGGTCTTTGCGCAAAAGCTTGCGTTTTGTTGTCTTTTTAGTTTTGTGAGGTTGGTGTTTACATGACTTGTATTATGATCTTTATGATATATAAATGAGACACGTATTATCATGAAAAAAAAATTATACAGGCGGCTTTTTTTAGCATCATACAGATGGCTGAGTGTACATCATTGCGCACACCCTTAGGGTCCGTTACCCGTAAAACTCCTGAAGCGGGGATACCAGGTGGGCCGACCCATGTGGCATCACAATTGCTACTCTGTCTGCTTTTTTTCCCTCGATCCCAAGATTAATTACTAGTTTTTTTTTTCGAAATTCCACCGATTTATTAATAAACGTTAATAGCAATATAAAGAAATCTAAAAGTAATAAAATTAGAAATAGGTCCACAGACCACCTAGCGACGAGTACAAACACTAGCACGAGCTGAAGGCATGCTGCCATCCTCGCCCCTCCATGAAGCTAGCACTAGCACCTAGCGACGAGTACAAACACTAGCACTAGCACTTGATGCACCACTAAAGCAAGGATAAGACGAGAATGACCTTATTCTGGCTTTAAGATGTAGCCACCGCATCAACATCCCGAGGAAGACACTGAAAAACCTAAACATTGGATCACCTGTCAAAAAAAATACTGGTTGGATCTCTTCTAATTAAAATTTTGTTTAAATTCGAAAATGATTCAAATATAAAAAATATAAGGATGTTCAAATTATATAAAATAGTTCAAAAAATGTTGAAATATGAAAATGATCAAATTTATAATTGTTCATACTTGAAAACTTTACATATTTAAAACTGTTCAGATTATTTAAGAAGAAAAACATAACAAACATAAAAAGAAAAAAACAGAAAAAGTAAAAAAAAAATGAAAAGGGGAACCCGTTCCGTCGGCGGATGCAAAGCCTTTCTTCCCCGAAAGAAAAGGTAAACTGGGCGGTCATAGAAGAGGGCTGTTGGGATGGGCTCAAAATTTGACAAGAAGCGAAGTTTCGACCCCTATAATAAAACTTCATGCCCACTGAAAAATCCGAAATTGCTGGAAATAATTCTGATACCGCAACCCTGCCATTTCTCTCACCGAAACGAGATGGCCACCGTCGCCGCCGCGCACCACCGCTCACGGCTCCCAACCCCCAGTGGCTTCTTCCCAAATCCTTTCCAACACCTTACACAAACCCCCGTCCCCTCCTTCCCTTCCGTCGCCCTCCTTCCAACGGCGTGGGCGCACACCGCGCCGACCCGTTCCGCGGAGGTGCACCTCGCGGCCGGCGCGCAGAAGGAGGATGCGGATAAGCGCAGCCGCCGCCTGGAGGAGCGAGAGGAAGGCTGCTACTGCGGCCACGAACTGGCATTTGGGTATGTTCACTACAATTTCGTTTGGTTGGTACCCAATTCGCATCAACGTGTGAAACCGATTCCAAGGAAATCCCTTTCCCTGCCGCATTGATCAATTAAGCGATGATGATGCACCCAAAACGTCTCCAATTGTTTGCTTCAGTGGGTTGCACATGGGCGTGGATCTAGATGATTATTAATCTTTCTTTACAAAAATAATAATGATGATAACCCTAAGCAGGGCGACCTCGCTAACATTAGTTGGCACCAATGCAGAAGCCAAACACAGTTACTAGTTAACTATTGCTGAAAGTCAAATATCAAGGCATGGATGGTCATTGGTCACTTTATGGCCTCAGCAGCGTGAAATCTAGACGATAACGCACTTAATTAGTACTTCCTCTGATCAAATTAATGGATTCAGATTTGTTTAGATTCGGATGTATCTAGCACTAAAATATGAATAGATATATACAAATCTAGACAAATCTGAACCTATTAATTTGGATCAAAAGGAGTAATAAAAATGAAAAGCCCTGATTATCAGTCAGTTCTGTAGGTTATCGCTAGTTCACCACCAGTTCAGCTCCGTTGATCAATTAGCCTAAGATGGAGATGCATTCAAATTGGGTACTATTGTTGGCTTGAGTGGCTTTTTTGCACATGGGAGCGAAGAGTCACTGCGGGTGTAGGTCCGGATCTAGATGATTAATTATTTTCACTACTTCTTCCGATGTAAATTTGTGGACTCGGGTTTGTCTAGATTCGGATGTATCTAGCACTAAAACGTGACTAGATACATTTGAATGTTGACAAAATTATGTCCATTAGTTTGAATCGAAGGGAGTAGTGAAAACAATAGTATACCGTGTAACTAGCCTTGTTAACATTAGGAGGTGTGGATCTAGAGGCTAGCTAAAGTTAATTAACTAGCTTACTCCATCCTTAACACTTACAGCTCCATCTCTGTTAACAGCCGGTCAGTCATTGGTGCTAGTGCTTGCTAGCTAGCTTAGTCCCTATCAACACAGCTCCATCTCTGTCAACAAGCCGTTCTGACATTTTACGCAGAGATCTTCCACAACCGAGTTCGTCAGGACGTGAGGACACGGAGAAGCCATGGCGCCATGGCCACATGCTGTGGTGCATCATATGCTTTGATCCAGAGTGAGGCCAAGGCTTCTCAATCTACTCCAACTTCCAGGTAAATCTCTCTCCAAGATGGGTTTTCCTGCCTAATTTTCAATACACTAGAAAGTCGTAAGAAAGGAATGTTTTCAAATGGATGCATCCATGCTACAAGTATCTAAATCATGGTTCTTAATTTCTTCCACTCCAACATCCTATATATATAGCTCCACCTTTTTTATATATACAAAAGAAGTTTAGATGAGACTCCCCTAGGCGTTTCTACAATTTACCAATCTAATATGTAATTTCCTATTTCTTTTTCTTTCTTTGAGACTTCTATACTTATGTCGACTGTGTGCATCTTAGTTATGTAGAGACTGGGTGTAATGATTAAGACTCTTTAAGTAATAAAGCGTCATTTATTGAAAAAAGGGTGAGACTCCCTTCAGTTGCTTATAATAAGGATGGAAATAGGGCAGGTTTGGACGTGTAAACCAGATCAAAATCCAGATCCATCAGCCCCATTCTAGCCCACCCACAAAGGTATACATGGGTCTGGATATCGCCTTAAATACAGACCTGCCGGATACCTGGGTATCCATGGTTTTACGCAGTATGTACATCGGCAGCACATCATTTCAGCATAAGAACAACATTTTAGTAGCATTTCAGCATTACAATCATTAATACTTACTATGGGCATAGGGAGGTTGCCGAGGACAAGAACGGTCGCCAGGGATTATTCTAGATGAGGACCTGAGGAGGACCGGAGGAGAGACGGCCGGCGGTGTGTCTCCTAGACGAGGGGGAAGAGGGGTGGCATGGAGAGCCGATGTGCCGTGTCGGCACCGTCGCCGCTAGGTTGCTGCCTAAGAGGAGCCGAGGAGGGGAGAGGTCGTTGGTGGCCAGACGGCTGCATCATACCCTCGTCTCTGTGTGCTAGAGAGGTGGGGGGTTAGCAATGCCAGTAAGTTTTGTCAGGGTTAGTGATACTGCGATAGACAGTTAGTTAGGTGGGCTCTTTGGTCTATGGCAGGAGAGTTTGGGCCTTTTAGCATGTATAAGGGTAAAAAACAATGTCTCGCTGACATGTGGGCTCCACATGTTACCCGGGTATCTGTTGGATATCCGTGGGGCGAAAGCTTTGCCCGTGCCCGCCCCATGAGTTAACGGATATCCGCCACATGAAATCTGTGTACGTAAACAACCCTCCATACCTTTACCTAGCGGGCCAGATATCCATGGATTCCCGGATCCGTAGATAAAATTGTCATCCTTATTTTATTTTATCTTTGTTGCGATCATTAATCAATTAAGCTGGCAATAAATTCTTTACTTCAATCATGGTTTTAAATAGCGTGCTACCGCGGCGCTATAGCATATCAAGAGCACTCCCGCTAACACTATGCACATTTAGCGCTAAATCGATTCTCCCGCTAATAGCTCGCTAAATCACACGAAAACGCTAAATTAGACAAGAAAATAGCACTAATTGTCCCGCTATGTCCAAAAAAATTCGAATTTGAATTTCAAAGTTGCACCTCGTTATGTAATATGCACTTATGCACTCCTTTTTATTGCTACAATCATCATGGTTGTTCAATACACGTTTGTATCAATGGATCATTAAATTTATTGTCATAATTTTTAGATGATATGAATATATGATTCCTAATTTTCATGAAAGTTTGCTTATTTTTTGAAAAGCGCTAAATGACTTAGCTCCGCTATAGCTTTGCTATAGCTTCCTTAGCGTCTGCAAAATGTTGACGCTAAGAAGCATAGCGTCGCCAGGGATTATTCAATGGATCTATTTTCTTATAACAGAAACACGCATGGGTAATAAACAGTGGTTTCGTGTCCCTTTGTACCTTTAACACTTGACACACCTACTGTGGCCAGATGGGCCATATTTGGGAATGTACAGAACAAAAGACTAGATTAATCAGAGAATGCACATAAATTTACTTGCTAATCAGAGTTGTTTGGCTTGTTGTTATACGAACGTTTTGTTGAGCAATGGCCGTAGATCTATAAAAGATACGACATCTTCCTGACGAGTCAAGTCTTGATGAATAGAATAGTGAAGACCAGTTGCAGCCCACCTTAGTCTTTAAGCTGCTACTACTTTTATGGTATATTTTTGCGGGGAGTGCTTAGCAAGTGGGTTTTGTAGTATGGTTGCCATTGCACATTCTGCATCACATCAACTCACCAAACAAACTTGTACAGACAATGGCATCAAGCTGGCAGGCGCCAGAGCGGTCGACAGAGATAGTCCCCGCAGAAGCCAAGCAGGAACCGTGGGAGTACATCCTGCGGAAGTACATCCTGATGCTGGCCACGCTGGTGGTGACAGTGACGTACGGCGTGGGGTTCAACCCGCCGGGAGGTGTGTGGCAAGACAACGTCAACGGTTACCTCGCTGGCGAATCAATCGTTCGGACCACCAACAACCTCCGGTACATTGTGTTCTTCTACTGCAACGCCGTCTCGTTGGCTTCGTCGGTCGTGGTAATCTGCCACTTCCTCATCCGCTCCACCGAAATGATAAAGAAGAAGGATGTGTGGATCGGACTGAAGGCAATGCGTGCGCTCATGGTGCTGGACCTTCTCAGCTTCATGGGTGCCTACGCCGCGGGCACCTGCCGTGACAGGCTCACCACTGTCTACACCTCGGTGCTAATGGCAGGTGGAGTCTCCACCTACCTCGCAGTCCAGATGATGCTTGTGTGGCGTCAACCACTAGGGCCTCATCCTCCCGCTGTAGACAACCTCCAGCTTGAAGGGCGGCTCCGAAAGGTGCTGATGCTGCTCTCGATGTTTGCGGTGAGCATCACATATGCGTCTGGGCTGAACTCGCCTGGTGGCTTCTGGGATAACACCGCGGGAGCTCACAGGGCAGGGGACGCGATTCTGAGTGACGGCCACCACAAGGCACGCCTGGCCACCTTCTTCATCTGCAACACTACGGCTTTCATTGCAGCCCTGCTCATCATCATGCTGCTTCTCAGCAGAAAGCTTCACCAGCGGACAGTCCGGTCTCAGGAGATGTTTGCATGTGTGGTAGTCGCTCTGGTCGGACTCATCGGGGCGTATGCCTCTGGCAGCTGCAGGGAGATTGGCGCCACCGCCTACGTGATCCTTGTGGTTGCTGCAGCCAGTCTGGTATGCATTCTACTTCAACCTTGGTTGCCAAAAGATAAAGATAGGTAAGTGGTGCAGATCCAAGAGCAAAGATTTAATCATTTTGCACTTTAATTATTGCTGATTCCAGAAAAAATTCAACTAACTCAGATCTTTTTTGTTTTGTTTCCATATATAGTCAACAACCTTCCCTCGAGATTGGGATTTCAGGTGGTGTAGTACGTACAGGTACTAGACTTATTGCTACGGTGGATCAGATTGACTATGCTATGGAGGAGAGGAGCAAACAGTCTCAGTCTCTTCTACTATTGCTTGCCACTTTCGCAACGGCGATCACTTACCAAGCTGGCCTAGATCCGCCAGGTGGCGTTTGGCAGGACAACGCGGACGGGCACCTCGCCGGTGACCCCATCCTCTTGGTGAAAAATGCCAGTCGCTACAGGATCTTCTTGTACTGCAACTCATATGCACTGCTTTCTTCATTGGTCACCATTGTCATATTCCTGCGGAGGTTTGAGCTGAAGCGGAGGGTGGTGGACAAAGTCATTATAATGGAATTATTTGGCCTCATCGGTGCATACGCTGCCGGATCCTGCAGGGACATAAGCACCTCCAATGCTGTCTTGGCCTTGGCAGCGGCTGTGCTGTTCTACGTTGTGATCCATATTGCCTTCTGCACTCTGGAACATGACTACAGCGAAGATTATGTTACGCTGGCTTTAGTCGACAAGAAGCGCAAGCTACTCTACCTCTTGGCAACCTTGTCCACGGCCATGAGTTACCAAGCCGGATTGAACCCTCCGGGTGGCTTCTGGCTCCAGGACAGGGATGCTGATGATCACTCCAGTGGGCACAATGCAGGCGACCCAGTCCTCTCGTATACTAATCCACGCCACTACAAGACCTTTTTCTACTGCAACTCGGTAAGCTTCATGTCGTCTGTCGCCACCATGATTCTTCTTGTGAGCCCGGTGCTGTACAGGCCAGCAATACGAAGCTATGCCTTAAGCCTTTGCACAATGGCGGGACTGTTGTGTCTCATGGGTGCCTATGTCGCTGGCAGCACACAACATTTGGCAACATCCATTGCAATATGTGCCTTGATGGCTATGGTTTTCTTCATTATTGTCATAATGGTCCTAGTATTTTTGTTCAAGGAACAGAATTTCTCAACGACACTTGCAGAGCCACACAGTCACAGAATAGTTGATCAAGAACTTGATCAAGAACTACAAATGAAACAACTATTCGCCAAGTGCAAACACCTGATGTTGCTAGGAATCCTAGTGGCGGGTGTGACATACCAAGCCGGCCTAGATCCTCCAGGCGGAGTTTGGCAGAGCGATGATACCAGGCATGATTCAGGTGGCCCTGCGATGCAGGACAATAGGAGGCAACGGTACCTTGCCTTCTTCTACAGCAACTCCACTTCCTTTGCAGCCTCCATTATCATCCTGTTGCTACTGTTGCAGCGGCTAATGATCACAAAAACATGGTTACACAGCTGGCCGATGCGCACGGTCGTTGAGCTAGATTTGGTGGCTCTGCTAGTGGCTTACACTGCCGGTTCCTTCAGGGACTGGAAATCCTCTCTGTTTGTTGCTGCACTGGCCTTACCTGTCGTCACCTACATTGCTGTCAAGGTGATGTGCTTATTCTGTTATAAGCGGCGCAAGGCCCAGTTTGAGGGACGACCACTCTGAACTGAATTACCAGCAACACGGTTGATGTGAAGGAGGGAGATCTTTTATTCGCTCCGGGGTTTAGTTGCAGTCTGTAAAACAAAGCTAGTATTCTAAACCATTGCTGTGATCTTATATTATTTCTCCATATATGCGTGTCTTGATTAAAAGTGGCCCGAAATCCCTAAGAAGTTGCATCACCTAGGTAACCAATAGTTGAAGCTAGCAAGAGCCCATTTTTTCTTGATAAGGAGAATATATTAATATCCAGAAGATATCTATTACACTCGGTCTCTGCAACAACGTAATATTAAAAACTAGTCGAGATATTAAGATGCACACAATCAAAAACATAAAAAGTAAAAAAATATTGTGCTTTAATTGGGGCTGCACACTCGCAGGATGGATCCGCCTTAAAGGATGATAGGAGTCCGTCAATATGTTTGACCGACTAACGTATAAGATCTTACTCGGTTTGTCCGAAAGAGTAAGGGTGATGCACCTCAATGTATTTTTAGGAGGTCGATCTTGAAGCACCATAAGCAAAACAATCATCCAGCGTTTTTAGAATCAGAAGATCACATTTCTCGGGAGGGACTTCAGTGACTATTGGCTGAACTAGGCGATCTAATTGCTCTAACTCAGTTATCGATCCTTCTAAACACGGAGTTATCAAAGAAACAGAAGCAAGAACAAGGGTTTAAGGGTAAAAAGTAGATCGTATTTATTTTGTTGACTGACCGTCACCCCTCACAATTTAGACGTGGCAGCCGGTCTGTGCAGAACTAGATCACTGTTACACGAGTATAATACGGATTCCTTAATAGGAAAGTAAATCTAAGAAACTACTAGTATCTACTTCGTATTGGATCTGGACTCCAAGCATCCAAGTCAACTCCTTGTTGAGCTGTCTTTTCTTCCCTGTTGGCGTAGCTACTGTGTTCTTCGAGCTTCTCCGGCTAAGTCATGGTCTCTTGGGCATAAGTCGGTGCAACTCCTTCTAGATGCTTCTAATTGAGTTGATTTCTGCTTTACTCCAATCTGCCTGCTTCTAGGTCTTCTTTTGAAACATAGGTCTACTTTTGAAACATCTCTAAAAATCTTCCTTTAGAACCGGCGGCTATTCCTTGCACCTTAGTCTCCACCTTGATTCCGGCTAGATCCCAGCAAATAGCAAAATGCGTCCACCTTCCACTTAGTTTTTCAGCTTTCACCAATGTGCCGGCTAAGAGCACAAAATGGGTGCTAACAGATGCCCCATGTTTGGTGATAAAGCTTACCTGCCTAGAAATACTCCCGAAAAGTTTCTTCAAATAATGTCCATTATATTCCCGAAAAGTAAGCCTCCCTCAACTGTTTCCACCAAGTATGAGTTATCAGGTACCAATCTCGTGACTTGGAAAGGTCCTTCCCAACTGGGTGAGCACTTGCCGAATTTGCGATTTCGTGAGACAACTGGTATATGACTTTTCAGACCAAGTTGCCTACTTAAAATTTCCTTGAGCCGGACTTTTTTATTGTAAGCCTTGGATACATTGAACTTCTGATTCTCAATGTCTCCGAGAGCATGTTGAGTGTGTACAACGATTTAGTATATCAATATTAAAATCCCATAATAAGAATGTGTCTAGCTACATGTATCTGGACATATATCTACATACTAAAACGTGTCTAGATATATCTAAATCTAGACAAACCTAAGTCACTTATTTTAGGATGGGGGAGTATATTTTACCCAATATTCGTCACCCACGTTAGGACAAATAGACAACTATCGGGATCGAGAACTCGTTGTGCGTTCCGGAATGCCTCTTGTTAGGAGTAGTTAGCCTAAGAGCATCCCAACTCGTTGGGTGTTTCCACACCCAACTCCGACGATTTTTATTGCCGGACGAATGTAACTTTCGGTTTGGGAACGTCCAGATTCCCACTCGCATTCCCAGATGCGGTTACGACGATATTTCGTCTGAATACGGCTCAAATTCGGGCTAGTTTGGCCAAGTTCGCCCTACTTTGGCATAGTTCGCCCAAATTCGGCAAAAAATCGGTCTAGTTTGGCCTAGTTCTCCCAGATTCGGCTCAAATTCTCCCTACTTTGGCCTAGTTTGTCCAAATTCGGTTCAAATTCTCCCTACTTTGGCCTAGTTCGCCCAAATTCGGCTAAAATTTCGGCCTAGTTCGCCCAAAATTAGCCTAATTTTGGCATAGTTTGGCCTAGTTCGCCCAAATTTGGCCTAGTTTGGCCTACTTCGCCCAAATTCGGCTCAAAATTCGACCTATTTCGGTGTAGTGGGGCCTAGTTCGCCCAAAATGGCGGCGAGGGGTAGAAAAAGGCGAGAGTTCGGCCTTGTCTCGCCGATAGGGTTGGCCCATCTGTTTTTCGCTGCGTACGGCGTTCCCAGGCGGTTCCTAGCATCCTGGGTTCGACCTGGGAACGCCGGATAAAAGTTGGGCTAAATCCGGTGGAATTCGGTGTCCTGGGAATGCGACTGGGCGAATTTTCGCCTTTCGGACGTAAAAATCATCCTGGGAACACGGGTGGAGATGCTCTAACATGCAAGCCAAATGGACAGTTAGGATTGTGTTAATATAAACTGCCAACGGTTGTCTTTCTTAGCATTGTCCAAAGACCAAACATCCCAAACATGTTGTCCAAATGCCAAACACCCCGAACAAGCACCGTGCCTCTTCCGAAGGGATACATAAACTGTAACCGATATTATACTCGTGCCTATTCAGAGACTATAAACAACTGAACAATATATCAATAAAGAACACTCTTTTCACTTCAATCTTTTCTCTCTTCACGTCATTGGCACTTGCTCTTCCTAGAGCGACTAGGCCACTCAAGAAGAAGGAAGATGGCTTTCCGGCCGCCGCCGCTGCCGGAGCTTGCTTTTTGGTTCCCACGTTTTGTTGCCAGGGAGCATCGCCGCTCCCATTTTTGTCACCGGACATTCGGCCTTGCTGCTGCATGTCGCCGGAACTTTGGCCGCCGCTTTTATTGTCACCAGAACAGGAATGGTGGCCTTTGCCACCATAGACCACCGCTTAGTCATCGTCGCTATGGCCGTGGTGGTCTCCGTCGCCACAACCAGTACCACCCCCGTGGTAACTAGGACCAAGTACCGGGGTAGTTATGCCCCGGAAAGAGGTTGTTGCAGTGCCGAAAGTTGTCGTCGTTGAACAAGACGACGCTGCAGCACCGGAGGTCGCCGCTGTACCGGAGGCTGTCGATGTCGAGTATGAAGTTGAGGCCTCTGCCTCCAACATCACCACCGACACCAACGACATGCTGCCTCCTCCACCGGCCTTTGTTGTCCCGCCCATCGAATGGCTACTGGTTGGGCTGAGCACCGGTTGGATCATTGACGACCCGGAGCGCGACTGCAGTGATGAGTATTTTGAGGCACCGCCTCCACTGCTGTACCACCAGCGCCATGACTTCCTCCCCTGCCTCCCGTCTCCAACGCCCTCTGATGAGGACCTAGCACACTTTGCCCCGCCAGGCTACGAGCTCTTGCCAGAGATGGAGGAAGAGATCGGCATTGCAGCCCTTGCTCAAACCTAATAGTAGGCAAAAAAAATTAAGCTAGTGGTTAGCATAACAATGTCAAGACAGTAGTCGGTACAAATCATAGGAGAACAAATGACAACATTTCTACATATAACATATTACAAGCTACCGATAGATTCAATAGTAAAACACATGAACATTAGTAGAAACCATTTAACATAAAATAAATTACAACAAGTAAAAGGTACCTCAAACCTAGAATTCTTTTAAAGAATCAAATGAAGATAATGAACACTTGCAGTTTATCAAGCTACATGAAATTCCCTAATCTATCAAAAACATGATCACTGAAATCCTGGGAGACAATGACAAAAACAACAACTTAAAATTATATGTTTTGCTCAATTGACCAAAGAAAAATTACTAAATTAACCTTGACCAACACGACACTTATCGCATATGACATAAGCTAATTGGAACACTAAAATCCAAGCTAGAGAGGTGGTATAAACAACTTAGTCATGAATTGCATGCACTGAGGTGCCAACATTAGGTGAATCCTAAGTAAATATAAATAGCACCCTAGACGTAACCCAAAGATCACAATCCTTAGAGCAAAGCTCATAAGAAACACTCCTAGAGGTTAAGAGAGAGGAAAAACATATTTCCACGCACACTAGTGAGAGGGAGATTTGGAGAGGATAAAGAAGCAAGGAATAGGAGCCAAAAGTAGGAAGAATTACATCAGATCTTCCTGAAGCCCATTTTGGAGTTTTCAAAGGTTTATAGCTAAACTTTATGCAAAAGGAGCAAAGAGAGGGCAATATGGAAGAGATGCAGGTTCCAGACTTAGCCATTTGAGGGGTGGAGTTCGTTCATCAACTCCATATGAAGAGCCATGCCCATAGTATTGTAGCTCTCGTTCATACAAATCCAATGAGCCGAAGAACACCCAATCATAATGCTAAAATTAGTACCGTATAAAATTATATGCACACAATGATACTTCGGCTCCAGATGCCACGACATACTACATACTAAAACTATGCACTGACTTAAAAACTTTCAACTCCATCTTTAGTCCTGGTTGGAGCCACCAACCAGGACTTAAGGGGTTGCGGCAGGCTGGGGCCAGCGCGAGCCCATTTAATCCCAGATGGTGTCTCCAACTAGGACTAAAGATCATCTCATCTTTAGTCCTGGTTGGAGACACCAATCGGGACTAAACGTTTGGATTTATTTAATCGTGGGTGGCGACACTATTCAGTGGGTGGCGACACTATGTCATGGATGAGTGTTGATGCTATGCCGCGAGTGGCGTGCCATGAGTGGTAACACTCTTCAGTGGCTGGAGGCACTATGTCATGGGAGAGTGTCGACCTTGTTGTGACGCTTAATCTATAAATAGGCAATATGCATCTTTATAAAGTTATAAACTGCAAGATGGTGCGAGAGGAACACCACTACGACAGATCTTCTCGAAGATGTCTTAGGATCTCTTTCTTAGACATCTTCGAGGAGTGATGGCTCTGAAATATAGCCATCTACGTCCACACTTAAACTGGATATTAATCATATTCTTGATGAAATATCTCTCTAAACCCTGCCACTAATGCTAATATTTAGAGGGGTATGCAATCCTTTCTTTTGTATTTCTCCTGTGCAAATAATGTCGTTTAAAGGAGGGAATCACTATATTAAAGTCAAAGATACGAGATTTCCAACAACTAGAAGAAACCAGGAGTTGTCTAATGGAGGCAGACGCTTTAATGGCCAACTATACGGCCAGAGCAAAAATTTCGACCGTATAGTTGGCGCCAGCATCGTTAGGTCAAACAGAACAACTTTCATGATGGGACCCCTATATAAAGAAGCCTCGAGCGATGAGAAAACAAGCCAGACCTCGCCAAAAAGTCTCTGCCACAGATCACCAGCAGCCTCCAAATCTCCAAACCCTTCTCCATCTCCATAGCCATATTCCACCACTTGTAATAGTAGATCTCTTCTCTGATTGGCGATATTGTAAGACTATTTCTATCAATCTTATAATTTTCATTACAATGTTTGTGATTGTTGATCTCATCTCTATGTGTGAGTAATTCTCCTTGGGCTAAGGGCTTTGGCCTAGCCATGTAGCAATTGTGCATGTGATTTATCATAGATGGGATCGTGTATTAGTTTGTATGACATGATGATTATTGTATACTCTCTTCCTCAATCCAAGGACTTGTCAGGTACCCAAGACCCCAAGGGTTGAGCCAGGTATAGGGAGTATGAGTGATGACTGATCTGTAGGCTGGGAACCCCAGTGACAGAAGGGGTAGTACGGCTGTATGTGAGAGATTTGCTTGGGATTCACGATGACATCACTATGCATATTATTAGTTCTCTTTCGTCTATAGATGTGACTAGTAGGTTATTGCTATAAGCGGTTGTGGAGGCAATAGCAATTATGGATGCACTTCCCACATATAATTTATCTTGCTCTAACAAGTACACGCATACTTTTTTCTATCTTTTATTTCCATCAGATGTTTTGCATAGCTACAGGTGAAACCGAACGCCCTAGGCCCTCTCTCTCCATCATCGACAACAACAAAAATACGCAAGATATTGGTCCGGTAAAAACACAAAAGGAATTCTAAAACTCCCGAAGGTCCGTTAAAGTAACTTCACTACGCATTCGCTTCCCGAGGATTCGATAACCCAGGTCTACTAGGGAAAAAGAAGCTACACTACATCCGTAATCCGGATCGAAGGTATCAACCCTTTTTCTAGCGCCGTTGCCAGGGAAGCAATAGCTACCCTGGTGAGGTTATTAGGAACCTTGCTAGTTTTAATTCTTGTTTTTAATTTTGTTAGTTTGCTTTCAGTCTTTATTTGATAAACCAAAAAATTAGTTAGTCTTTAAATTCTTGTTTTTACTGTTATAATTCTTTATCTAAGAAACCCAAAAACATAGGAAGTATGGCTGAAAAGAAGCTTGGGGAGTTTGCTACTCCCAATAATGATTATTCGCGTACTCCTATTACTCAGCCAGCAATCACTGCTGATGACTGTGAAATTAAGCCCCATTACTTAAGTTTGGTTCAACAAAATCAATTTGGAGGCTCTGATGTTACGCAGGAATGCACCTGTATACTTTCACTGTAATATGTGTTATGATGCGTATAAAAGACGTTGACCCTGATGCGGTCAAATTGCGTCTATTTCCTTTCTCTCTAAGAGGGAGAGCTAAAGAATGGTTGCTATCTTTGCCTAAAAATACTATTACATCATGGGTGGGATGTACTTCTTTATTCATGACTAAAATTTTCCCACCTGCAAAGACTATGCAACTTCGATCTAATATTACTGGTTTTAGACAGGAAAAGCGTGAGCCACTAGCGCTTGCATGAGAGAGGATGAAACAATGCCTAAGAAACTGTCCTAGTCATGGGATGGAAGATTGGTTAATCCTCCATTTGTTTTATAATGCTCTTAATCCTATGTCTAAGTCTATGCTTGATACTGCAGCTGGAGGAACATTTATGGGTAAACATATTACCGAAGCAAAGCAGCTGCTAGACAACATGCAAGACAATCATGCCCAATGGCATGTGGAAAGATCAAACACGAAGAAGGTGAACTCTATCTGACCACAAGAGAACGAAGATCTCAATGCTAAGTTGGATGAGCTCATACTAGCCGTAAAAGGTAAGGAAACTCAGGTAAGAGCCACCCCCAAAACAAACATTGAAGAAATAGATTTCGTAGCTCGTAATGATTATAACCCTGCTTGGAAGAAGAGTTACAATCCTAACTTTCAGAAACATTATGCTAGTCTTGCAAGTAACTCTAATAATAATATGAGAACTAGTAATGGTAGTCTCCAAGAAACCCTTAAGTCTTTGATAGACTCACAAAATGAACAAAATAATATTCTAGTAAAAATTATGGAGAACCATGATGCTATGCTTGGTAAATTATCTAACCAAGCTGTTAGTTTGAGAAATGATTTGCAGACCCTTCAAGAAAGAACAAGGATCGTTGGGGAACAGCTAGGTAAGATAACCGAGAGTCAAACTATCATTATAGCTAAATTTGCAGGTAAAGTTGAGCCCAATCTTGTTGAAGAACTCAAAATGATGAGGATCCAAAGGGAGGAGCCTGAAGAACTTGATTATAGTAATGCCCCTTCACCAAGCTACACCATCGAAGACCTCGTAAAGAGGATCAACATCAAAATTCCGGTAAGTGAAGGTAATGGTGAAGCCATGTATCAACACTTTGTTGATCAAGTAGCAATAAAGGTATGCGAGATTGAAGAGGAATACAAGCAAATTGCTGAAAATTATCTGTTAAACTAGATGACATATTTGAGCCTACTATTAAGATAAAGATTGGAACCAATGAGATAGTTGCACTTTGTGATCTAGGTGCAAGCGTCTCAACAATTCCAAAGAGCCTTTTTAACAAGTTAAGTCTTGGCTCCTTTGAAATAACTGAGTTAAAACTGCATCTAGCAGATTCTACCTACAAACAAGCTATATGAATTAAGGAGAACACTTTAGTTTACATCAAAGGCTGTCCTGCTCTAATTGACTTTGTTATTGTTGACATGCCTGAAGATACTGTTGCTCCTATAATACTAGACCGTCCTTTCTTGAGAACTATAAAGGCTTTAATTAACCTTGATAAAGGGAACGTGAAGTTGCAATTGCCTTCGCGGGATCCTGTTGTTAGCCATTTCCCCAGGAAAAAGAAAGCCAACCATGATGAGAAGGAGGCTATCACTTTGAAGGCCAATTACTTTGGAGTGGGTGTTCCACTCATCTGGCCCGAGTGAGTATCATCAGGGTCAAGCTATTGACCATAAAAGAGCACTCCATGGGAGGCAAACCATGTAAAATAAAGGTTTGAGCTAAATTTTTAGTTTTAGTTTAAATTTATGTTAAATAAAGAGTGCTAGAAAACTCCATTCGAGGAGAAGAAGTTCGGTAGTACTTGAAATTCTGCTTTATTCATGCTTTTGTTGGTCGACAATATTACTGTCAATTTTCTGTCAAAAATATGGTATATCACAAAGTTACAGGAAAAGGAATAGTTTACGAAGAAACATAAATTTTTTGATGCACACAGAGAGTTTAACGACCAACTATACAGCGAGAATAAAAATTCTGGCCGTATAGATATCTTTGCCATCGAAATTTTTTCTGCAATATGTATTGAGAGTGTAATGACCAACTATACAGCGGAAATAAAAATTCCGTCCATGTAGTTCCGGTCGTATAGATATCAATGCCTCCGTACAATTTCTTTTCATATGTACTGAGAGTTTAACGACCAACTATACGGCAGGAATAAAAATTCCTGCCGTATAGTTCCGATCGTATAGATATCGATGCCTTTGCAAATTTTCTTTTGTAGGGACAAACAGTTTAACGACCAACTATACGGCCGGAACATTTTGTTCCGCCCGTATAGTGGCGTATGTATAGCTGCGCCGCCAGGAGGAATCCCTAAATTTTTGACAAAAGGCCAACTATACGCTCGGAACACATTGTTCCGACCGTATAGTTCCGCCCGTATAGATGCGTCCGACCACAAAATTGCACGGGAAGGTACTCCCAACTCCAAAAATTGAATCATTTTTCTTTCTTCTACCTCCAAACTCTCTCAAAACCTCAAGAGATCTCCATCTCTACTCGATTTCGTTCGATTTCCTCGCACACAAGTGATCTACGGTATGTTTCTCCTCCGATCCTCTAATTACTTTTTACAAATTCATCTTTGATCTATTGTCATTATCAATCTAGGGTGAGACCTACTATGAACCAATTTCCATGATTTTCTTACCTAGATTATTATTTTGAGGAGAATTCTTTAGTGTGCTATCATGAGGAATATGATGCACTTATTGTTGTTGGATCAAAAACTTCTATTTTTACCTTTCTTCAATATTTTAGATGATGAACACAAGGAGCCAAACTCGTGCTCGTGCCACCGCTAGCGCTTCCGGGCTGCCACTCAGGAACGCATGGGGATACGGTTCATGGATGATGCCCATCGTGATCGCTTCAACTGGATCAAGAGCCACGGAGTGAAGGCCACCAAATGGGCTTGCCCCATCATATTGAACCAACTCGGTATTTCTAATGAGTTTAATTTACTTTGCAATAGAGCTGGCCTGCAAAACTTTGTGTACAATGATGTACCTACTTATCGCCGCTTAAGCATTGAATTTCTTAGTTCATTGCAAAGCACCGTTAAAAAATGGCAAGGAGAGGATACTATTTATTTCCGTCTAATGAACAACAACTACACCTTAACATTAGTGAATGGTGCACATGCTTTAATTTGCCAAACAATGATGTTCATGCTTTACGCGCATCCTTTACTGGCTTAGAACCTCCCACCGAACAATGTTATAATGGAATGAGTTTCACTACTAGAATAAACAAGGGGAGGAATATTCAACATCCTGCAATTCGCTATTTGTTCTATGCTATTGCTAACACCTTGCAGGCACGTAATGAGTTCACAAGACCTAGTGAGGAGGACATCTAGTCCTCGCAAAGGCTGCTTACATCAACTACAACCTGTCACTCAACTTGGGCACCATCCTTGTGCGCTACTTGGAGCACCAAGCCTCCCAAAGCCAAGGGCCAATCACAGGAGGAGGCGTCATCACGGTACTTGCCCATTCCCTAGACATCAATCTAAGTGAGTTGCAACCCGTACTAGGTGAGACACGTGTTGGTTTCTCCACCTTGAGGGCCTGTGGAATGCTCACTAGGAGAGGTGGTGCTTATTACCTGCATATTGCTGGAGCTGGGCGTATCTACCCCGCTCCTATGCATAATGGTCTTTTCTCTATCGAGGAAGGACGTTTCCTTATGATTCGCAGGTTGAGCAACACCAACCCGAGGAAGAGATTCCGGAGGAGGATGAGGACCAAGAGGAGGAGCAAGAAGTTCCTTATCAAGAGGAGCAACCACAAACCTGGTTCGCCACATATCAAGATTTCCAAGGATTTGGAGGGACTATGGAGAGGATGCATAACTTCTCTTTGAACCTCTGAGAATCAACAAGTAACCTCTCAACTCAATTTGTGAACTGGAGTAACGACTTTTTCCCGCCACCACAATGATTTGAAGGGCTTACAAAAGCCTAAGCTTGGGGAAGTTTACTCATGTATCGTTATTTGGCATTTATTTGCTTTTATTTATTTCGAGGTTACGTTTTTATTTGAGTTTATAAGCACTCGTGTTGGTTTCTCCAACACTTTATCTTTAGTTCTTTCTATTTTGCTTTCAAAATTTTCTAGCCGAGCTTTGCCGCCAATTTTCTATTCTTTAATTCTCTCTCTTGAAAATCACAAAAATATTTATCCATTTTTCCTTATTTTCCCTCTGTCTTTTCTTTCCGCCTCGAGGTATTTATATATTTGCAGGAGAGTGGTCGACTTCGAGTTTCGAAGAAACAAATAAAAAAGTAAGAGAGAAGTGGAACCAAACATGAGAGGTATGCCTTCTGACTCCCCACTTTTGAAGTTTGAGAAACCCATGCTAGTTTATAGTAAATGTTGAGATATTATATTGGTGGAGTGAGTCTTTGTATCATAGTAAGATTTTTTGTTTGCGTGGATATTTAATTGGGCTCATTTTGTTCCAGCTCTTGTAATTAATCGAGTCTTGCCTAAAAATTGCTAAACAATTGTAACAAGAAAAAGTCTCACAATTATTTCTAGAGACACTCAACACCACTAAAATGTTAACTGACTTGAACGCTCTCTTTAAAAGGATTTGTTCGATTGAATTAATGTTTAGCGGTTTTTGTGAGCATGCCAAAGTTTGACTTGTTAATCATAAGAATGATACAGCTTTACGCGTGTCAAACTTCATGGATGCTAACAACTCCGCTGGACTAGAACGATCTTCATGGAGGAAAGTCCTAGATTTCGCCTATGAGTTGATTAAACACTTGTAGCAGCAATGCTATAGTGGGTAAGATTCTTGGCACTCCCGGATAGATGTAATCATGATGGAATCACTCATCTGGCTATTATGATTAATCATTATGCAAAAGGAACAAAACCATAGTGGTGCCACGAGTGTCCATCACAGCCTGATAAACTAATAAAAATCTTTGGCATGCTCACAATTACTTAAAATCTGAAATTCTTGAAGGACAATGAATAGAAAAGTAGTGCTTGCAAAGTCTTGATTCATTGATGTGGGAGAATTGAGATACTCTAGTATATATGCTATTCATGAAAACTCTCACACTCTTAATTTACATGATTATACTTTACTGTTCAAAGGCAAGCCTATGAGTTGATTACTTGACATGGAATAAAGTTTACTCATTTGAATCATCCATGTTTACAATAATTTTTCTGGGCTATAAGGATGCATGAAACCCGTTTGATATGGTTGCCATGACTCTATCTATGCTGAAGTTTTTCAGATTTATGAAGTGGAGAAAACATGAGACTACTAATCATGAGTAACATCACCATCTCGTTATTTCAGTTCAGATGCTCAGTTCCTTTTTGATTTTGGTTTTCTTGCTCGGGACAATCAACTTTAAGCTTGGGCAGGTTGATGGCTCTGAAATATAGCCATCTACATCCACATTTAAACTGGATATTAATCATATTTTGGATGAAATATCTCTCTAAACCCTGCCACTAATGCTGATATTCAGAGGGATATGGAATCCTTTCTTTTGTATTTTTCCTGCGCAGAATGTCGTTGAAAGGAGGGAATCACTACATTAGTCAAAGATACGAGATTTCTAATAACCAGGAGAAACCAGGAGCCGTCCAACGGAGGCAGACACTTTAAGGACCAACTATACGGCCAGAGCAAAAATTCTGACCGTATAGCTCTGGTCGTATAGTTGGTGCCGCCACCATTAGGTCAAACAGACAACTTTCGTGAAGGGAACCCTATATAAAGAATCCTCAGGCAACGACAAAACAAGCTAGACCTTGCCAAAAAGTCTGCCACAGATCACCAGCCGCCTCCAGATCTCCAATCCCTTCTCCATCTCCATAGCCATATTCTACCACTTGTAATAGTAGATCTCTTCTCCGATTGGCGACATTGTAAGACTATTGCTATAAATCTTATGATTTTCATTACAATGTTTGTGATTGTTGATCTCATCTCTATGTGTGAGTAATTCTCCTTGGGCTGAGGGCTTCGACCTAGCCATGTATCAATTGTGCATGTGATTTATCATAGATGGGATCATGTATTAGTTTGTATGACACGATGATTATTGTATCCTCTCCTGCCTCAATCCAAGGACTTGTCAGGTACCCAAGATCCTGAGGGTTGACCAGGTATAGGGAGTATGAGTGATGACTGATCTGCAGGTTGGGAACCCCAGTGACAGAAGGGGTAGTACGGCTATATGTGAGGGATTTTCTTGGGATTAACGGTGACATCACTATGCATATCATTAGATCTCTTTCTTCTATGGATGAGACTAGTAGGTTATTGCTATAAGCGGTTGCGGAGGCAATAGCAATTATGGATGCACTGCCCACATATAATTTATCTTTCTCTAACAAGTACATGCATACTTTATTTCTATCTTTGTTTGGGAACCCTATTTTTGTTTCAATTTTGTGATTATTATTGTTTACTATGGTACATATATATGTCTATGCATAATGTTGATGTTATTTTGTTTATATCTATCCGGAATTTGCAGATGCAGTGGTTACAAATATCTCTATTTCTAGAGCATGAAATGAGCTAAACTAGCAATTATATATGAAAGGATGGAGTTGCCAACCTTTTAGAACCCTTGGATAGATGGGACACCATCAAATCTTGATAAATCGTGTGAAAAAATGGGGATGAACTCAAGCTTAGGAAGGAGCGGCCAAATCTGCATTATTGAAGTATATCAAAAACCACAACATCATGAATAGAGAAGTGACCAAAATAATACAAGTTCATCACATTAAAACCAAAGTAAAGTAGTGAGCAAATATTATTATTGCAAAAATTACTCCCAAACGAAACCCACAAATCCCTCTACTTCTACAACATGAAATAAGCTTACCAAGGAAAGGTCAAAGGATGATATTGCTAACCTTTTAAAACACTTGGATAGATAGGGCACCGCCAAATCTTGTGAAAAAATGGGATGAACTCGAGCTCGGGGAGGAAACAGAGAGGAGAAGCAGCTTGAAAATGGAGTATGGCTCGGGGCAGGGAGAAAGATGATATAGGGAGCACATTAGTTCCAGTTCGTGTCTCCAACCGGGTCTAAAGGGGCTGGTCAGGACCCCAGCCTGTCGGATAGACAAGAAAATGAGAAGCATGTTGAAAATAGAGTATGTTCGTGTTGGACCGCTCGTGGGTGATTGATAGAAGAAAGGCAATGCAAACAAGTTTCTTGCCGAGGCCATCACCTTCGCACATATTTTCCCCGTCTGGCCCTGGTGGACTACCTTCTTCTAGCTGCGGAGACAGCACATCTGGGAGATGAACAAATTTTCGCACACCTAGGGAAAACCTGGGGCATGCGAGAGGTTCCATATTGCAAAATAAATGAAGTAAATAAGTAGGTATGACGTCTTCCCCTTGATTTAGAAAATAAAATGGCGCGCACTACGCGTCCCTCGGACAATGGGGGCTTCCCACCGTCCTGGTCCGGAGCCGTCCGATCGGACTAATCGCAGCTGTCCAATCTCCCTCTCCGCCACCCCTTAAAACCTGCATATGCTTCAGAAGCAAAAAACCTAACGATTACAGCAAACCAAAAACAAATCAAATCCCGCATCCCCCATAGCTCTCCCTCGCTGGTCAGCGCACGGCGGCGCCATGGGGACAGCTATAGCAAATCCCGGTGGCGCCCATGGCTCAGCTGCGCACATCCATCCGATACCCCACCCCTAGACATCCTCACCACGTCAATCCACCGCCAATCGTCACCTCGAGCAGTGCTTCTAACCCTACAGCACGGAGGCAACAAGGATCCGATTCGGCTAGCGGCAGCGCCGGGGCTTAGTGGTAGCAGAAGTGGTCCGGCTAGTACAACAATCTCGGTGTATTCTTCGATCAAGACCCCGAGATTGACTAGCCAACTCAATCTGTAAGGATCTCCTTAAAATTTTGCAGCTAGGGTTTGAAGTTGAGAAATAGAATTGGGTTCTGCAGCTTTTTTTACTATCAATTTGCTACAGTAGCTTGCTGCATCTTTTTTTACTACCAACTGAGCATGATACTTTTAGTAAATATGAATCAAAATTGTTTTGATTCGTAGCAAAAAATCAATGTAGCAAAGCTGTTAGCAAAAGACAGAATAGAATTATATGTAGGAACAAATCAATGTACCAAATATGGTAGCAATTGATTCTGGTAGCAATTTATTGTTGTAGCAAATGATTCAGAAAGCAAATATTGTCGAAATTGATCCAGAAGCAAACTAAAACAGTTTATATGCTGTGTTAATTTGGTAGCAACAATATATGTTGATTTGTAGAATTTTTCTCTCTTGTGATTTGCATTTCTGAAGCTTATTTTGAACTGCAGGTATTTGTAGCTGATACAATGCTTGGTGGGTTTGACCTGAACCAGCCTCTGGAAGGTTATGCTGCTGACATTGGAGAAAGCAATGATGAAGGACAACAAAGAACAGAATTTCAACTCGGGCCTCAAAGTGTAGCAAGTGACAATACTTCCATTGTTGTTGAAGATCACGGGGAAGATATTTTCTCACAGCCAGTTGTTCCTTGTGTTGGTATGACCTTTGATGACCTCGACGTGGCGCAGGAAGTGTATAATGACTATGCTTTCAAGCTTGGCTTCGGGACACACATAGGAAATACAAAATACAGCATGGCAATGGGAGCAACAAAGGACACTATTTTGAGCAGGGTGTTTGAGTGTGTGCACACCGAGAAGCCTGTTGATGAAGCAAAACAACAGCACAACACAACTGATCTTGATGCCAATGGAGAAGATGCTACAATCGACATGAGCAACACTTCTACACAGAAACCTCGCAGCAAGCAAGCAGGTTTGAAGAAGGATGTCGCTGACTCAAGGCAAAGAAACAGGTTGTTGCAGCTTGGTTGTAAAGCAAAAATGCTTGCTGGGAAGCGAGACAGGAAGTGGACTGTCACAGTTTTCAACGAGGAGCATACCCATCCAATGGTGCAGCAAACCGGGAAGCATAGGTATTATCGTTCTCACAGGAAAGTTTCCAAAGAGGATTTCTAGCTAATCCAGACCTTGCATGAGCAAAACATAACTACGGCAGATGATAGGGTGCCTCGGCCGTGTTCATGGGGGTGATCCTAGATGCCTTGGGTATGTGAAGCTTAATGTTTCCAACATTAGAACCATGCTGCGAGAAGAAGTTTCGGAGCGTGATTTGAGCATGATGATTGAATACTTCGAGATGGTTGATGGAAGGACAAGGGCACTGTACCCAAGGTACAAAGACTGTGTGTTCTTCGACATGAACTTTTGCACGAACAAATATAACCTTCCATTTACTCGTCTTGTGCACACACACAATAGTTTTGGGACGTGCTCTCCTGCCTGATGAAACAATTGAAACATTTGAATGGTTTTTCAAACAAGTGAAGAAAGCTGCAAATTGGTTGTGCCCTGACCATATCATGACTGATCAGGACCAAGCAATGGGCAGGGTGATCAAAAATGTGTTTCCTGATGCAGTTCACAAATGCTGCCTATTCCATGTGCCGCGTCTAGCAAGAACGAAGCTCGGACCTCACTTGAGAGAGGGTCATCCATTCAGAGAAGCATTCTATGCATGTATCTGTGGCACTGACACGGTTGCTGAGTTTGAGGACTGTTGGCAGACAATGCTGCAAACCTTTGAGATGGCTAAGAACACTCACCTGCAAAACATGTGGAGAACAAGGAATACATGGGCACCGGTATATTTCAGAAAAAGTTTCTTCCCATTCACCAGCACAATTGGCAGATCCGAAGGCCTAAACGGCTACTTCAAAACACTAGTTCTGCCAAGTGACATGATATGGAACTTTGTGCAGCAATATGAGTTGTGCCAGAACCTGATGCTGGATCGTGAAGATAATGCAGACTTTACATTGGACACGACAACAACGCCACTCTGGGGAAGGTGAGTGTTGTAATGTGTTTTTGCTTTAGTAATGTGTTTTTTGCTACATAATGTGTTTTTTGCTTCACAATGTGTTTTTTCTTTAGTAATGTGTTTTTGTTTCAGTAATGTGTTTTTTGCTTCAGTAATGTGTTTTTGCGTCAAGTAACTATCATAGCATTCTCTGACAATGTGCGAAACTTATTTTTCTTGCAGTTGGAGCATTGAAAAGCAGGGCCTTGAATTCTACACAAGGGAGGTTTTTGGCAGGTTCCAGAAGATACTTGAAGCATCAACAAGCTTTTATCCCATCCATGTAGAGGCATAAATGCTTTGTTTCAATCTTGTACCAAACCCCGAATTCGATATCAAAACCTATTGGGTAGAAGCAAGCATTTAAGAGGGTATATACTTGTGTGGCTGCAACACATTTGAGATGTGTGGACTGATATTCCCGCACATAGCGAGGGTGATGGTGCAACTGAACGTGCAGCGAATACCAGACCAATACATGCTCCAACGTTGGTCTGCTGCAGCAACAACACCTGCCCCTGATCCTGGTTCAAATGCAACAAGATTTGGTGTGCCAGGCTCAAATACTCTCAAGTACAACTCATTATGTAGGAAGTTTAATGACTTGGCATCAGATGCATGCTGCAATGATGAAACATATAGGATTGTGTCTACCATGATTGATTAAGCAAGAAAAATTGTTGCTGCCATGAGGAGTCCTCCAAATGACATGCAGCAAAACGAAGGAAAAAATGGTGTGGCTCCTGAAGAAGGCTTACCTCTACAGCATGTTGAATAGCAACCTACATCACACAACAACAACAAGAAGCTCCACATGATGTTCCCAGTAGCATGCTGAAGAACCTAGCACGAGTTAAGCCAAAGGGGCGTCCAAAGGAGAAGTTAGTTAGAAGAAAGCCATTGGTTGAGATTCGCGATGAAAAGCATGCGAAGAGAAGGAAGAAAGCAAAGGAAGACGAACAACATCCCAATAAGAAGAAGACAAAGAAGGGAACAACCAAGCGGAAGCCAAAGGTGCAGAAGTGTCAGTACTGCCATCAAGACGGTCACACGGTGCAACAATGTGCCCTATTCCAAGCTTTGATGTCGGGAAATGCTGCGAAGATAGATTTGAATCTCTAGGTTTGAGAAGCTATTTTTGTTTCCATACATACAGTCACCATTGAAATTTAATAGCGCTACATAGGAAACGATATTACCACTGCCATAATATGCTACATAGCAAAAGATATTGATTGTGTGTGCAGCAACATGTGTGAACAGTTGTAGCAACTATTTTTTATTGTTATTAGCATGAAAAGTTCTCCATATTGTCTGTACAATTTCTGATTAATGTCATCCTGGAACATTATCTGGCAGCAATTATTTATTACATTGTGAGCAACAAAGTTTAACCATGCTAGCATTTCTGCTCTTATAATATAGCAAAAATCAAAATATGTCCAGATTTTATAATTTTTGGGATGAATACCTCAAGTAGAATTTCGCTTATTTATAGGATTAATTACATTTCTAGCATGTCTGTTGTTCGTATGCAGCAAAAACATAAAAAATCTAGCATGTGTTGTCATAAAATTCGATGCAAAATTCTGCCGCACATAGGTAGCATGTCCTATGTACTCTTGCAGCAGTTAATACAATGGATTGTAGCATTTATATAACACAAATGTAGAAAACATGTTATTTCACTACAAGCATGAAGGATCTCAGTATTTGTACAGGAAAAACATGTACAATTATTGGAGCAAATAACAGGAAAAGACAAAAGGAGGAAATAATCATCAACACCAGATTGTCATTACCATTTGTGTTAACAAAACAAAAACTAGTTATGCAAGTACACTAAACCAACATTCACGGTTACATCAAAAGGCAACGGTCAAATAGACAAGGAAAGTGTATGAGCTAACAAAATGCTTCTTGCTCACTACTACTGCTACATATGCTAAGCTACTTTGGGTTCAACTCCTCCTCCATGAGCTTCTCAACCGACTCTTTGTTTTCCCTTGCTTCAATGATATCTGCTGCAAGGGTCCTGTGAAGATCCGGGCAGTAGTTGTTGTCGAATTTTGCCATGACCTTGCCATTGAAATTCTCCATGAACAGTATGCCAAAGAAACCACAGTCAAATCTGAAAAATGAAGAAAAGAAGAAAATAAGAAACACAATGTGAGCAATAAACTAATGATGAAATCATTTGGAAAAATGAGATACTAAAAGATGAAAACTTACAATGTTACTTGCTGCGGATGATTAGGAGTTTTGAGAAGGTATAACTCCACCTCTTCAGCAAGTTTAGGGGGTTTCTTTGATGCATTGACAAGAGTGGTGAACTTCAAAAACTACACCACTGAAGCAAAAATGGATGGTTAAGAAAGGAAGGAAGCTACTGAAAAATAGCATGCATATGTCTTGCTACAGTACTGACCAGATTCCGTGCAAGATCATCCAAGACACCAGCCCCCTTGTCCATCTTCATAGAATCAAATATGTGGTATTGCTTTATCATTAAGTTGACAGTAGGTACAACCTAGTGCTCATTTCTCACAGTAGGAAAGTAGAGCTATATCGCAGCATGTAAATAAAAACAGATTAAGCGGCATATAGAGGTACATTCAGCAAATCTTGCTACAAGATGAGGAGAATAGCAACAAAAAATGAAGAGACAGCAAAATAAAAAGGAAAAATAACTCACAATATCACATTTGAGAATCTTGTACTTTGCACACTCATCATTGAACTCGTCCATACAACCTGCTGCGTTGAATGTCTTGGGGATCAACAATGAGTTTTTCCTGTTATCCAAGGTAACAAAAATAGATATAAATGACGAAGCAAAACAAGAATGTACCCAAAAAAGTACTATGCAATGTCTTACTCACCACAATGTGATGCGTGAACGCATATCTCTTTTTCTGGCGTGCACTGTTTTTGCAAACAATCAAAGCCTCGTGGTTGAACTTCGCAATCCACACGTCCATCAACTCGGTACTAAGATATGCTCGCGGCTTCAAAGATTCTTTAAAACCCTTGTATGTGCAAAAGTAGCGTCCAATTTGCACGAAACATTTCCTGCAAACAAGAAACAAAAATTCATAATTTGAAGCACAACAAATAATCTGCCCCCTAATAAGGATGCTGCACAATTTGAAGGAAGAACACAAAACAAGATAGTCATGTAGCAAGTAATATGTACTAAACAAGCTACTGAGTAACATAAATGAAGCAAACGAAATAGATGAAGCATATCCAAAAACATGAAAGATTGCAAGACATCTAATCAGTGTAGCAAAAAATATACACTTAGTGAGCTAAAAGTTAAAACGATTGTAGCAGAAATCAACAGCTTTTGAAGCAAAAAAAAGAAGCATATCCAAAAACAAGAAAAAATCAACTAAGGAATACTGATGTAGCAACTTTTTAATAGTAGATAAGCTACTGGATAACACAATTGTAGCATAAATAAACAACTAATGAAGCATCCACATAAAAACAGGAAAGAAAACAAGACATCTAATCATTGTAGCAAAAAATATACACTTAATGAGGTAAAAATTAAATCAATTGTAGAAAAATTCAATAGCTTCTGAAGCAAAAAAAAAAATAGATGACAAAAAACTCATTGCCCATGGCCCTCGTCCTTCCTCTTCTTTGTGAGCCTCTTCGTTGTCCTTCCATTTAAGACAAACTTCGAATAGATTTCATCCTGATCTTTAGAGACCTTGATCTTCTTAACCTTTGGAGGTGTAAGTTCAACCTTTGCTGCCCTCTTGAACCTCATCTTCTTCTCATGTGTCACCATCCCAGAGCCTCCATCAATAGTCACAACACCTTGTAGAGACAAAAAATTCAATTTTTTATGCACACGACAAATGTAGGGGAAACCAACAGGAAAAGCACTACATAACAATGTAAAAAATGCTACAAAGGATAAAGGAACATACATGCTTCAGTTGGCTCCACTACACTGGTCGTCTCAGCAGCAAAAGAGACAGTAGAATCTAGTATCTTGACAGCTGGTATACCTGCATCTCCTTCATGATCAACAGATTCTTGCGAAAGCAAATTGAAACGTGGAGTAATCCATGCTTCAGGGTCTATATATGGAGGATAAGGGGACAGGTCACGGCGCCGCGGTGACCTGACCGGGCTATCAACAGGTTGCTGCTCTAGGACATTAATTCCTCCCATGGGTGATGAATCCAAGACTACAGTAGTCTGTGGCATATCCAGGATATCAACATGTGTGTGCGCCTCAGACTCTTGCTTCTTGTCACCTATAGCTTCTGTCTCAATTTATTTTGCTTCATCCTCTCTTGCTTCTGTATCATCCTCTTTTGCTTCACCCCTTCTTGCTTCAGTGACATCCTCTTTTGCTGCATATGCTCTTGCTTCAACGTAATTAGACTTGTCCAAACCATCATATGTTTCTTGCTCCTTGCTCACAGTTTCATGTTCTTCTTCATCGTATAGTACTACATCCGATGGAACCACAACGCTAGGACCAGCTCCTTCTTTCAATTGGGAATCAATGTCGACCAAAAGAGCAGCCATGCGTTGGGAATGCATCCGTTTCAACCCAACCGCAAGATTCTTCACTGTTGATTCAACATCAGATTCCCAAAAAGCCTTATGCTTCTCAGCCAAGTGCTTGAAGCGAGTAAGTACCTATTGGTAACACAAAACAAAAGAAACAAAAACATAAGAAACTAAAATAAGCATGTCAGCAAATGAAAAAAGTAAAACAGACCATTTAATGCAAAACCTGTTTGAATCACTATTACAACAGCTTAGCTTTGTCGCTCATCGCTCTACCGCGGCGTACAAGCGATTCAGCCTCGGAAATTTAATGTTCAACAAGGTAGCAATTATAAAAAAACTAATGAAGCAAAATATTAAAACTAATGTAGTAAACTATAAAAGCTAATGTAGCAAGAATGAAATAGTTTTGCAGCTTCAATGTTACTAACAGACAAATTAGTGCAAACAAGCTGAAGCATACATGGCAGCAATACTTTAAGCCTAATTTAGCAAACTATGTTAGGCAATGTAGCAATACTGGAACATTAGTGCAGCAGATTCTATACCTCCAGTTCTTGGCTACTGGGAAGCACAAGCCATTCATTCAACGAAGCTGAAAGGTTGACTTCATTTTCATCTACATCAGGAGCAGGAGGAGGTTGGTTTTCTTGCTCATCAACAGGACCAGTATTGTACGGAGTTTCCGGTAGCGGGAGGAACTGCACACAATGAGGATGTAGTAAGATGATAAACAAGCACAAAAAGGATACAAAAGTTCACGTTGAAAAGATGCCAAAAATGTCGTACCAGGCGCCAAACGAAAACTGTAGTATTGTTCAATATCTTAAGCTCAAGGTCGTGTTCCACAACACAATCAAAGTAACTGTTTGTCACGAAGCATACTCTTGGCAGAGGCTTGTTGAATACATGGCCGCAGTCTCGCGGAAAGCTCAAATGGTCCATGTTGCAATCTGTTATAGGCAATGGAACAACAAACTAGTAAGGAACATAAACAAGAAGTTGAACGAATCATAAACCACACTAAAAAAGGTATGAAGAGGAATAACATACACCAAGAAAAGAAAAAGGGCTAGTGATCTAGAACTCATATTTTGTCTCTCCCTCGGTGAGCTTCAGTGGCATCACCTTTTACTTCCGAATATGATCCACTTGTGCCATAGCTAAATCCAAAAGGTGCTTATCCCAAGCATACTCATCGTTCTTGGTGGGGTCAACCATGGAGGCAATATATTCAATGCTAATGTTGTTGGAGCTCTTAGGAGCAACCACGAGAGCCAAGCAAAGAAGGTCCCATGTCCGGATTATCGTTGCTTCATCCGTGTTGGCGCATGATTTGAGCAAAGCTACTGCAGTAGCAACCTTAGCCCTGGTGCTGCCAGCTTTGTAAATGTTCCGAAGCTCACAGGGGTCATTTTTATTCAGGAGCTCTACAGGTTTGTTGCCGCAGCGAATTCCGAACACCTTCTTCACCATATCTCTTGTGAAAACCATCATGTTTTTGCGTGTTTTATACTCCCGTAGATTTGGATCAGTGTGCAATTCAATGTAATTTATCAACCCACTAGGAATCCTGAATGGTGACACATCTAAATAGGCTATGAACACACTCTTCGCAGCAATAACTGCTTGCTTTTCGGGATTAAGACCTTTCGCCAGGGTGAGCAAACGCTTCACAGATTGACTTTTTTTTGCCATCCATGTCTTCGCCCTCTCCTCCTGCACAACATCAAACACGAAAAACAAAATTCAGTGGAGAAAAACTAATTAACAATGTAGCAGCTGCATTAAAGCAAAAAATCTAAAATAGATAGATGCACAGTAGCAAAAACAAAAACAAACACAAAAAAGTAAGGATAAATCTGCCTGGAAAAGCTACTGAAACAATTAAAAGGGTAGGGCACATGCATAATGTAGCAAAAGTAGTTTTATGGGGCACCATATCAAGAAACATTGTAGCAAAAACTATTTGAATGGAGAACAACAACAAGAAACATTGTAGCAAAAAAGATAAACTAAGGACAAGTCTGCCTATAAAAGCTACTGAAAAAATCATCCAAAAATCAACAGAAGATTCCTAGTTGTATAGGGCACCACATCAAGCAACATTGCAACAAACATAAAAAAATCAACCGAAGATTCCTTACATATTTAGTAGATGCATGAGCAAAACCTAGCAAATTACAGATATGAGTAGTTGCAGGAGCAATTCAGACACTAGAACATCAATCCTACCACACTGAGTACATAGTAAACAACACGAAGGGGAACACAGCAAAAATCGAAAACCCTAACCCAAACTGGCGGAGACGAAGATAAACTCACCGCCATGGATAAGGCCACGCCGGTTAGCTTCCCCTTCCGACCGGTCTTCTTCTTCTTCAACGGCACCATCTGCCCTGCAACACACGGTGGAAACCTAGGGTTAGAGAATCAAAGGGGAAATCGAGCGCGCGCGCTAGGAGAGGCCGGAAATAAGGAGGAGAGTGAGACGAACCTGAAGGCGTCTCCGTCTCGGTCGCCTGTGTCTCCGAATGAAGCAACACGGGTGCGGGTGCGGGGCGGGGGTCACGGCACAATTCCGTTCGGGGAAGGGTCGACGTGGCGCGCACTAAACGGTTGGATCGCGTCGGATCCGAGGGCGCACGAGCAGGACGACTGGATCGTCCGGGGAATCACCTCATTTTCCAAATAAAATTCGTTAGTGCGCAGAAAGATGTTCATGGTTTGAGTGCTTAACTAGCAGACACGATGCCTTCCCCTCAATTTTGTCTCTCGTCGTACGTGCATCAGCTTCATAGAAATTGTACGTACATGTTCACGCACATCCTGTGTACGCGTGCGTGCGTTGGACCGCTCGTGGGGGGTTGATAGCCCACATGCGACGTCTTTGCAAGGAATTCTCTCACATGCGACGTCGTTCGAACGAATAGCCGACATGCGACGGGTTTTGGCAAAGAAATAGCTGGCATGCGACACATGCCAGCACACCGATAAAACGGTCATCAGGGACACAATTATGTTGGTTAGGGTTCAGTTTGGGTTAAGACAAACACATAGCAGTTAAGTTAATGTCTGAATTGGCAAAAAAAACTATCTGAACGAGTCAACCGTCCGTTTCCTACCCAGCCCGCACGTGTCACTCCCCTGTAGCTAGCGGCGGTGGCGGAGCTCACCATCCTTGCAAAGAGGCAGCTGCAGCACATTCTCGCTGGCGGCGACGATGGCGGAGATTTCCTTCTATGGGGAACTCGGTGAGTTGCATCTTAAGCACTAATTCTCCTCCAATCCTTCTGAATTTAGATCTGAGCGTGGACCCATTTGAACCCTAGATTGTGGCTGCCGAGTGTGCTGAACGAGGGGAACGAGATGGAGCCGCCTTCTAATAGGTACTACACGCACCTCTACACCTTTTTTCTGTTTGATTTTAGCCTCGCTAGCTCACAGTGGCTGCCACCATCGAAAAACAGGGGAGGCGATGGAGGGGGCGATGATGTTCCTAGTACTACCCCTGGCACTTTTCAGTTGTCTATAAGATTGTTCCCCTATAGAGCAATGTTAGCTGATGGTAGCATGCATCCCATTGAGAGAGAGACAACTGTGTTATTGGAGATCAAATTTTGTGACCTTGATCCCCAAGAACTACAAATAATGGAAGAGCAGGCTGTGAGGAATGTGGTTGAAAAAATTGGGGAGAGTGTTCTTTGGGGGCCAGAACAAGAATTAAGTTTATTACGATATGATGCTTGGAAAGGTGAGTATGTTAGGATTGAGGATGGGGACGAAATGGTTGAGGAAATCGATCGACAGAAGGGCTGGGATAGAAAATATGTTGAGTTTTGTGCAGAGCTGATAGAACTGAAAGGTGATTCGAGGGTTGGATATGTTCCCTCCAAATTTGCTGCACAGATGGCAGGAGATGATTGGGCTGCAAAGAGGCACACTCAACCCATTCTTACTGAAGTGACAGTGTTGGCAGGGGAGGCTATTGACAATGCTGTAACTGTTGATTGGAACACAGTTGATATAAATGACCAGACTGATTTGGTCATTGCACCAATATCTGACATTGAAATGGCCAATCTGTTCGGCATTCTTGTGGATGAGGAAGACAAAAAGAAGGAGAGTGATGAAGCTGATGATGATGGTAACAGACAAGCAAGACAGAATGATGAAGAAGATATAGATTCAGAGAAGGGTGTCCGTCTCCTCAGATAAGTGGAAGTCCCGAAGCCTGATCCAAAGTTGTACATACTGCCAGAGGGCAAGCGGGCTCAGCGCGCCCTGGATGTCAACAATCCACCGGCGCTGAAGGAGCGCCTCTTTCACCGTGCGGCTCTTACGAGCGCGTTTTCGGATTAGCGCGTAGAGATCTGACGCTATCTCCTCAACCGTCCTTCCGTCGAGCCACCGGTCTGCCCAAAAGAGGTTCGTGTCCCCATTCCCGACTACCATGGTAGTGGAGGCATCGAATACCTGTAGCTCAGTACTGGAGAAATGCATATCAAGGCCGTGCCAAGGTTGCAGTGGATCGGTACGCATCCTCCAGATCCAGCGAGTCCGGAGGCTAATGGCCATGCGAGCCAGGTCGGGGACCCCTAGACCTCCAAGCTTCAGGGGTCTACAGACTCTGTCCCAGTTCACATGGCAGTGACCTCCGTTGACATCCGCTCTGCCTGCCCATAGAAAGCCACTACAGATTTTCTGGATCTGCTTGAGGGTCTTCTTGTTGAGTGCCAACACCATGATCTGGTGCAGGGAGATCGCCATCAACACGGACTTCACCAACGCCAAGCGCCCAACCTTCGTCATCATGGAGGATTTCCATGATGGTAGACGGTCAGCTATGTTGTCCACCAGAGGTTGGAGCGCAGCTGCAGAGAGACGTCGGACCAAGAGGGGTATGCCAAGGTATTTGACAGGGAAGGTTGCCAGCTGGCACCCCATGACCCCTGCCGCACCCTGGGCCTCCTCCTCCGTGCAGGCTATCGGGGTGACCGAGCACTTGTCGAAGTCGGTGTGTAGCCCCGATGCCTCGCCAAAGAGGGCGAGGATCGCACGTACCGCGTGGAGCTCAGTCTCGTCCGGGTGGCAAAAGATGACTACGTCGTCGGCGTAGAGAGATACCGACATCACTAAGCTCCGGGGGGCAATCCGTTTCAGCACTCCCAACTCCTTGGCCTTGGCCAACAACCTGTTGAGCGAGTTGATAAAGAACACGAACAACATTGGCGACAAGGGATCTCCCTGTCTCAGGCCCCTGCGATGCCAAATCGGGGGGCCCGGCTCGCCATTGAGCAACACCCGAGTGCTAGCAGTGGAGAGTAGGATGGCCACCAGCTCCTTAAATCTAGGGCCAAACCCTACTCTACGCAGCACCTCGAACAACAGCGCCCAAGAAACCGAGTCGAAGGCTTTAGCGATGTCTAGCTTGAGCATGACTCTAGGTTCCTTGAGTCTGTTAGGTTGAGGTATGGTGCAAGTATCCAACCAATCTCCGATTTAGTTGCAAGTCACGGATCTTATTATAATCCTTTATCAAGTTAGGGGCCCTGGAAAACCATCAGATCCATTCACCTTGGTGCCAAGTGTGGAGCTTCTGAAGGCTGCAGGGAGGAGGAGACGAGGCAAGCTAGCCATCCATGTTTATTTACACATGAATACAAGTGCAGGGACTCGAGCCTGCTTTCACATATGAGTACGTGCTTGTTGGTCTTACGTACGCCATGTCCCAGCATGGCAGGAAGATAAGCGTACTCTAACACCATGTCCGTATCCTGTGCAGCGCCCTCTAGTTACAGGTTGTAGTGGGCAGCCGCATGCTGCACGACCAGGCCGACGCCGGCTTCGGTGTGCTCCAACTCCAGGTTGTTGCCGGCGCAGGCGTGCTCTATCTTCAGATTTTGTTCTTTCCTGCACTCCACGTTGCACCCACCAAACCTGGGGATGAATGTTCCTCTTCTCTTTGATGTCTCCTAATCCCAAAATGCTTGTAGTTTCATGATTTTCTTTCCACTATTCTCTCAACTTTTAAAGGTACCGACTCATATGTATTTCCTAGCTATCTAGTCTTCTTATATTAATCAATTGATAACTAGCTATCTATGTGAACATTGGGTAAAATATATACATCGACGCAACATGAGGGACATATAATGGAGCACATGGGAGCTACACTACCTCTAGCTACCCCAACCATACACATGGACATGGCTTTGATCCGTGTGCCAATATGTCTTAATGTTGATGTAATTAATCGTTGTACACACTCAATTTAAGACCAAATTCGAATTGTGTGATTGTACTTCTTGGTAAATGCACCTTAGGACATACCTGACAAGTTCTCTTTTTGGTAGTCTCGGTTACCCTTCTATTATTGTTGCTCAATATCTATTACAATCCTCTAACCCTAGGATCATCTGCTTTGTTTAAGTCACATATGCATTAAGCAAAAAAAAGATACACACATCACATGAAATCAGATGATAGTATGATATATAGCTAATGGGGGCCTTTACAGCCAATGTGGGTGGCGATGTGATCTTAGAATCACCTCATGATGTTTTAGCCTATGTTCTGTCTCTCACCTTTTTGGGTTTGAGCTGGTCTAGTATTGCTGTTGGTTGTTTACTGTTTTATCTCGGACCTTTTGTAACTCTTCATGAGAATTTTTATTTTGCAATAAAATAAGTGGCTGTATGCATCACTTTGATGCAGAGGCCGGGGCGCTGCCTCCATTTCGAAAAAAATATATAGCTAATGTTACACAATATGCCTTACATCGACTGTGTCCTTGCCTTGTTAAGCAAGGCCACCAGGTCCCCCTTCACGCTGTGAGAGGACAGACTCTGATGTAGCGATCAATTCACCATCCAGTTGTCGTTGGACTAGTACATTGTCATTATTGATTTTTGCCTGTCTAAAAAAAAGTACATGGTCATTGACTTTTTTGTTAACATTAATACAAGATGAGACCACAAGGACATATGACAGTTCGATAATCCTTGGTGCTGTTAGAGCATCTCTACTCCCCCCCATGCGTTGTTCGGCGCTTGGCCTCATGGAGAAGGGGGGGGGGGGGGACTACATCCTATCGGGTCGCACCGGCTCCCGGCCACCCCCACCAAGTGTCGCCCACACATGCAAGGGTTGTGCTGGCCAGCATGAGGATGCGACACCACCATACCCGCCATGGTCGCGGCCCTTTGCGCCACAGCTGCGGACGTCTCTGCCTGCGTCGCATGCGCCTCGTGTTCCTTTCGCTGCCTCACATTCATCTCCCTCTGCCGGCGGCCGGTGTTCTCGCTCTGTCATCGCTAGAGGCTAAAATCCCACTAGACGTTGGACATCTCCTCTGGCTGCTCATTCTCGGCCTTCCCCTTCTCCTTCGGGGGCTTGAACACAGACTCTGATGACTCAAAGTCTCAGACAACATATGTTTTCCTGGTGAATTGTGGTGTGGTAACGTGGAGAAATGTGAAGCAACCAGTGGTGGCACCGTCTTCAATGGAGTCGGAATACATCGCAGCTAATGTAGCAGTGAATGAGGCTGTTTGTCAAAGAAATTTCTTCATCGAACTAGGAGTTGTTCCAAGTGTGGATGACCCCATGACACTCTTTTGTGACAACACGGGTGCCATCGCAAACACGTCGTAACCAAGAAATCATTCCATGGTCAAACATATTAATCAAAGATTCCACGCCATCAGATAAAATGTTGAAGATGACGAAGTCAAGATTTGCAAAGTGCATACGGATCTGAATGCTGAAGATCTGTTTACCAAAGGTCTTCCACAAGCCAAGCATGAGCAACACCGGGATACTATTGGTGTTAAGTAATTGCCTATGATAAATTAGATTATTTTGTACTCTAGTACAAGTGGGAGGCTGAATGAGATATTCCCTAGAGGCAAATAATAAAGTGTTTTCTTTGATGTATCTCTTGTATGTTCATAATATGTTTCATGCCGTGCTATAACTATGTTAATAAGAAACATTAATACACGTGTGGTATGTAAACAAACTGTGTCTCTAGTTACCTGTAGCAAAATGGCTCATTAGTCAACTGATGATCTAAGGTTTCGAGATCATGGGTGATAGTGCCAATTGACAGTGAGGTCATATCATTAGTTGAATGATATGATAGACATACACCAAAAGTAATATCATAATGAGAGCTAGTTACTAAACGTTCATCATTGATGATAACATAGAAACATCACAACCTGATCCTTTGGCTGTGAGATAATGCATAATCACTATTACTAGAAGGGGGCTTTGATGGTACCAAGTATCAAGCTGAGAAAGGGTGACCATAAAGGTACCATTGGGTTTTATGAAGGGATGGGTTGAGAAGTATTTATCAAGACCATGATTTCCCAATCCAAGTAACAGATTGATACACGTGGCCAACTCGGTGACATTGCATTAATAAAAATTGCAAGCGTATGACTAGTCCATGGAATACAACGGCACGGGAATGAGTAAACGAGCTCATCGGAAACAAGATCGAATGGAGGTATGGAGATACTGAAGATCAAATCTCGGATGACCTTGGTATCGTATGTTAAAGGGAATGGGACACGAAGTTGAAGGTTCAAGCGATGAGATTCGTGAATGCACGGGTGGTCATTATGGGAATCCAGATCCCACTGATGATCATTGACGCGAGAGGTGTCTCGGTCATGTCCGGAATATTTCTGAACCGAAGGGTGGCACACTTAGGATTCGTTTGGTAATCCAGTGTTTTTAAGTGCAAGATCCATCGTGTTTTGGGTGGATACGTATCCGTCACCCATATCCAAGAGTGTAAAAAATGCGAGGTCCACCTCACGTCTGGGAAACTCCTCGGTGCGACGTGTTTATTAGGTTTTACCCAGACTTACACGACGTCAAACCTGACTGCCCAATGGGCTACAAAGTGTATTTTCGGGTGACATTCTGGGCTGGTAAAATACGCATGGTTACACTTGTATACCAGGCTGCCAAACAAGGCCTTAAGGGTGGGGACACATTGGGATCGAACCGACAACGCAGGAGAAATGAGAGAGAGAAACCGGAAAGATTCTGGGAAGCACCCGATGATGATCAGATGGGTCTAGAAGTTGTTCCGAAGTGGAGGATATAATAATATATGTGTTTTATATTAATTAGTTGAATTAATCTTAAAACATAAATATTTATTTATTTTTTGGAGGCAGCCCATGCCTATTGGGCTTCACCCGGAGGGGAGGCCCATAAGGACTAGGCGCCATAGGAGAGGACGGGCCTGGGCGGCCAAACCCTAGGGGCTCCCCCCGTGTGGGGGCCATCTAGGGCCGCCGGCGGTGTGGGCAGCCCCCACCCCTTCCCTATGGTTTCCCTCCTCCCCCACCTCCTATAAATAGAGGGGCTCCCCTCCCCTCTAGACACACAACAATGTCTCCTCTCTCTCTCAATTCCGCTAGAGTTTTCTCTCCAACATATTGGTACTGGAGAGGAATTTTGTGGGAACTAGACTCTCCACCTCCACACTAACGTCGTGCGTAGGATGGTCCGGACTATTTCTTCTTGCGCTGCTCGGCTGGATAGGAGCCCGAGAGACGTCACCTACACCGAATGTGTGTAGATCTTCGAGGCGCCACACTTGGGGCGCTGCTTGTCTTCATCAACATACGCCAACCTGCGTAAGGTGTACCACGGTTTTTAAGGGTATGAATACCATATCCTTCTTCATTACTTATGTCCACATAGAATATATCTTGGCTATCGTGTTCGCGTAGCTAGAATTTTTTTGTTTCCTGCTGCGAATCCCTACACCTTATTCTTGACATCGGTAGAACTCGCCGTACGAAATGCTAGCGTTGATGACCATATTGATTTTCACCCGTCGACACAAATACTCCAGCCGACGAGAAGCGGATAACTAGAGAAATTCCAGTGGTGCACGCGTAATCTATGTATGTCGAAGGTGCTCAAGTAAATGACCATTAGAAATTACACCTGGACAGGATGTGTCAGCATAACATGTAGTCTATCATTTATAGTGGTTTTTTGACATGTGGAAAACATTTGTAATGTTCCCCTCACATCCTTTTGTCTAAGAAAACAATAAATTTGTATCATATAGTCCTAACGTCTTCTGTCTTTCCCTAATGGTTTGTCATAGTTTTAATAGTGACTAGCAGTGGAAATGTCACTCTATTGTTTGAAGCACTGATATATATATATATATATATATATATATATATATATATTATATGATCATCACTGGCTATGTATTTGGAATTAAAATAATTAAATACACCTATCTTCCATTGATGTACAATCTAGGATTAGGTAAGTGTATGAAGATGTTTCATACATATAGAAATACATCCATAAGTCCCCATTTGCAGCAACTAAAAAAATAAAGGAAAAAAATCACGTGAATACCAAAATATAACTTTTCAGATGATTGCAACTCAACATGTTCATATGTTTGCATAATAATATTATAGAACAAGGATCCTCATCTCCTCGTAGATTCACTGTTGCAAGAAAACTATAGCTAGAATCATCAAGTTTGGGTCGCTAATATCATCATATTGAAAAAACATAACAAGATTATGTTAGAGATGAATAACTGGATGCTAGTTAGGTGAATAAGGAAATATGAATAACAACAGTCATACCTGTCTTCTAAAGAAAATATTTAGTGTGTACAGCTTCCCAAGTAGCATGTTTCACACAAGTACTACTAGACACATGAAATTATCCTTCGGAACAGAAATTTTGAGAGATGATAATGAAGTACCTACGAACTAGATCACCGGTGCTGAGACCCTTTGGAAATGCATGACATCTCATCATTATGGTTCACTTATGGATTGGGAATAGAAAAAATATCTGTGGAAATATTTAAACTTGAAATAAGAAATCACAGAATCATTAAAATACTGCATCATGAGATTCCATTATAGTATTAGCATGCATATAAGGTACCAAGGATTTAACCACTTAAAATATTTATCCTACGCTCCAGAGAGCATATTCTAGAAATATACAATCCACTCTCTTTGGTCCGAGCTTGCGTTTCATAGGAATCAGTATGTCGACCTTCGCCAAATACCCCCAAGTGCACAAGTAAGAAAGTTATGATTTTCTCCTAGCGTACTCCTCATGAGGCTCCTTTTATTTATTCTCGTTAGGAACTCTATGCATGCCATAACATGAAGTTAACAAAACCTCTTCCACCATGCATTTGATAAACCAATAGTGGCTAACATGTAATTCACCAAGTCAGGCAACGTGTGGCTTTTCCTCTTGGCAACCGCGTTTGATTGAGGAGAGTAGAGGAGGCATGTTCTCATGAATAATATCATGTTCCTCACAAGATTCTTCAAATGTTTTGGGGAAATATTCAGCACCATGATACGACCTAAGGTGCTTGATCTTTCTCTCGAGTAGATTTTTAACTTCGTGATTATAAATTTTAAACAAGTCTGAAGCCTCATCTTTGTTCTGCAACATGTAAACATAGCATAATTTAGTAACATCATCAATCAATGTCATGAAAAATCTTGCTCCACCTTTTGTAAACACGCCATTCATCTCTCATAGATCATAATGTATGAGTTCTATAGGTTCCAAGTTTACCTCATCGGCTTCCTTGTGAGGCTTTCGAGGTTGCTTTCATTGCACACAAATATGGCACTGAGAACCTTTGATGATGGTGAAATTAAGAATTAAACTCGTACTGAACATACGAGACGTTAAATCAAAATTAATATGACATAAACAAGACTATCAAACACCAGTATCATCATTAACACCGCCACAAATATGATTGACATATTTATTAGTAAACTCTAAAAGACAAAATCAGAACAAGCCTCCGAGCACATTAGAAGGGAGGCTTCGTTAGACTCCAATAAATTGTCCATGTTTCAAAATGATGACTTCATTAGACTCTAAAACAACCTTAAACTGATCTCTGCATAGAAGGGAGCCTCTAACGAGATTCTTGTTCGTAGTTGGGATATGTTACATATTCCCCAGCTACATGATCTTTCCCCAAGTAAACTTTAGATCCACCAAGCGAACACCACTAAAAAAAGCGTTTGACTCATTACTCATTTGGATGGAAGAATCTCGGGCGTCTTGATAAGAAATGAACATAGATATGTCATCATACATATGAATATTAGCACCCTTATCAATCCACCAACATGGAAAATGAAATATCGAAATAAGAGTAAATAAATTAGCATACCCATCAATATTTCTAGCGGTCATGATGTTGACATTATTCCCCTTTTTTCCTTCTGCAATTTGCACATTCTGGACAGTCCTTGAAAAAGTGATCAAGATATCCATAGGTAAAGCAATGTAGCTCGGCTTTATTTGGGATCTTCTTCTTATTGAAGGTTGTACTCTTTTCAGGCTTGTTGAAGGAGGATATTAGTTCCCTTTGTTCTCACCGAAGATTCTCTTTTTGACCATGTTGGCACTAGATTGACCGTTGAATCATTTCTTAGTAGTGTCCTTAGCCCGAGCCTTTCTACTCAACATGAAGAGATGCTATCAGGTTTTCAACCGATGTCTCGTGTCTCTTGTGTTTGAGAGTTGTGGCGAAGTTCCTTCATGAAGAACGCAAGTTTGCAATAATGCACCCAGCCTCAACTTGTCAGGTAAGACACATTTAAGGACATCATGCTCTTTGCTGAAGTAAAATATATCATGCAATGAATTATGCTTGAAAAAGGACGTGGGAGAAAGAAATGTTCTACGATTTTCGAAGAATCACAAAAGAAACACTTCTAACTCCAAGTCCAATTTATTTTTGCCAAATTATATTTTACTAGTAGTCCTTAGCTATTTAGGAACCATATAGATAGTTTTATTTTAAGTGGGATTTTCATCTTCTATAGGTATTACATAGGAATCTTGTATGGACATTTATTAGGTCTAGAGACATTGATTTCACAGATAAAGAGCCCAAGGAAGTAAATTTCCAAACAAATTTATTTGGTCTGTCACATGGTTGTACCAACATTAGTCTTTGGCCTAGATGTAACCAATGTTTCCATTTACTACATACGGTGACGTCCTCTTGAAGGCCTGTCATTGTGACCGTCTCTTTTATGTCAAGAAAACTGGTTGACAGCTTCCACCGTGGTGGCTAAGACTTGTATGCTTGTGGACTTCGACTAAAATAAAATCTTGTTCCTCATACCTTCTTCATGAGAATTGAATATTATGTTGTGAATGCTTCGTCTTTCATTTAAAGTCTGTTGTGCGAGGTGGTGCTTCTTAGTGGCCTACTTGTCATATACTCTTGACATGTAATATCAATGAATTGCATCAAATATGAGCTTGTTGGCTTCTTCCACCAACTTTGGTTTATATGGAATTGTATGGAGTACCCACCTTATGCCAACATGGGTCCAAGGACACCCCGCAAAAACTAGTTTCTTTGGTATGTTTTATTCATTTGATGCCGTGTGTGACCCCCGCAAAATTTAGTGAAAAAAATGTGGAACATAGACCGTCACACTTGGTCATTTTTGGTCTAGGTCCGCCCTAGTTGTAATCAGGAGAACGTCATATCCTATCATGAAACCTATGCTTGTTTCGATACACATTAGGTTAAACTGACTCCATTTTGTGTTCATGCAAAAAATAAGACTGCCATTTTCTTAGACTTTTGGATTTCAGTTGCTGTCTTTGGGACAACACGGTCAAACAAACAACATAATACTACCGACATATATTTAATATGTTTATCATTAGCACAACATATGGGGATGTACTGCTACTGATTTATATCATCAAATTGTTTCTTATCCTCTTTGAGATGACAATGATAATTACATTTTCTCCATATGCTTGACGCTTGACCTATCTTCTACTGTATACTAAAAGCAATATAAGAGGTTTTTAGAAGACATCAGGTTAATCCATATCATTAGAATTGATTTTGGTTGTTAGATCTATAATTGACGGTTAAGATTTAATCCTAGATTAAAATTTAAGTAGTGTTACGTAGCACATGTACGTGTACAAAAGAAGTCTTATGTCACGTATACGGGCTGCAACCAGCCACCTTCTTTCTAAAATCGACCGAAGATGCCTGAAAAAAACAAAAGTTTCAACCGAAGTTTCCCTTACATGTATGTATATCCTGTCCGGTGCACGTACGCAAGGCCAGGTTCATTTTCTTATTTCTTCCCTTCAAACAGACTGGGGCCACATATCCATGAATTAAAAACGTTGAAAACCACATACCTTGAAACCATTGCACGACAACACGAAGCATATTTTCACGGCATATCAACCCGTTCAATTCTATATAATTTTCTTTATCTAACACACATATGTATTGCCAATTAATTAGGAGATCTTGGACTGTCAAGATTAAAAAGTATAGGAGTTTCTAATGTCATGAATTTTCATTTATGAAGAAAAAAGCAAGGCTTATGTCAGTGATAGTTCCTTACGTATGTCTAAATTGTTTGTACCTTTAATCCAATGAAATAGTACAACGGTTGGAAGTGACATAGAAGTCAAGTAATATATAATATTAAAATCTCTACATTTTTGTATGTGACATCAAAATGTATCTTGGTTATTCCTTAACAATCAATGTCTACTATCTAGTTATAGTTGGATTCGAAATTTGTGTCATATATTTTGTGAGCATTCGAAATATTATCCTTTTATTCTATCTTAGACTCTCAAATTTGATCGGACGGGGAAAATCAAGGCTCATGTCCTTGATCTTTGACTAATAGTAATGTGTCAAGATATATACCAGGACGTCAGAGTTCTACTAACGTAGAACATGGTGGTATATAAAAAAGGAAATGGTAGAAAAACAAAGTATGGGCTCCAAAACCACAAGTTCATACGTCTATAGGACTATCTATTAAAATATAAAAGTAATAAAAATGGAGCACTAAAAGGCTGAATTAATCCCACAAGTTATCAAATATGATAGAAAAAGTTCACTTTGAATTGTAGGACCATAAGGTCAACAAACACGCGTGGGACAAACCTCTCAAAAGACTTGTGCCAAAGTTTCTCCATTCGCTAAACAGACAAGGAAAAGGAGACGAGTGACGGCAAAGCACTAGCTTTGTGGATTATTGCGTGATAAATGAGCCATACAAGAGGATCAATATCTAAAAAGAGTCAATATACCTTCATTCTACACAACACAATCTCAGCCACTAGGATCAATATTGCTGCGAATAGCACAGTAGCTAAAATACACCCTAGAGATTTGTTTGAGAGTAGGTTCAATGTGAGGGGAATTTTGTAGTCAAAGAAGCAACTAGGCTCCTTCGGAAAACATAAAACTTCCATACTAACATAATAAAAATACACACTTACAAACTCCAATGGTAATCCAAACTACTCAAAGCATATTAATCTATCAAGAACCTATCCATAATACTAGTCACTGTGATATTCTAATAGAAAATCGATAAAAAGCATACATAATCTACCGCTATATCCATAGATTTGTGCATTAATCAATTACTCACTAAGAGGAAAATAGAATATAATTGTAAGATACAGTTACTACTTAGTCCTCCTATCTAGGATATATTAGTCTTTACTTCATTCATCACTACTATTTCATATTCCATAAGAATGATCAAACATAATAAATTCATTGCTCAAGTTATTTAAACATGCATTGGTCATTGCTCAAGTTGTCCCTAATTATTGAAAATCTAATTGTTAACCTTATAGAGGAGATAACTAATCTAAAATTTTACTTGAATATAAAATATAATGTTGTGGAAAAAGGACACATCAACTCAATCTACTAAATTTGGAAATATCATAATAATCATTGACCAACAAAGATGACTAAAGATGTTTTCTACTAAGGTGGTATATATATGTAGGCTATAATTATATTATTTTCCATCAAATAATGTGAATGCGCACAAGATCAATAAATTTATTTCTAGGTTAATTTTAACACAGTAGGAACAATGCTAATATTTATCAGAACATAAAGATGATTCCCTCGCAATTGCGAGGGTCACCATGCTAGTTCTTCTAACAAAGCTTGGTGGTTGGTAGGAGGTTTTACTATCATGTTTAAATATTCACCACAAAACATGTTATCCTAGTTACATTTTTATTCTTCACAATAAAAATGTTCACCGGGAGTACCTAGGTCCATTTTTCTTACTCACTTGCTAATGTGATTACTATCTCGAATCAGGATAGCCAAGATTACAAAACACCATGGATGTATGTATGATGTGCCCACTTTATGATAAGAGCAAATGCACATACGGGTGCAATAGTATGGTAGTTACTTAGCAACAATAATGAAAAGTAACTAAGAGTACCAAAAAGAGGATGTGCTATAGTATTGTAATCACTTTTTCATCAAATATTTGTTTTAAATTGAGTGTGTACATCAATTGTACCCACACTAATATAGATTGGCACATTGATGGATCTACGTGTGCATGGTAGGGACAGATAGAGAGAGAGAGAGAGAGAGAGAGAGAGAGAGAGAGAGAGAGAGTGGGACCCATGTGCCATGATATATATATATATATATATAGTTTCCATTGGGTGGAAATATATGTCTATATTTTGTCCATGTTTTCACAACAAATACTAGCATGCATGTTGTCCAGTAATCAACTAGTAATTGTCCTGAGTATAAAAACATTTCAAATAGGAATCGGCAAGGAGAAGGTGGTGTGTTTGTGATATTGAGAGGAAGAATTGGAACTTCATCCAGGAGTAGGAGGAATCGGGGATGCAAGTCGGGATATAAGAAAAAATACTTGCAGAATGTAGGAAAATAATACATCAGTAACATCATGGTGATGGACAACAATCTTGTCATCGACATGTCATTTGGCACATACATTCCTAACAATTTAGATCAAGAAGCACCAAAATATATGAAAAATAAAGCAAGTCAATTATGTAGCCTGGGAACAAACAAATACATAAGGTGGTTAAGTTCAAAAAATTCTCAGCATCTTCTCACTACCACAAAGAAATCATATTCATAGTACTATTTCCCATGAAATAAATGGAAGTATTTTTGTATGGGCTAGAAATAGGAACTCTTTACATTTCTATGCATAAATGTGACATCCGGAGTGACAAAAGAATGGAGCAGCTTATATGAGTAACATTTGATCAAGTAATTCTCTAGTGATAAAGATAATATATGTTTTATGTACAACCTAATAATATTTGTATCGTTCTATGCCGATATACTTTGCTTCTAGGAACATGCATGTATGATGTGAACACAAGACTCGAAAAGAGCATATGGGAAAAGGGTACAAGAGTAGAGTCATAGGGGTAGATGAATAAAGTAGACACTGAGATGCACTCTCTGTTCCATAATTTTTGTGGTGGTTTTAGTTCATATATGAACTAAAACCACGAACAAAGTAGACACTAATCTAATATTTTGGCTAGCATTAAAAAAGTGAAAATAAAGAAACATAAGAGGAGCCAATGCCTTGCATAGACAACCCAAAATCGTAATATGTGGAAGTATACAACTTCCTTCGGTTAGAAAAATATGATTAGAAAACTAATTTATATATGATTTAAACAGGTGCACTAACTGCGCTTATCTCCAACAATCCTATGAAGAGCATATTCCACTTGCATGAATGCTAAACATATGGTTCCAATAAGTATAATTATTTGGAGTTAATCAGAGTTATGAAAATGAGATCTTTAGGATCATGTGTATCTTGTGTGTCCGCTAAAATGACATATTTCCTTTTCCAGTTTGTGTGATGTGATAGCTTCCCATGGTTTCTATGAGTATCTTTATTTCCTGAACTCCTACAACTAACATTCTTGGTGATATTGGTTTTAAGGAGGGCAATGCTGATAGCTCTACATAAATCACAATGTATCAAGAATGCATTGGAGACCGTTCAAAGCTTCATCCCCAATAGAGTCGCCAAAAAGTGTGTTTGCACATGAGCACGTCACCGTGTACCCTTGACAGCAAGCATGATTCTCGGTAGCACGGGATGAAGGAGGCTCACCGGAAGCGCAATACGGAAGATGGTCCGGTGGACGCTTTTGAAGACCCGCAATCCTGCTCACCCGGGTGGGACCCCGTTAGGGCGTCGTGACGGCTATGGGCTGCCCTAGCTCAATCTAACCGCCCCTAAAGCCTCCAATCTTGAAGAACGACAAAAATGAGAAAAAAGATACAAGGGATAGAGATAAAAAGTAGAACACGAAAAAGTAGTATATGTGTTTGTTCGATTGTGTTTGTCGTCTAGACTTTTCATGCAAGATAGGGGGTTGGATTGACGTCCAAAACCTAATTGGGATCCAACTCGGACATGGAAACCTGACAGTTGCGTAATTGTTCGGTAACAAACTTATTTGTACCTTCCCGACAACTTTTCAGGTAGTAAACGACCACATATCAAAATATTGTAAAAAGTGAAGTTGTTGGTCTAAACAAATCAAAGAACTTTGTGGTTAAGAACATTTTTTACCAGAGTTGATCTTCAGAGCTATTTTACCTTGTTTTTCTCTCAAACTCGGATTTTGGCCGAACGAATTTAACTCCATGCGGCCGTATTTTGAATCTGGAGGTCATATACTTGTTCATGTGAAGATGACTCCAAAAGAAAAGTTCTTTGTCTCGAAAAAACAAATAACTTTAGTGCTTTGCATTTTTCAATCTGAGTTGATATTGACCGCTCAATTTAGGCCGTAAGAAGATAGATCAATTTAGCATTTTCCAGATCAGCTTTGCCCTTTGCTCGCACCAGAGGGCAGATATTTTCTTAGATTGTGCGAGGACAATAGCGATAGTTCTGTTATCAGTAGTATTTTGGCTTTAAAATTCCATACTAACTCGGATCGCGATGACTCAAAAAACAAAATTTCTCGTCTCGATGAGAAGCGCTACTTTTATGTTGGGCACCTTTTCATTTAATGTCATCTTCAAGGAGTCATAGTGAAGCCTCCATATAATACTCTTCAAGTCTTCTCAGAACGCTAGCATAATCGTCTACTAAACCTGATCATGGATTGACTTGATATGGTGGACTAGTGTCTCTTTGATGATGATTAAAAACCCTCCGAGTGGACCTTTCTAAATGTGTCTTACCATTTGTCTTGGCCAGCTACGAGCCCAAAACGAGTGTCAACCGTAGGAAATAATACTTGCAGAACATAGGCAAATTATACATCACCAACATCATGGTAATGGTCAACAATCTTTCCATCGACATGTCATTTGGCACATATATTAGCAACAATTTAGATCTAAGAAGCACGATGAGATACAAAAAATAAAGCAAGTCAATTATGTAGCCTAAGAACAAAAAAATACATAAGGTGGTTAAGTTGGAAAAAATATTAGCATCTGTTCACTACCACATGTACATAACTCTACAAATTATGTGTACATCTCACTTGAAATTTTAAGAAAGCATATTCATAGTACTATTTCTCATGAAATAAATGGAAGTTTTGTCTAGAAATAGGAAATCCTTTCATTTATGTGCATAAACGTGACATTCGGAGTGACATGAGAATGGAGGAAGTTAAATGAGTAACATTTGAACAACTTGTTCTTCACTAATAAAGAAAATATATGTTTAAAGTACAACTTAACAATATTGGCATCACTCTATGCCGATCTACTTTGCTTCTATCAACATTCATGTATGATGTGTACATATGACTTGAAAAGAAATATTTAAAGGGATGTGTGCCTGGCTTAACTGGTTGGGAGAGTGGATGTACAAAGCCAACACCTGAGTTCAAATCCTCATGAATGTGAATTTAGGTTTCTATTTATACTGGGGGAGTAGACTATCCTGGATATACATGCAATTTATCCTGAGGACTAGGCTTGGTGCTTAATCAAGCTTCAAAATCCTGGTACTCATGCTTAATGGTTTTGTGCATCCCTAGTTGGTGCAGAGGTTGGAGAATTAAAATTCCCCCATTATAGAGGCTGGGAAGTGAAATTCTCCCCAAATTTTTAAGGATTTTTGTTGTCGTACCCTCGAGGCAAACGGAAGGGAAACCCTATCCGCCGACTCCCGATACCCCCTCCACCATAGCTTCCCCACCTCCCCGCCTCCACTAGGGCTTCGGCCGGGCAAAGCCTGCTCGTTGCCGACAGCAGGGGGAGCTCGTCTCCTCTCGGGCGGGATTGAAATGAGGTACGCTTCCCCATGGAGGACGTGATGCACGCTGGAATCATGGTGACAAGGCTTACCTGGCTCGGAGTTGTTGTGTCGTGGTGGACGATAGCTCGATGGTTTTAGTTCAGATTCAAACTAAAACCATTATCAATATTTTTACTATGTCCGTGAAAACTGATACAATATTTTTGGTAGCATTAAAAATTGAAAATAGAGAAACAAAGGAGGAGCCAGTGCGTTGCATGGACAATCTAGAATAGAAGAGATCATCACAGTACATTAGGGAGTAGGAGGCCTATGGGATAAGAGGAACATTTAGACAAATGTGTTTTTAGAAGGCTTTCATTGCTGACGATAACGTGGTGCTAGAGAGAATGCTGCCGCTGCTCGCAACAACCCAGACGCAGAATATGTGGAAGTATACAACTTCCTTTCCCTAGAATGTTTACCAGGTATAGAGTTGCCTAATATACCTATGAGTAACTACGATTAGAAGACTAATTCATACATGATTCAGACAGGTACACTAACCGTGGTTATTTCCAACAATCCTATGAAGCGCATATTCCACCTGCATGAATTCTAAACATATGATTCCAATAAGCATAATAGTTTGGAGTTAATCAGAGTGATGTGAATGACATATTTAACATGATGTCTATTTTGTGTGTCCGCTAAAATGACATATTTCCTTTTTTTCCAGTTTGTGTAATGTGATAGCTGCAAATGGTTTCAGCGGGTATCCTTACTTCCTTAATTCCTACACCTGACTAATTAATATGAAATTGTTGGCCATTCTGGGTGATATTGGTTTTTAGAAAAAAGTCAATTTTGATAGCTCTACATACATTGTATTGTAGATATTTGTAGTAGTTGAACATCAACCTGCCCAAAGTGTTGCTTCTCAACAACTACGACTACCTACTAAGTAGTACCTTGAACTCCCAGCTACCACTATTGTGTACTAATTACTTGATCCTTATATATATGCATACAGCGATGCGTGTGCGTGTGCGTGTGCGTGTGCGTGTGCGTGTGCGTGTGCGTGTGTGTGTGTGTCACATAGAGAGAGTCCTCGGATTCAAATGTTAGATACAAAAAGGCTAGGGTGGGTTTATCAGATTATATGGTTATTTATTTGGGCTTGGGAGGCAACGGGCATTAAGTGTGTGCATGAACACCAAATTTTGTGCGCAATACTGGTCTACAAAGCAGCTCCCAACCTTGATGCTCACCATCCAGGTGGACGTTCTGTAGGACGTAGAGGGGATGCAGTGTTCAGCGAGCAGCTCGACTCGCTCAATTTCACCTGGCATCGAGGAAGAGAAGATGACCCTCTACCGACAAGGCCTGGACATCCAGCGCGACCGAAGCTAATCGTTTCCCAATCATGCAGGAGGACGACACATGTCTCCACCGCAGCTCCAAACCACTCCATGCAGGTTCCACAATCACTCCTTCCTGTGGATTTGAGAGCAAGGGAATCTGCAATTGAAGACTCACATGTAAAGTTCCTAGAACTAAATCTTAATACCAATGGCTTTTGTTCGCTCCGTCTGCTGGGTTCTCTATCCCTAGCCCATGTCTATCCCCTATGAGTTGTCCCAATTTTGTACCAGTGTCTGGGTTGTGCACTTATTCTCAATTGCAGCATTAGTTTCCATCGTGTCATGTTCGATTGAAGGTCGCATGTGATGGGTTAGGTGTGCTTGCGGTGGCACATAGGAAATCCAATGTTTTTTACGATTTTGATTTGGTGCTTGTTATTTGCCATCTGTAAATTTTAACTAGCCAAAATTAAAGAAATACTCAAATAATGTGACAAGGTACTAGTAGATAAACAGCGCACAACCACATCAGTATCACACTACTAGTAATAGAAGTATCGTTTATAACGCCACCAATAAGGCTTACTGGTAGCATGTGTCTTTAGACCGCACCGTGGATCACGGGATCCCCGCATATCACATTAGGATTGATGAGGCCAATGATCATATGATCCATGTTGTTATCGTGGCATTTACAAGAAGCCGAAGAATGTGCCCACGTGGACAGTAGCCATCACCATGGATCACGTTAAGCACAACCTTGGCGTTTTGAGGGACCACGAGAATGTGGCGTCCTCCTATGACTGGATGGCGATAGTACACAACATGGAGTGAGCGAGGCTGAACATCCCCCAATATCGAGCCTCTGTGTAGCAACACGCGCCCGGTGACATGAGGGTCGTCATGATGACCGAGGAGAGGGAGCACTGTCATGTCGAGAAGCAGCTCGTGCTCAAGCGCCTCTAGGAGCCGGAGGGACAAACACTATTGTTTAATCTCTGTCAGCATCCAGAGGCTAGCACCACGACCAGGAGGCTGGCTCCTCCAACACGTGCCAGCAGCACGACTAGCAGCCTGGTCCATCCGGTGTTCACCAGTAGCACGTCCAGGAATACGAATGATGGAGTGATGACTCTGATGAAAATGTTGACTGGGAGATGCTTGAGGCGGAGCCGGAAGTGGACGATGATTGAGTAACTTAGATTAGCATGTGCTACTTATATTTTGTAGGATTTATTATGTATGATGCTCAATTAATGTTCTACTTATCATGCTATAGCTAGCTAGACTTTAAAATGTTCAATGTGCAATTGATGTGCCAAGTTCGTGTTGCGTTATAACTAGACTTTATTCTAAGTTTACATGATCATGTATATGTAGAATGTTTCCGGCCTTCGGCAATTATGTCTACTCGAGGTGCATGGACAATAAGTTTACCATAGTGCTCCCTCAGAACTATGAAAATAGAACGGAATGTTTACTCAACTATACTTGTGCAATCTAACTTTTTTGGACTATGTGTGGGATGACAATGGAAGCTAATTGTTTTTTATCATTTTACTCAAACCATCCACCGTAGAGCAAGATGTGACTTCATGGACCATGTCCATAGAGACGTTCATTGGTAGTGATAGTTTGTGGTTGTCATGGATTGTGTGGAAAAACCTTCACCCAGTTATACGGTTCAAGTTACAAACAAGGTAAAACAAACCTATTTTAGTAAACCTGGGTGGACCTAACTGGTCATTGACGATGTGATGGACGACGGAAGAGTTGCATCGTATTTCTATATAGTGATGGCTTGACATGCTTCCATTACAGGGAAACCAACAACTCAGATGACTTTAGTGGTACCTCTTCATACCACGAGTTGTGACATTATGACATCATGTAGATTATGTTAGGATTGTCGAGGCCAATGATCACCTGTTACACTATTTAGTACTATGATGGTGATGCATGCAAAGTGTATCTATGTTCTCTTCAATTTATTTTTCCATATCCTATCATAATGTAATACTTCCTCCGTTCCTTAATATAAGGTGTATATTTTTTGTGAAACAATCCAAAATATAAGGTGTATAGAGAATTCTGGGATTTGTTCTTCTTATTTAGGAGGCAACTAACCCGATCAGGATAGAGAGGATAGCCAGATTTCCTATTTTCCCTCTATAGCATGTCAATCACCTGGGGTATTCATGTCCGAAAGCAACGAAATTTGCCCTCCTAGCATGTTCGCTAATATTCGTGCAAGAAAACTATACACCTTATATTAAAGAACGAAGGGAGTAATATATGTTGTTAGAATCATATTTTAGAATGATTTTGGGAATTCTCCAAAAAGACTCATTTTATTTGGATTATAATTCTACAGACAGGAAAAACCTGTTTTGAGTACTTTTTTCCTTCTACGGACTTTCGGGAACTCAAAAGGACCTAGGATTTTTTGCACACAAGTTTTTATGAAAAAATGAAAACCATGAACCTAAGGGAGGATCAAGATGAGGCCCATGGCATGGATAGATACTGCGACCGCGCCATGGGGCCTATCTCCGCCTTGATGCTCCGATGTCATCGATCTTTGTGCCCATGGACTTGTTTTGGCCTAAAAATATCTATATATACTTCACCGACCGTGATCACGAAGGATAGTGCACCATGGAAACAGAAACACGAAGATAAGATCTTATGGAAATTAAAGAGGAAAACACCGCCCGAATACCGTCGGCTCGCCTCTCTGACCTCACAACAACATCTCTGTCATCTCCATGATGAAGAGGCATTAGTTCACCCAACTATGGGTTTGCATACGATGCTTGTTTTATCTCTCTATCTCTTGCGACCAATATTCTAGAGTCATGTGATTTGTCCAACATGTTTATGGGCATCTATATGTAATACCTTTGTGGTGGTGGATCTTGGATTTTATGATACGAGTATTTTTTAATTGCAAATTTCAGATTGTGTTTGATGTATAAATGGATTTATATTATGTACCTCATTCTTCATTATAAGTTTTGATCAAACTAGTATTATATGGCATGAGAAAAGGAACATGTGCATTAGTTGGAGTTATACATTTGCGTGGAAATGGACAGTGGTAGAAATTTTGGGTCAGGTTTTATCTTTCCCATGTTACATCGCTGGGGATTGATGAATTCCTAGGCTACTGTTGCCTTGTGACCAACAAAGGAGATCTCATATCTTTTGAGTTAGTATATTTGATATTTAATATCATTTTATACAAGAAATCATCAAACAGACGATGACACAAAGATACTACCGTGTATGGTATATTTAGGTGGATTCATTAGTGCATAGCAATATAATTAAATTTATAATTAATGCATAAAGTTTTGTATATAGGTCACATATAGAAAAACACTGAAAACACATGATATATAGAAAATCATATCACACGACAGTGATACACATATATACTTCAGATGCAAGTTTGTCACTCCAATCTAGTTCACATACATCTTTGAAAAACGAACTAACTATTTCATAACAACTGACTTATATTTTATGCATTGTCACGGCCAAATATCACTCCTTTGCTTTAAACTCAAAGGCACAAACATCTCCTTCCAAAAAATCTCTTGAACAACATAGTCAACCCAATTTTAAGTCAATATGATAGTTCCTTCTTTTCCAAACTTCACATGAACTTGTGAAAACCATCATGTTTTTGCGTGTTTTATACTCCCGTAGATTTGGATCAGTGTGCAATTCAATGTAATTTATCAACCCACTAGGAATCCTGAATGGTGACACATCTAAATAGGCTATGAACACACTCTTCGCAGCAATAACTGCTTGCTTTTCGGGATTAAGACCTTTCGCCAGGGTGAGCAAACGCTTCACAGATTGACTTTTTTTTGCCATCCATGTCTTCGCCCTCTCCTCCTGCACAACATCAAACACGAAAAACAAAATTCAGTGGAGAAAAACTAATTAACAATGTAGCAGCTGCATTAAAGCAAAAAATCTAAAATAGATAGATGCACAGTAGCAAAAACAAAAACAAACACAAAAAAGTAAGGATAAATCTGCCTGGAAAAGCTACTGAAACAATTAAAAGGGTAGGGCACATGCATAATGTAGCAAAAGTAGTTTTATGGGGCACCATATCAAGAAACATTGTAGCAAAAACTATTTGAATGGAGAACAACAACAAGAAACATTGTAGCAAAAAAGATAAACTAAGGACAAGTCTGCCTATAAAAGCTACTGAAAAAATCATCCAAAAATCAACAGAAGATTCCTAGTTGTATAGGGCACCACATCAAGCAACATTGCAACAAACATAAAAAATCAACCGAAGATTCCTTACATATTTAGTAGATGCATGAGCAAAACCTAGCAAATTACAGATATGAGTAGTTGCAGGAGCAATTCAGACACTAGAACATCAATCCTACCACACTGAGTACATAGTAAACAACACGAAGGGGAACACAGCAAAAATCGAAAACCCTAACCCAAACTGGCGGAGACGAAGATAAACTCACCGCCATGGATAAGGCCACGCCGGTTAGCTTCCCCTTCCGACCGGTCTTCTTCTTCTTCAACGGCACCATCTGCCCTGCAACACACGGTGGAAACCTAGGGTTAGAGAATCAAAGGGGAAATCGAGCGCGCGCGCTAGGAGAGGCCGGAAATAAGGAGGAGAGTGAGACGAACCTGAAGGCGTCTCCGTCTCGGTCGCCTGTGTCTCCGAATGAAGCAACACGGGTGCGGGTGCGGGGCGGGGGTCACGGCACAATTCCGTTCGGGGAAGGGTCGACGTGGCGCGCACTAAACGGTTGGATCGCGTCGGATCCGAGGGCGCACGAGCAGGACGACTGGATCGTCCGGGGAATCACCTCATTTTCCAAATAAAATTCGTTAGTGCGCAGAAAGATGTTCATGGTTTGAGTGCTTAACTAGCAGACACGATGCCTTCCCCTCAATTTCGTCTCTCGTCGTACGTGCATCAGCTTCATAGAAATTGTACGTACATGTTCACGCACATCCTGTGTACGCGTGCGTGCGTTGGACCGCTCGTGGGGGGTTGATAGCCCACATGCGACGTCTTTGCAAGGAATTCTCTCACATGCGACGTCGTTCGAACGAATAGCCGACATGCGACGGGTTTTGGCAAAGAAATAGCTGGCATGCGACACATGCCAGCACACCGATAAAACGGTCATCAGGGACACAATTATGTTGGTTAGGGTTCAGTTTGGGTTAAGACAAACACATAGCAGTTAAGTTAATGTCTGAATTGGCAAAAAAAACTATCTGAACGAGTCAACCGTCCGTTTCCTACCCAGCCCGCACGTGTCACTCCCCTGTAGCTAGCGGCGGTGGCGGAGCTCACCATCCTTGCAAAGAGGCAGCTGCAGCACATTCTCGCTGGCGGCGACGATGGCGGAGATTTCCTTCTATGGGGAACTCGGTGAGTTGCATCTTAAGCACTAATTCTCCTCCAATCCTTCTGAATTTAGATCTGAGCGTGGACCCATTTGAACCCTAGATTGTGGCTGCCGAGTGTGCTGAACGAGGGGAACGAGATGGAGCCGCCTTCTAATAGGTACTACACGCACCTCTACACCTTTTTTCTGTTTGATTTTAGCCTCGCTAGCTCACAGTGGCTGCCACCATCGAAAAACAGGGGAGGCGATGGAGGGGGCGATGATGTTCCTAGTACTACCCCTGGCACTTTTCAGTTGTCTATAAGATTGTTCCCCTATAGAGCAATGTTAGCTGATGGTAGCATGCATCCCATTGAGAGAGAGACAACTGTGTTATTGGAGATCAAATTTTGTGACCTTGATCCCCAAGAACTACAAATAATGGAAGAGCAGGCTGTGAGGAATGTGGTTGAAAAAATTGGGGAGAGTGTTCTTTGGGGGCCAGAACAAGAATTAAGTTTATTACGATATGATGCTTGGAAAGGTGAGTATGTTAGGATTGAGGATGGGGACGAAATGGTTGAGGAAATCGATCGACAGAAGGGCTGGGATAGAAAATATGTTGAGTTTTGTGCAGAGCTGATAGAACTGAAAGGTGATTCGAGGGTTGGATATGTTCCCTCCAAATTTGCTGCACAGATGGCAGGAGATGATTGGGCTGCAAAGAGGCACACTCAACCCATTCTTACTGAAGTGACAGTGTTGGCAGGGGAGGCTATTGACAATGCTGTAACTGTTGATTGGAACACAGTTGATATAAATGACCAGACTGATTTGGTCATTGCACCAATATCTGACATTGAAATGGCCAATCTGTTCGGCATTCTTGTGGATGAGGAAGACAAAAAGAAGGAGAGTGATGAAGCTGATGATGATGGTAACAGACAAGCAAGACAGAATGATGAAGAAGATATAGATTCAGAGAAGGGTGTCCGTCTCCTCAGATAAGTGGAAGTCCCGAAGCCTGATCCAAAGTTGTACATACTGCCAGAGGGCAAGCGGGCTCAGCGCGCCCTGGATGTCAACAATCCACCGGCGCTGAAGGAGCGCCTCTTTCACCGTGCGGCTCTTACGAGCGCGTTTTCGGATTAGCGCGTAGAGATCTGACGCTATCTCCTCAACCGTCCTTCCGTCGAGCCACCGGTCTGCCCAAAAGAGGTTCGTGTCCCCATTCCCGACTACCATGGTAGTGGAGGCATCGAATACCTGTAGCTCAGTACTGGAGAAATGCATATCAAGGCCGTGCCAAGGTTGCAGTGGATCGGTACGCATCCTCCAGATCCAGCGAGTCCGGAGGCTAATGGCCATGCGAGCCAGGTCGGGGACCCCTAGACCTCCAAGCTTCAGGGGTCTACAGACTCTGTCCCAGTTCACATGGCAGTGACCTCCGTTGACATCCGCTCTGCCTGCCCATAGAAAGCCACTACAGATTTTCTGGATCTGCTTGAGGGTCTTCTTGTTGAGTGCCAACACCATGATCTGGTGCAGGGAGATCGCCATCAACACGGACTTCACCAACGCCAAGCGCCCAACCTTCGTCATCATGGAGGATTTCCATGATGGTAGACGGTCAGCTATGTTGTCCACCAGAGGTTGGAGCGCAGCTGCAGAGAGACGTCGGACCAAGAGGGGTATGCCAAGGTATTTGACAGGGAAGGTTGCCAGCTGGCACCCCATGACCCCTGCCGCACCCTGGGCCTCCTCCTCCGTGCAGGCTATCGGGGTGACCGAGCACTTGTCGAAGTCGGTGTGTAGCCCCGATGCCTCGCCAAAGAGGGCGAGGATCGCACGTACCGCGTGGAGCTCAGTCTCGTCCGGGTGGCAAAAGATGACTACGTCGTCGGCGTAGAGAGATACCGACATCACTAAGCTCCGGGGGGCAATCCGTTTCAGCACTCCCAACTCCTTGGCCTTGGCCAACAACCTGTTGAGCGAGTTGATAAAGAACACGAACAACATTGGCGACAAGGGATCTCCCTGTCTCAGGCCCCTGCGATGCCAAATCGGGGGGCCCGGCTCGCCATTGAGCAACACCCGAGTGCTAGCAGTGGAGAGTAGGATGGCCACCAGCTCCTTAAATCTAGGGCCAAACCCTACTCTACGCAGCACCTCGAACAACAGCGCCCAAGAAACCGAGTCGAAGGCTTTAGCGATGTCTAGCTTGAGCATGACTCTAGGTTCCTTGAGTCTGTTAGGTTGAGGTATGGTGCAAGTATCCAACCAATCTCCGATTTAGTTGCAAGTCACGGATCTTATTATAATCCTTTATCAAGTTAGGGGCCCTGGAAAACCATCAGATCCATTCACCTTGGTGCCAAGTGTGGAGCTTCTGAAGGCTGCAGGGAGGAGGAGACGAGGCAAGCTAGCCATCCATGTTTATTTACACATGAATACAAGTGCAGGGACTCGAGCCTGCTTTCACATATGAGTACGTGCTTGTTGGTCTTACGTACGCCATGTCCCAGCATGGCAGGAAGATAAGCGTACTCTAACACCATGTCCGTATCCTGTGCAGCGCCCTCTAGTTACAGGTTGTAGTGGGCAGCCGCATGCTGCACGACCAGGCCGACGCCGGCTTCGGTGTGCTCCAACTCCAGGTTGTTGCCGGCGCAGGCGTGCTCTATCTTCAGATTTTGTTCTTTCCTGCACTCCACGTTGCACCCACCAAACCTGGGGATGAATGTTCCTCTTCTCTTTGATGTCTCCTAATCCCAAAATGCTTGTAGTTTCATGATTTTCTTTCCACTATTCTCTCAACTTTTAAAGGTACCGACTCATATGTATTTCCTAGCTATCTAGTCTTCTTATATTAATCAATTGATAACTAGCTATCTATGTGAACATTGGGTAAAATATATACATCGACGCAACATGAGGGACATATAATGGAGCACATGGGAGCTACACTACCTCTAGCTACCCCAACCATACACATGGACATGGCTTTGATCCGTGTGCCAATATGTCTTAATGTTGATGTAATTAATCGTTGTACACACTCAATTTAAGACCAAATTCGAATTGTGTGATTGTACTTCTTGGTAAATGCACCTTAGGACATACCTGACAAGTTCTCTTTTTGGTAGTCTCGGTTACCCTTCTATTATTGTTGCTCAATATCTATTACAATCCTCTAACCCTAGGATCATCTGCTTTGTTTAAGTCACATATGCATTAAGCAAAAAAAAGATACACACATCACATGAAATCAGATGATAGTATGATATATAGCTAATGGGGGCCTTTACAGCCAATGTGGGTGGCGATGTGATCTTAGAATCACCTCATGATGTTTTAGCCTATGTTCTGTCTCTCACCTTTTTGGGTTTGAGCTGGTCTAGTATTGCTGTTGGTTGTTTACTGTTTTATCTCGGACCTTTTGTAACTCTTCATGAGAATTTTTATTTTGCAATAAAATAAGTGGCTGTATGCATCACTTTGATGCAGAGGCCGGGGCGCTGCCTCCATTTCGAAAAAAATATATAGCTAATGTTACACAATATGCCTTACATCGACTGTGTCCTTGCCTTGTTAAGCAAGGCCACCAGGTCCCCCTTCACGCTGTGAGAGGACAGACTCTGATGTAGCGATCAATTCACCATCCAGTTGTCGTTGGACTAGTACATTGTCATTATTGATTTTTGCCTGTCTAAAAAAAAGTACATGGTCATTGACTTTTTTGTTAACATTAATACAAGATGAGACCACAAGGACATATGACAGTTCGATAATCCTTGGTGCTGTTAGAGCATCTCTACTCCCCCCCATGCGTTGTTCGGCGCTTGGCCTCATGGAGAAGGGGGGGGGGGGGGACTACATCCTATCGGGTCGCACCGGCTCCCGGCCACCCCCACCAAGTGTCGCCCACACATGCAAGGGTTGTGCTGGCCAGCATGAGGATGCGACACCACCATACCCGCCATGGTCGCGGCCCTTTGCGCCACAGCTGCGGACGTCTCTGCCTGCGTCGCATGCGCCTCGTGTTCCTTTCGCTGCCTCACATTCATCTCCCTCTGCCGGCGGCCGGTGTTCTCGCTCTGTCATCGCTAGAGGCTAAAATCCCACTAGACGTTGGACATCTCCTCTGGCTGCTCATTCTCGGCCTTCCCCTTCTCCTTCGGGGGCTTGAACACAGACTCTGATGACTCAAAGTCTCAGACAACATATGTTTTCCTGGTGAATTGTGGTGTGGTAACGTGGAGAAATGTGAAGCAACCAGTGGTGGCACCGTCTTCAATGGAGTCGGAATACATCGCAGCTAATGTAGCAGTGAATGAGGCTGTTTGTCAAAGAAATTTCTTCATCGAACTAGGAGTTGTTCCAAGTGTGGATGACCCCATGACACTCTTTTGTGACAACACGGGTGCCATCGCAAACACGTCGTAACCAAGAAATCATTCCATGGTCAAACATATTAATCAAAGATTCCACGCCATCAGATAAAATGTTGAAGATGACGAAGTCAAGATTTGCAAAGTGCATACGGATCTGAATGCTGAAGATCTGTTTACCAAAGGTCTTCCACAAGCCAAGCATGAGCAACACCGGGATACTATTGGTGTTAAGTAATTGCCTATGATAAATTAGATTATTTTGTACTCTAGTACAAGTGGGAGGCTGAATGAGATATTCCCTAGAGGCAAATAATAAAGTGTTTTCTTTGATGTATCTCTTGTATGTTCATAATATGTTTCATGCCGTGCTATAACTATGTTAATAAGAAACATTAATACACGTGTGGTATGTAAACAAACTGTGTCTCTAGTTACCTGTAGCAAAATGGCTCATTAGTCAACTGATGATCTAAGGTTTCGAGATCATGGGTGATAGTGCCAATTGACAGTGAGGTCATATCATTAGTTGAATGATATGATAGACATACACCAAAAGTAATATCATAATGAGAGCTAGTTACTAAACGTTCATCATTGATGATAACATAGAAACATCACAACCTGATCCTTTGGCTGTGAGATAATGCATAATCACTATTACTAGAAGGGGGCTTTGATGGTACCAAGTATCAAGCTGAGAAAGGGTGACCATAAAGGTACCATTGGGTTTTATGAAGGGATGGGTTGAGAAGTATTTATCAAGACCATGATTTCCCAATCCAAGTAACAGATTGATACACGTGGCCAACTCGGTGACATTGCATTAATAAAAATTGCAAGCGTATGACTAGTCCATGGAATACAACGGCACGGGAATGAGTAAACGAGCTCATCGGAAACAAGATCGAATGGAGGTATGGAGATACTGAAGATCAAATCTCGGATGACCTTGGTATCGTATGTTAAAGGGAATGGGACACGAAGTTGAAGGTTCAAGCGATGAGATTCGTGAATGCACGGGTGGTCATTATGGGAATCCAGATCCCACTGATGATCATTGACGCGAGAGGTGTCTCGGTCATGTCCGGAATATTTCTGAACCGAAGGGTGGCACACTTAGGATTCGTTTGGTAATCCAGTGTTTTTAAGTGCAAGATCCATCGTGTTTTGGGTGGATACGTATCCGTCACCCATATCCAAGAGTGTAAAAAATGCGAGGTCCACCTCACGTCTGGGAAACTCCTCGGTGCGACGTGTTTATTAGGTTTTACCCAGACTTACACGACGTCAAACCTGACTGCCCAATGGGCTACAAAGTGTATTTTCGGGTGACATTCTGGGCTGGTAAAATACGCATGGTTACACTTGTATACCAGGCTGCCAAACAAGGCCTTAAGGGTGGGGACACATTGGGATCGAACCGACAACGCAGGAGAAATGAGAGAGAGAAACCGGAAAGATTCTGGGAAGCACCCGATGATGATCAGATGGGTCTAGAAGTTGTTCCGAAGTGGAGGATATAATAATATATGTGTTTTATATTAATTAGTTGAATTAATCTTAAAACATAAATATTTATTTATTTTTTGGAGGCAGCCCATGCCTATTGGGCTTCACCCGGAGGGGAGGCCCATAAGGACTAGGCGCCATAGGAGAGGACGGGCCTGGGCGGCCAAACCCTAGGGGCTCCCCCCGTGTGGGGGCCATCTAGGGCCGCCGGCGGCGTGGGCAGCCCCCACCCCTTCCCTATGGTTTCCCTCCTCCCCCACCTCCTATAAATAGAGGGGCTCCCCTCCCCTCTAGACACACAACAATGTCTCCTCTCTCTCTCAATTCCGCTAGAGTTTTCTCTCCAACATATTGGTACTGGAGAGGAATTTTGTGGGAACTAGACTCTCCACCTCCACACTAACGTCGTGCGTAGGATGGTCCGGACTATTTCTTCTTGCGCTGCTCGGCTGGATAGGAGCCCGAGAGACGTCACCTACACCGAATGTGTGTAGATCTTCGAGGCGCCACACTTGGGGCGCTGCTTGTCTTCATCAACATACGCCAACCTGCGTAAGGTGTACCACGGTTTTTAAGGGTATGAATACCATATCCTTCTTCATTACTTATGTCCACATAGAATATATCTTGGCTATCGTGTTCGCGTAGCTAGAATTTTTTTGTTTCCTGCTGCGAATCCCTACACCTTATTCTTGACATCGGTAGAACTCGCCGTACGAAATGCTAGCGTTGATGACCATATTGATTTTCACCCGTCGACACAAATACTCCAGCCGACGAGAAGCGGATAACTAGAGAAATTCCAGTGGTGCACGCGTAATCTATGTATGTCGAAGGTGCTCAAGTAAATGACCATTAGAAATTACACCTGGACAGGATGTGTCAGCATAACATGTAGTCTATCATTTATAGTGGTTTTTTGACATGTGGAAAACATTTGTAATGTTCCCCTCACATCCTTTTGTCTAAGAAAACAATAAATTTGTATCATATAGTCCTAACGTCTTCTGTCTTTCCCTAATGGTTTGTCATAGTTTTAATAGTGACTAGCAGTGGAAATGTCACTCTATTGTTTGAAGCACTGATATATATATATATATATATATATATATATATATATATATATATATATATATATATATTATATGATCATCACTGGCTATGTATTTGGAATTAAAATAATTAAATACACCTATCTTCCATTGATGTACAATCTAGGATTAGGTAAGTGTATGAAGATGTTTCATACATATAGAAATACATCCATAAGTCCCCATTTGCAGCAACTAAAAAAATAAAGGAAAAAAATCACGTGAATACCAAAATATAACTTTTCAGATGATTGCAACTCAACATGTTCATATGTTTGCATAATAATATTATAGAACAAGGATCCTCATCTCCTCGTAGATTCACTGTTGCAAGAAAACTATAGCTAGAATCATCAAGTTTGGGTCGCTAATATCATCATATTGAAAAAACATAACAAGATTATGTTAGAGATGAATAACTGGATGCTAGTTAGGTGAATAAGGAAATATGAATAACAACAGTCATACCTGTCTTCTAAAGAAAATATTTAGTGTGTACAGCTTCCCAAGTAGCATGTTTCACACAAGTACTACTAGACACATGAAATTATCCTTCGGAACAGAAATTTTGAGAGATGATAATGAAGTACCTACGAACTAGATCACCGGTGCTGAGACCCTTTGGAAATGCATGACATCTCATCATTATGGTTCACTTATGGATTGGGAATAGAAAAAATATCTGTGGAAATATTTAAACTTGAAATAAGAAATCACAGAATCATTAAAATACTGCATCATGAGATTCCATTATAGTATTAGCATGCATATAAGGTACCAAGGATTTAACCACTTAAAATATTTATCCTACGCTCCAGAGAGCATATTCTAGAAATATACAATCCACTCTCTTTGGTCCGAGCTTGCGTTTCATAGGAATCAGTATGTCGACCTTCGCCAAATACCCCCAAGTGCACAAGTAAGAAAGTTATGATTTTCTCCTAGCGTACTCCTCATGAGGCTCCTTTTATTTATTCTCGTTAGGAACTCTATGCATGCCATAACATGAAGTTAACAAAACCTCTTCCACCATGCATTTGATAAACCAATAGTGGCTAACATGTAATTCACCAAGTCAGGCAACGTGTGGCTTTTCCTCTTGGCAACCGCGTTTGATTGAGGAGAGTAGAGGAGGCATGTTCTCATGAATAATATCATGTTCCTCACAAGATTCTTCAAATGTTTTGGGGAAATATTCAGCACCATGATACGACCTAAGGTGCTTGATCTTTCTCTCGAGTAGATTTTTAACTTCGTGATTATAAATTTTAAACAAGTCTGAAGCCTCATCTTTGTTCTGCAACATGTAAACATAGCATAATTTAGTAACATCATCAATCAATGTCATGAAAAATCTTGCTCCACCTTTTGTAAACACGCCATTCATCTCTCATAGATCATAATGTATGAGTTCTATAGGTTCCAAGTTTACCTCATCGGCTTCCTTGTGAGGCTTTCGAGGTTGCTTTCATTGCACACAAATATGGCACTGAGAACCTTTGATGATGGTGAAATTAAGAATTAAACTCGTACTGAACATACGAGACGTTAAATCAAAATTAATATGACATAAACAAGACTATCAAACACCAGTATCATCATTAACACCGCCACAAATATGATTGACATATTTATTAGTAAACTCTAAAAGACAAAATCAGAACAAGCCTCCGAGCACATTAGAAGGGAGGCTTCGTTAGACTCCAATAAATTGTCCATGTTTCAAAATGATGACTTCATTAGACTCTAAAACAACCTTAAACTGATCTCTGCATAGAAGGGAGCCTCTAACGAGATTCTTGTTCGTAGTTGGGATATGTTACATATTCCCCAGCTACATGATCTTTCCCCAAGTAAACTTTAGATCCACCAAGCGAACACCACTAAAAAAAGCGTTTGACTCATTACTCATTTGGATGGAAGAATCTCGGGCGTCTTGATAAGAAATGAACATAGATATGTCATCATACATATGAATATTAGCACCCTTATCAATCCACCAACATGGAAAATGAAATATCGAAATAAGAGTAAATAAATTAGCATACCCATCAATATTTCTAGCGGTCATGATGTTGACATTATTCCCCTTTTTTCCTTCTGCAATTTGCACATTCTGGACAGTCCTTGAAAAAGTGATCAAGATATCCATAGGTAAAGCAATGTAGCTCGGCTTTATTTGGGATCTTCTTCTTATTGAAGGTTGTACTCTTTTCAGGCTTGTTGAAGGAGGATATTAGTTCCCTTTGTTCTCACCGAAGATTCTCTTTTTGACCATGTTGGCACTAGATTGACCGTTGAATCATTTCTTAGTAGTGTCCTTAGCCCGAGCCTTTCTACTCAACATGAAGAGATGCTATCAGGTTTTCAACCGATGTCTCGTGTCTCTTGTGTTTGAGAGTTGTGGCGAAGTTCCTTCATGAAGAACGCAAGTTTGCAATAATGCACCCAGCCTCAACTTGTCAGGTAAGACACATTTAAGGACATCATGCTCTTTGCTGAAGTAAAATATATCATGCAATGAATTATGCTTGAAAAAGGACGTGGGAGAAAGAAATGTTCTACGATTTTCGAAGAATCACAAAAGAAACACTTCTAACTCCAAGTCCAATTTATTTTTGCCAAATTATATTTTACTAGTAGTCCTTAGCTATTTAGGAACCATATAGATAGTTTTATTTTAAGTGGGATTTTCATCTTCTATAGGTATTACATAGGAATCTTGTATGGACATTTATTAGGTCTAGAGACATTGATTTCACAGATAAAGAGCCCAAGGAAGTAAATTTCCAAACAAATTTATTTGGTCTGTCACATGGTTGTACCAACATTAGTCTTTGGCCTAGATGTAACCAATGTTTCCATTTACTACATACGGTGACGTCCTCTTGAAGGCCTGTCATTGTGACCGTCTCTTTTATGTCAAGAAAACTGGTTGACAGCTTCCACCGTGGTGGCTAAGACTTGTATGCTTGTGGACTTCGACTAAAATAAAATCTTGTTCCTCATACCTTCTTCATGAGAATTGAATATTATGTTGTGAATGCTTCGTCTTTCATTTAAAGTCTGTTGTGCGAGGTGGTGCTTCTTAGTGGCCTACTTGTCATATACTCTTGACATGTAATATCAATGAATTGCATCAAATATGAGCTTGTTGGCTTCTTCCACCAACTTTGGTTTATATGGAATTGTATGGAGTACCCACCTTATGCCAACATGGGTCCAAGGACACCCCGCAAAAACTAGTTTCTTTGGTATGTTTTATTCATTTGATGCCGTGTGTGACCCCCGCAAAATTTAGTGAAAAAAATGTGGAACATAGACCGTCACACTTGGTCATTTTTGGTCTAGGTCCGCCCTAGTTGTAATCAGGAGAACGTCATATCCTATCATGAAACCTATGCTTGTTTCGATACACATTAGGTTAAACTGACTCCATTTTGTGTTCATGCAAAAAATAAGACTGCCATTTTCTTAGACTTTTGGATTTCAGTTGCTGTCTTTGGGACAACACGGTCAAACAAACAACATAATACTACCGACATATATTTAATATGTTTATCATTAGCACAACATATGGGGATGTACTGCTACTGATTTATATCATCAAATTGTTTCTTATCCTCTTTGAGATGACAATGATAATTACATTTTCTCCATATGCTTGACGCTTGACCTATCTTCTACTGTATACTAAAAGCAATATAAGAGGTTTTTAGAAGACATCAGGTTAATCCATATCATTAGAATTGATTTTGGTTGTTAGATCTATAATTGACGGTTAAGATTTAATCCTAGATTAAAATTTAAGTAGTGTTACGTAGCACATGTACGTGTACAAAAGAAGTCTTATGTCACGTATACGGGCTGCAACCAGCCACCTTCTTTCTAAAATCGACCGAAGATGCCTGAAAAAAACAAAAGTTTCAACCGAAGTTTCCCTTACATGTATGTATATCCTGTCCGGTGCACGTACGCAAGGCCAGGTTCATTTTCTTATTTCTTCCCTTCAAACAGACTGGGGCCACATATCCATGAATTAAAAACGTTGAAAACCACATACCTTGAAACCATTGCACGACAACACGAAGCATATTTTCACGGCATATCAACCCGTTCAATTCTATATAATTTTCTTTATCTAACACACATATGTATTGCCAATTAATTAGGAGATCTTGGACTGTCAAGATTAAAAAGTATAGGAGTTTCTAATGTCATGAATTTTCATTTATGAAGAAAAAAGCAAGGCTTATGTCAGTGATAGTTCCTTACGTATGTCTAAATTGTTTGTACCTTTAATCCAATGAAATAGTACAACGGTTGGAAGTGACATAGAAGTCAAGTAATATATAATATTAAAATCTCTACATTTTTGTATGTGACATCAAAATGTATCTTGGTTATTCCTTAACAATCAATGTCTACTATCTAGTTATAGTTGGATTCGAAATTTGTGTCATATATTTTGTGAGCATTCGAAATATTATCCTTTTATTCTATCTTAGACTCTCAAATTTGATCGGACGGGGAAAATCAAGGCTCATGTCCTTGATCTTTGACTAATAGTAATGTGTCAAGATATACCAGGACGTCAGAGTTCTACTAACGTAGAACATGGTGGTATATAAAAAAGGAAATGGTAGAAAAACAAAGTATGGGCTCCAAAACCACAAGTTCATACGTCTATAGGACTATCTATTAAAATATAAAAGTAATAAAAATGGAGCACTAAAAGGCTGAATTAATCCCACAAGTTATCAAATATGATAGAAAAAGTTCACTTTGAATTGTAGGACCATAAGGTCAACAAACACGCGTGGGACAAACCTCTCAAAAGACTTGTGCCAAAGTTTCTCCATTCGCTAAACAGACAAGGAAAAGGAGACGAGTGACGGCAAAGCACTAGCTTTGTGGATTATTGCGCGATAAATGAGCCATACAAGAGGATCAATATCTAAAAAGAGTCAATATACCTTCATTCTACACAACACAATCTCAGCCACTAGGATCAATATTGCTGCGAATAGCACAGTAGCTAAAATACACCCTAGAGATTTGTTTGAGAGTAGGTTCAATGTGAGGGGAATTTTGTAGTCAAAGAAGCAACTAGGCTCCTTCGGAAAACATAAAACTTCCATACTAACATAATAAAAATACACACTTACAAACTCCAATGGTAATCCAAACTACTCAAAGCATATTAATCTATCAAGAACCTATCCATAATACTAGTCACTGTGATATTCTAATAGAAAATCGATAAAAAGCATACATAATCTACCGCTATATCCATAGATTTGTGCATTAATCAATTACTCACTAAGAGGAAAATAGAATATAATTGTAAGATACAGTTACTACTTAGTCCTCCTATCTAGGATATATTAGTCTTTACTTCATTCATCACTACTATTTCATATTCCATAAGAATGATCAAACATAATAAATTCATTGCTCAAGTTATTTAAACATGCATTGGTCATTGCTCAAGTTGTCCCTAATTATTGAAAATCTAATTGTTAACCTTATAGAGGAGATAACTAATCTAAAATTTTACTTGAATATAAAATATAATGTTGTGGAAAAAGGACACATCAACTCAATCTACTAAATTTGGAAATATCATAATAATCATTGACCAACAAAGATGACTAAAGATGTTTTCTACTAAGGTGGTATATATATGTAGGCTATAATTATATTATTTTCCATCAAATAATGTGAATGCGCACAAGATCAATAAATTTATTTCTAGGTTAATTTTAACACAGTAGGAACAATGCTAATATTTATCAGAACATAAAGATGATTCCCTCGCAATTGCGAGGGTCACCATGCTAGTTCTTCTAACAAAGCTTGGTGGTTGGTAGGAGGTTTTACTATCATGTTTAAATATTCACCACAAAACATGTTATCCTAGTTACATTTTTATTCTTCACAATAAAAATGTTCACCGGGAGTACCTAGGTCCATTTTTCTTACTCACTTGCTAATGTGATTACTATCTCGAATCAGGATAGCCAAGATTACAAAACACCATGGATGTATGTATGATGTGCCCACTTTATGATAAGAGCAAATGCACATACGGGTGCAATAGTATGGTAGTTACTTAGCAACAATAATGAAAAGTAACTAAGAGTACCAAAAAGAGGATGTGCTATAGTATTGTAATCACTTTTTCATCAAATATTTGTTTTAAATTGAGTGTGTACATCAATTGTACCCACACTAATATAGATTGGCACATTGATGGATCTACGTGTGCATGGTAGGGACAGATAGAGAGAGAGAGAGAGAGAGAGAGAGAGAGAGAGAGTGGGACCCATGTGCCATGATATATATATATATATATATAGTTTCCATTGGGTGGAAATATATGTCTATATTTTGTCCATGTTTTCACAACAAATACTAGCATGCATGTTGTCCAGTAATCAACTAGTAATTGTCCTGAGTATAAAAACATTTCAAATAGGAATCGGCAAGGAGAAGGTGGTGTGTTTGTGATATTGAGAGGAAGAATTGGAACTTCATCCAGGAGTAGGAGGAATCGGGGATGCAAGTCGGGATATAAGAAAAAATACTTGCAGAATGTAGGAAAATAATACATCAGTAACATCATGGTGATGGACAACAATCTTGTCATCGACATGTCATTTGGCACATACATTCCTAACAATTTAGATCAAGAAGCACCAAAATATATGAAAAATAAAGCAAGTCAATTATGTAGCCTGGGAACAAACAAATACATAAGGTGTTTAAGTTCAAAAAATTCTCAGCATCTTCTCACTACCACAAAGAAATCATATTCATAGTACTATTTCCCATGAAATAAATGGAAGTATTTTTGTATGGGCTAGAAATAGGAACTCTTTACATTTCTACGCATAAATGTGACATCCGGAGTGACAAAAGAATGGAGCAGCTTATATGAGTAACATTTGATCAAGTAATTCTCTAGTGATAAAGATAATATATGTTTTATGTACAACCTAATAATATTTGTATCGTTCTATGCCGATATACTTTGCTTCTAGGAACATGCATGTATGATGTGAACACAAGACTCGAAAAGAGCATATGGGAAAAGGGTACAAGAGTAGAGTCATAGGGGTAGATGAATAAAGTAGACACTGAGATGCACTCTCTGTTCCATAATTTTTGTGGTGGTTTTAGTTCATATATGAACTAAAACCACGAACAAAGTAGACACTAATCTAATATTTTGGCTAGCATTAAAAAAGTGAAAATAAAGAAACATAAGAGGAGCCAATGCCTTGCATAGACAACCCAAAATCGTAATATGTGGAAGTATACAACTTCCTTCGGTTAGAAAAATATGATTAGAAAACTAATTTATATATGATTTAAACAGGTGCACTAACTGCGCTTATCTCCAACAATCCTATGAAGAGCATATTCCACTTGCATGAATGCTAAACATATGGTTCCAATAAGTATAATTATTTGGAGTTAATCAGAGTTATGAAAATGAGATCTTTAGGATCATGTGTATCTTGTGTGTCCGCTAAAATGACATATTTCCTTTTCCAGTTTGTGTGATGTGATAGCTTCCCATGGTTTCTATGAGTATCTTTATTTCCTGAACTCCTACAACTAACATTCTTGGTGATATTGGTTTTAAGGAGGGCAATGCTGATAGCTCTACATAAATCACAATGTATCAAGAATGCATTGGAGACCGTTCAAAGCTTCATCCCCAATAGAGTCGCCAAAAAGTGTGTTTGCACATGAGCACGTCACCGTGTACCCTTGACAGCAAGCATGATTCTCGGTAGCACGGGATGAAGGAGGCTCACCGGAAGCGCAATACGGAAGATGGTCCGGTGGACGCTTTTGAAGACCCGCAATCCTGCTCACCCGGGTGGGACCCCGTTAGGGCGTCGTGACGGCTATGGGCTGCCCTAGCTCAATCTAACCGCCCCTAAAGCCTCCAATCTTGAAGAACGACAAAAATGAGAAAAAAGATACAAGGGATAGAGATAAAAAGTAGAACACGAAAAAGTAGTATATGTGTTTGTTCGATTGTGTTTGTCGTCTAGACTTTTCATGCAAGATAGGGGGTTGGATTGACGTCCAAAACCTAATTGGGATCCAACTCGGACATGGAAACCTGACAGTTGCGTAATTGTTCGGTAACAAACTTATTTGTACCTTCCCGACAACTTTTCAGGTAGTAAACGACCACATATCAAAATATTGTAAAAAGTGAAGTTGTTGGTCTAAACAAATCAAAGAACTTTGTGGTTAAGAACATTTTTTACCAGAGTTGATCTTCAGAGCTATTTTACCTTGTTTTTCTCTCAAACTCGGATTTTGGCCGAACGAATTTAACTCCATGCGGCCGTATTTTGAATCTGGAGGTCATATACTTGTTCATGTGAAGATGACTCCAAAAGAAAAGTTCTTTGTCTCGAAAAAACAAATAACTTTAGTGCTTTGCATTTTTCAATCTGAGTTGATATTGACCGCTCAATTTAGGCCGTAAGAAGATAGATCAATTTAGCATTTTCCAGATCAGCTTTGCCCTTTGCTCGCACCAGAGGGCAGATATTTTCTTAGATTGTGCGAGGACAATAGCGATAGTTCTGTTATCAGTAGTATTTTGGCTTTAAAATTCCATACTAACTCGGATCGCGATGACTCAAAAAACAAAATTTCTCGTCTCGATGAGAAGCGCTACTTTTATGTTGGGCACCTTTTCATTTAATGTCATCTTCAAGGAGTCATAGTGAAGCCTCCATATAATACTCTTCAAGTCTTCTCAGAACGCTAGCATAATCGTCTACTAAACCTGATCATGGATTGACTTGATATGGTGGACTAGTGTCTCTTTGATGATGATTAAAAACCCTCCGAGTGGACCTTTCTAAATGTGTCTTACCATTTGTCTTGGCCAGCTACGAGCCCAAAACGAGTGTCAACCGTAGGAAATAATACTTGCAGAACATAGGCAAATTATACATCACCAACATCATGGTAATGGTCAACAATCTTTCCATCGACATGTCATTTGGCACATATATTAGCAACAATTTAGATCTAAGAAGCACGATGAGATACAAAAAATAAAGCAAGTCAATTATGTAGCCTAAGAACAAAAAAATACATAAGGTGGTTAAGTTGGAAAAAATATTAGCATCTGTTCACTACCACATGTACATAACTCTACAAATTATGTGTACATCTCACTTGAAATTTTAAGAAAGCATATTCATAGTACTATTTCTCATGAAATAAATGGAAGTTTTGTCTAGAAATAGGAAATCCTTTCATTTATGTGCATAAACGTGACATTCGGAGTGACATGAGAATGGAGGAAGTTAAATGAGTAACATTTGAACAACTTGTTCTTCACTAATAAAGAAAATATATGTTTAAAGTACAACTTAACAATATTGGCATCACTCTATGCCGATCTACTTTGCTTCTATCAACATTCATGTATGATGTGTACATATGACTTGAAAAGAAATATTTAAAGGGATGTGTGCCTGGCTTAACTGGTTGGGAGAGTGGATGTACAAAGCCAACACCTGAGTTCAAATCCTCATGAATGTGAATTTAGGTTTCTATTTATACTGGGGGAGTAGACTATCCTGGATATACATGCAATTTATCCTGAGGACTAGGCTTGGTGCTTAATCAAGCTTCAAAATCCTGGTACTCATGCTTAATGGTTTTGTGCATCCCTAGTTGGTGCAGAGGTTGGAGAATTAAAATTCCCCCATTATAGAGGCTGGGAAGTGAAATTCTCCCCAAATTTTTAAGGATTTTTGTTGTCGTACCCTCGAGGCAAACGGAAGGGAAACCCTATCCGCCGACTCCCGATACCCCCTCCACCATAGCTTCCCCACCTCCCCGCCTCCACTAGGGCTTCGGCCGGGCAAAGCCTGCTCGTTGCCGACAGCAGGGGGAGCTCGTCTCCTCTCGGGCGGGATTGAAATGAGGTACGCTTCCCCATGGAGGACGTGATGCACGCTGGAATCATGGTGACAAGGCTTACCTGGCTCGGAGTTGTTGTGTCGTGGTGGACGATAGCTCGATGGTTTTAGTTCAGATTCAAACTAAAACCATTATCAATATTTTTACTATGTCCGTGAAAACTGATACAATATTTTTGGTAGCATTAAAAATTGAAAATAGAGAAACAAAGGAGGAGCCAGTGCGTTGCATGGACAATCTAGAATAGAAGAGATCATCACAGTACATTAGGGAGTAGGAGGCCTATGGGATAAGAGGAACATTTAGACAAATGTGTTTTTAGAAGGCTTTCATTGCTGACGATAACGTGGTGCTAGAGAGAATGCTGCCGCTGCTCGCAACAACCCAGACGCAGAATATGTGGAAGTATACAACTTCCTTTCCCTAGAATGTTTACCAGGTATAGAGTTGCCTAATATACCTATGAGTAACTACGATTAGAAGACTAATTCATACATGATTCAGACAGGTACACTAACCGTGGTTATTTCCAACAATCCTATGAAGCGCATATTCCACCTGCATGAATTCTAAACATATGATTCCAATAAGCATAATAGTTTGGAGTTAATCAGAGTGATGTGAATGACATATTTAACATGATGTCTATTTTGTGTGTCCGCTAAAATGACATATTTCCTTTTTTTCCAGTTTGTGTAATGTGATAGCTGCAAATGGTTTCAGCGGGTATCCTTACTTCCTTAATTCCTACACCTGACTAATTAATATGAAATTGTTGGCCATTCTGGGTGATATTGGTTTTTAGAAAAAAGTCAATTTTGATAGCTCTACATACATTGTATTGTAGATATTTGTAGTAGTTGAACATCAACCTGCCCAAAGTGTTGCTTCTCAACAACTACGACTACCTACTAAGTAGTACCTTGAACTCCCAGCTACCACTATTGTGTACTAATTACTTGATCCTTATATATATGCATACAGCGATGCGTGTGCGTGTGCGTGTGCGTGTGCGTGTGCGTGTGCGTGTGCGTGTGTGTGTGTGTCACATAGAGAGAGTCCTCGGATTCAAATGTTAGATACAAAAAGGCTAGGGTGGGTTTATCAGATTATATGGTTATTTATTTGGGCTTGGGAGGCAACGGGCATTAAGTGTGTGCATGAACACCAAATTTTGTGCGCAATACTGGTCTACAAAGCAGCTCCCAACCTTGATGCTCACCATCCAGGTGGACGTTCTGTAGGACGTAGAGGGGATGCAGTGTTCAGCGAGCAGCTCGACTCGCTCAATTTCACCTGGCATCGAGGAAGAGAAGATGACCCTCTACCGACAAGGCCTGGACATCCAGCGCGACCGAAGCTAATCGTTTCCCAATCATGCAGGAGGACGACACATGTCTCCACCGCAGCTCCAAACCACTCCATGCAGGTTCCACAATCACTCCTTCCTGTGGATTTGAGAGCAAGGGAATCTGCAATTGAAGACTCACATGTAAAGTTCCTAGAACTAAATCTTAATACCAATGGCTTTTGTTCGCTCCGTCTGCTGGGTTCTCTATCCCTAGCCCATGTCTATCCCCTATGAGTTGTCCCAATTTTGTACCAGTGTCTGGGTTGTGCACTTATTCTCAATTGCAGCATTAGTTTCCATCGTGTCATGTTCGATTGAAGGTCGCATGTGATGGGTTAGGTGTGCTTGCGGTGGCACATAGGAAATCCAATGTTTTTTACGATTTTGATTTGGTGCTTGTTATTTGCCATCTGTAAATTTTAACTAGCCAAAATTAAAGAAATACTCAAATAATGTGACAAGGTACTAGTAGATAAACAGCGCACAACCACATCAGTATCACACTACTAGTAATAGAAGTATCGTTTATAACGCCACCAATAAGGCTTACTGGTAGCATGTGTCTTTAGACCGCACCGTGGATCACGGGATCCCCGCATATCACATTAGGATTGATGAGGCCAATGATCATATGATCCATGTTGTTATCGTGGCATTTACAAGAAGCCGAAGAATGTGCCCACGTGGACAGTAGCCATCACCATGGATCACGTTAAGCACAACCTTGGCGTTTTGAGGGACCACGAGAATGTGGCGTCCTCCTATGACTGGATGGCGATAGTACACAACATGGAGTGAGCGAGGCTGAACATCCCCCAATATCGAGCCTCTGTGTAGCAACACGCGCCCGGTGACATGAGGGTCGTCATGATGACCGAGGAGAGGGAGCACTGTCATGTCGAGAAGCAGCTCGTGCTCAAGCGCCTCTAGGAGCCGGAGGGACAAACACTATTGTTTAATCTCTGTCAGCATCCAGAGGCTAGCACCACGACCAGGAGGCTGGCTCCTCCAACACGTGCCAGCAGCACGACTAGCAGCCTGGTCCATCCGGTGTTCACCAGTAGCACGTCCAGGAATACGAATGATGGAGTGATGACTCTGATGAAAATGTTGACTGGGAGATGCTTGAGGCGGAGCCGGAAGTGGACGATGATTGAGTAACTTAGATTAGCATGTGCTACTTATATTTTGTAGGATTTATTATGTATGATGCTCAATTAATGTTCTACTTATCATGCTATAGCTAGCTAGACTTTAAAATGTTCAATGTGCAATTGATGTGCCAAGTTCGTGTTGCGTTATAACTAGACTTTATTCTAAGTTTACATGATCATGTATATGTAGAATGTTTCCGGCCTTCGGCAATTATGTCTACTCGAGGTGCATGGACAATAAGTTTACCATAGTGCTCCCTCAGAACTATGAAAATAGAACGGAATGTTTACTCAACTATACTTGTGCAATCTAACTTTTTTGGACTATGTGTGGGATGACAATGGAAGCTAATTGTTTTTTATCATTTTACTCAAACCATCCACCGTAGAGCAAGATGTGACTTCATGGACCATGTCCATAGAGACGTTCATTGGTAGTGATAGTTTGTGGTTGTCATGGATTGTGTGGAAAAACCTTCACCCAGTTATACGGTTCAAGTTACAAACAAGGTAAAACAAACCTATTTTAGTAAACCTGGGTGGACCTAACTGGTCATTGACGATGTGATGGACGACGGAAGAGTTGCATCGTATTTCTATATAGTGATGGCTTGACATGCTTCCATTACAGGGAAACCAACAACTCAGATGACTTTAGTGGTACCTCTTCATACCACGAGTTGTGACATTATGACATCATGTAGATTATGTTAGGATTGTCGAGGCCAATGATCACCTGTTACACTATTTAGTACTATGATGGTGATGCATGCAAAGTGTATCTATGTTCTCTTCAATTTATTTTTCCATATCCTATCATAATGTAATACTTCCTCCGTTCCTTAATATAAGGTGTATATTTTTTGTGAAACAATCCAAAATATAAGGTGTATAGAGAATTCTGGGATTTGTTCTTCTTATTTAGGAGGCAACTAACCCGATCAGGATAGAGAGGATAGCCAGATTTCCTATTTTCCCTCTATAGCATGTCAATCACCTGGGGTATTCATGTCCGAAAGCAACGAAATTTGCCCTCCTAGCATGTTCGCTAATATTCGTGCAAGAAAACTATACACCTTATATTAAAGAACGAAGGGAGTAATATATGTTGTTAGAATCATATTTTAGAATGATTTTGGGAATTCTCCAAAAAGACTCATTTTATTTGGATTATAATTCTACAGACAGGAAAAACCTGTTTTGAGTACTTTTTTCCTTCTACGGACTTTCGGGAACTCAAAAGGACCTAGGATTTTTTGCACACAAGTTTTTATGAAAAAATGAAAACCATGAACCTAAGGGAGGATCAAGATGAGGCCCATGGCATGGATAGATACTGCGACCGCGCCATGGGGCCTATCTCCGCCTTGATGCTCCGATGTCATCGATCTTTGTGCCCATGGACTTGTTTTGGCCTAAAAATATCTATATATACTTCACCGACCGTGATCACGAAGGATAGTGCACCATGGAAACAGAAACACGAAGATAAGATCTTATGGAAATTAAAGAGGAAAACACCGCCCGAATACCGTCGGCTCGCCTCTCTGACCTCACAACAACATCTCTGTCATCTCCATGATGAAGAGGCATTAGTTCACCCAACTATGGGTTTGCATACGATGCTTGTTTTATCTCTCTATCTCTTGCGACCAATATTCTAGAGTCATGTGATTTGTCCAACATGTTTATGGGCATCTATATGTAATACCTTTGTGGTGGTGGATCTTGGATTTTATGATACGAGTATTTTTTAATTGCAAATTTCAGATTGTGTTTGATGTATAAATGGATTTATATTATGTACCTCATTCTTCATTATAAGTTTTGATCAAACTAGTATTATATGGCATGAGAAAAGGAACATGTGCATTAGTTGGAGTTATACATTTGCGTGGAAATGGACAGTGGTAGAAATTTTGGGTCAGGTTTTATCTTTCCCATGTTACATCGCTGGGGATTGATGAATTCCTAGGCTACTGTTGCCTTGTGACCAACAAAGGAGATCTCATATCTTTTGAGTTAGTATATTTGATATTTAATATCATTTTATACAAGAAATCATCAAACAGACGATGACACAAAGATACTACCGTGTATGGTATATTTAGGTGGATTCATTAGTGCATAGCAATATAATTAAATTTATAATTAATGCATAAAGTTTTGTATATAGGTCACATATAGAAAAACACTGAAAACACATGATATATAGAAAATCATATCACACGACAGTGATACACATATATACTTCAGATGCAAGTTTGTCACTCCAATCTAGTTCACATACATCTTTGAAAAACGAACTAACTATTTCATAACAACTGACTTATATTTTATGCATTGTCACGGCCAAATATCACTCCTTTGCTTTAAACTCAAAGGCACAAACATCTCCTTCCAAAAAATCTCTTGAACAACATAGTCAACCCAATTTTAAGTCAATATGATAGTTCCTTCTTTTCCAAACTTCACATGAACTTGTTCGATGGTCTCATTGCCACCGTGATCTTCATGAATGTGAGGAATGAGAAACATACATGCAAAAGGACAAAAGTACTGCATATGAAGGAACAAACAATTATGGTTATGGTAAGTACGAACATCAATAGGAAGAAATAAACAACTACTAGTTATATTAAGAAAGCTACCGTATTTCCTTTTGAGATGTTGTCTTTGTTCATGGTGCAAATGTAGTAAGGGATTGTTGGCTTGTATGCTCTGACTATCCTCCTCAGGTTTCTCCTTCCTAATCTAGTCATATAGATGATACATTGCAAACGTATCTATAATTTTTGTTGTTCCATGCTTGTTTTATATCTACTTTCTTATGTTTTGTCTACACTTTCGAGTATTTTTATACACTTTCTTGGACTTACCTATTAACAAGATGCTACAGTGCCAGTTGCCTGTTTTCTGCTATTTTTGGTTCCACGAAGTCAGAAAATGAATATTATCGGAATTGGATGGGACAAAAGCTAATATGCCAATTTTTCCAGGAGCAACACGGAAACACGAAGCAGAGATGGAGTAGGGCACAAGGGTGGGCACAACATATGGTGGCGCAGGCTAGCCCTGGCCGTGCCACCAGGTGGTGTGGGCCCCTGGCCGCCCACCGACCTTGCCTCTTCGCCTATAAGATGCCTCCCGATGCAAAAACCCTAAATCGAACAGCCTCCAGCCACGAAAAGTTTCGCAGCGCCGCCACCACCGAAGGGTAGATTCGGGGGACAGAAAGTCTCTATTCTGGCACCCTGCCGGGACGGGGAAGTGCCCCCGGAGCCATCTCCATCGATCTCCGCCACCATCTCCATCGTCGTTTCTTATTCCCATGATGATGAGGGTGTAGTTCTTCCTCGAGGCTAAGGGCTCTACCGGTAGCTATGTGTTCATCTCTCTCTATGCATGATCATATTGTGATCATGAGCTTTGTAATCAAGTAGATCTACTTTGCTACTCAAGTGTTTTAATAGATCTCTGCTCTCCCCATGTGTGTGAAAGTGACAACGTGCACACCATGGTGGTACTTAGGCTAGAGATTACAATTACTTGTTATGAGTTATATTTGAAGTTGGATGTCTCTATGAAATTGTGGTGTTTGTTGGAACCATCTAGAGCCCAAGGTGATAGTGTGGGGTTATCTAGATGGGAAAGGCTTACTTTGAGGTGTGCTGTTTATAGCCCTACCATGGATTAGAGTGTCCAACCGGAGAGTAGTTCAGAGTAGTATCATAAAGAGAAGATATTTATATGAGAGTGTTCACTAGTGAAAGTATGATCCCTAGACCTTGTTTCTAACCATTGAAATACCGTTTGCAACTAGATCTGTTACATATTTTCTTGCTTCCATCTTTATTTCAGTTTTTCTTTAGTCTCTTCCACGCCATCAAGTTATTTTCTGGCACCGTTACCACTTATAATTATCCATACCACTTGTATTTCACTATCTCTTCGCCGAACTAGTGCACCTATACACCTGACAAGTGTATTGGGTGTGTTGGGGACACAAGAGACTTCTTGTATCTTGATTGCAGGGTTGCTTGAGAGGGGATACCTTTGATCACTTCCTCCCTGAGTTCGATAAACCTTGGGTGATCCACTTAAGGGAAAACTTGCTGCTGTTCTACAAACCTCTGCACTTGGAGGCCCAACAAAAGTCTACAAGAATAGAAGTCTGATGTTCTACAAACCTCTGCACTTGGAGGCCCAACAACTGTCTATAAGAATAGAAGTGCGTAGACATCAAACTAATTTTCTTGCGCCGTTGCCAGGGATTAAAGAAGAAGAAGCTTCCACATCAACAACGCGCCAGCTATTTTATGGCGTCGCTGCCGGAGAGGTAAGGTAAAAGGTACTCACATCCTCCGGTGTGAGTGCTCGAAGTTATTTCCTTTAGATTCTGCAATTTTGTCTTTTTGTTTCTTGTTTTCACTAGTTAGGCTTAATGGAAAACAACAAAAAAATTAAAGAGCTTTATAGTATTTATCTTGAGTTAAGACATGAAGTGTTTGAAGAGAAAATTAAAAAACCTATGGAACTTTATTTGCATGCTAATAGCAATGTTGTTAGTATGAATTCTTTGGACACCATTATTGCTAATGCTATGAAAAAGTCTAAGCTTGGGGAAGCTAGTTTTTATGAAAATGATCTTTTTAGTTCCCCGGCTTTGGAAGATAGTTTTTCTATTTCTTATGATGATACCAAACCTCCAAAATATGATGTTTATAATGATGAATATGATATTTGCAGTCCACTTACTATCGAGGAGAAAATTAATTGTGATTACAATATGCCTCCTATATTTGATGATTATGGTGATGAGAATAATAATGATAGCTATTTTGTTGAATTTGCTCCCACTACAATTAATAAGAATGACTATGCTTATGTGGAGAGTAATGATTATTATATGCATGTGGCTCATGATAATAATGTTTTATGTTATAGTTATATTGTTAATTTTATTCATGATGCTACTGAAAGTTATTATGAGAGAGGGAAACATTGTTTTAGGCATCTCAATAATATTAAGTTTCCCCTCTTTATGTTGAAAATTTTGAAGTTGCACTTGTTTTTGCTTTCCTATGCTTGTTGCTTTGTGCTTTCATGACTTGTTTCTTTACAAGATTCCTATGCATAGGAAGTGGGTTAGACTTAAATGTGTTTTGAATTTGCTTCTTGATGCTCTCTTTTACTTCGATTCATATTTCTTATGTGAGCATCTTCTCAAACTATCATGCCTAACTTAAAGGCGTTAAAGAAAAGTACTTATTGGGAGATAACCCAAAAGTTTTAGTTGAGTCTTGTAGTTATTACCTCTGTAATAACCTCTCATTATCCTTTTTATTTGCTTTTTGTGCCAAGAGTAACCTCTAATGAGAGAGAAGTAATGCTTGGAAAAGTTGCTGTCCCGAAACAGATTTCTGTGCTTCACCGTAAAAAATCGTGTAAAATATCTGTACGTATTTTTGAGGCGTGCATTTTTTTGCTTCTGCCCCAGGTTGTTATCTAAATTTTGTTAGTTCAACACTTTTCGGTTTGAGCAACAGAACGTCTTCGAAAAAATTGATTTTTACCTGTTGGTCTGTTTTGACAGATTTCTGCCATTATTTGCATTTGCTTCTTGTTGGTTCCTTTTTGGGTTCTCTTTGGGGAATTGAGCTTTTTGAGGGAAGTGCTACAGTAGCTTGTGTTTTAATGAAAGTTTTATTGGTGTTTAAACTGAACCTAAAAACTTATTATCTTGAGTGCACTAATGTTGCTAATAAAGATTGTGTGAAGTTTTGTATGAAGGAAAAATTTCAGGTGTATGGAGAGAATGATGTAATGAGATGAAGAATGGACTAAAGCTCAAGCTTGGGGATGCCACCCCGTGTCACCCCAATAATTATCCAAGAAGTACAAGCGTCAAAGCTTGGGGATTCCCAAGGCAACCCCTTCTTCATCAATAAAAATCCCAGGTTTCTTCCAAACACTTCATTTTTATCGTGTTATGCGCAGTTGTTTTGTTCTTGGAGTGTCTTATTTTTGGTTTTTTTGCTTGGTTTTCTTAGTTCTCTTGAATAAATTGGTTGGACCCCCTCTTTCATGCATTGATTTTCAAATAGTTTGGTTTGGATTGGAAAAGAGTTGGGAAAGTTCATGCTTAAGTGGTAAAGAGAGCTTGTTTTTTACCGTGGCCTATGCTTTGTCATGCCATGTTTGATATTGTTTTGGCTTTATGCTTAGTAATCTTTGCTGTAGCATGACATGTTATAAACAATTGAGATTGCTTAATGTGCCTTGGAAGAATCATGCGTTGTTTTAGCATATTAAAGCATAATATTTTGGTATTCTTCTTTGATGCTTTATTTGGGTTGACTTGGCGCATGCTCACATCATGTTATGACTATCCCAAGTCACCATAGCCTTTATGATCCTTTAGTTTTCGACTTGTATTATCACTTTATGCTTTGATTAATGATGTTTTGTCACTTTGCATGATTATGGCCATTATTGCTCTCTTAGTTGGTCGCTGCCAGTCTTTTGCTAGCCTCCATAACCAAGTATGAGTTCCACTCAGACATCCAACTCCTAAAACCAAGTTATTCCAAAGAGTCCACCATACCTACCTATTAGCATTTTCTATTACAAGTATATTCATGTTTTTATCTACCTTCCGAATTAAACTTGTTATGAGAAAATTAGTGATTAAAGCTCTCACGAACTTGATGACACACTTTACTTTTCTTTCCCTTAATAAACTTGAACCATTGTGTCGTCTATGTTATATATGCTTGCACTTATATGTTGGGGATTAGCAGAACCATGTTGTCATGGGGAACGCTTTCAACATTGCACTTGTACATTGTACCTAGTTGATATCATGCTCTTTTGTCTATGGATGTCGTCAGTGTGAAATGAAAGGGGAGCTTGTAAGTCCATGGAGTTATGTATGTGTGTTAGAGTAACGCCTGAGCCGCCGGTCTAATCCATGATGTCATGGTGGAAACCTGCAGCATAACCATAATGAGCTGTCTATGAAGCATTCTTCTTATAAAAAAAAGAGTCAGATATTGAGAAAAAGAGACAAATAAAAAAAAGAGATATGAGAAAAGAGGAAAGAGAGAAAAATCACCATTTTCCCATGGTAAATAAGAAGATTGCTGAGATGCTCGTTGTCTGCTTTCCTTGTCATTTTGATATGGGGATTCTTCCGTATCATCGGGCAAGGGGTACCCCGTTGGCGGTTCTCTATGATACACATGTACTTACTATGACAAGAACTTACCGGTAACTAAACTTGAGTAGCATAAGGAGCGGCCCTCGTATTCAAGAGACATGAGATTTCCAACTTATACGTTGTCAAGCATTTACTCCATAGTTTGTTCACTTTAACCTTAATCACTTCAATATGCTTATGATAGGGGCAATGAGAGCTGAAAGCTAATAAGTACCATAATTTTTGGAAGCTCTTTATAAAATTTGAATCCCTGCTTCCTTCTATGAAGCCATTTCTTCTACTTTTATATTGAGTCTCCACCTTCTATCTTTATGCACCTATTGAGAGAGCATAGTGACCATTCTTAGTTCTATGTGCATTGTCCAAGACTTTTGACTGATGCATAACTTTGATATTGCTTGTTCTTAAACTATTTGTATCTAGTCACCCTTATGAACTTTGAAGGTGTCCTATGCATTTATGTTTGCTACTCTATTAGGGACAAGTTGAATGCCACTATGCTATGTCTTCTTTATGTGAAACAAACAAACGTCTTGCAAAGTATTGCTATTCATGAATCTTTTGTTTGTGCCTTTTTATGTTACAGCGTAGTTACTATGTCTTATTGTTAGAACTTTATCTTTCATGCTCATGTTTAGAGTACTTTGATCCCAGCTTTCAATGCTTGCAAATGGTTTGATCTTGATTGTGATAGTGCATGTCACCTCAAAAATTATTCTTTTTACCACTTACCTACTTGAGGACGAGCAGGAGTTAAGCTTGGGGATGTTGATACGTTGCAAACGTATCTATAATTTTTGATGTTCCATGCTTGTTTTATATCTACTTTCTTATGTTTTGTCCACACTTTGGAGTATTTTTATACACTTACTTGGACTAACCTATTAACAAGATGCTACAGTGCCCGTTTTCTGCTGTTTTTGGTTCCAGGATAGTCAGAAAATGAATATTCTCGGAATTGGACGGGACAAAAGCTAATATGCCTATTTTTCCCGGAGCAACACGGAAACACAAAGCAGAGACAGAGTAGGGCACCAGGGTAGGCACACCATATGGTGGCGCGGGCTAGCCCTGGCCGCGCCACCAGGTGGGGTGGGCCCCCTGGCCGTCCATCGACCTTGCCTCTTCGCCTATAAGATGCCTCCCGATGCAAAAACCCTAAATCGAACAGCCTCCAGCCACAAAAAGTTTCGCAGGGAGATTCGGGGGACAGAAAGTCTCTATTCTGGCACCCTGCCGGGACGGGGAAGTGCCCTCGGAGCCATCTCCATCGATCTCCGCCGCCATCTCCATCGTCGTTGCGTATTCCCATGATGATGAGGGTGTAGTTCTTCCTCGAGGCTAAGGGCTCTACCGGTAGCTATGTGTTCATCTCTCTCTATGCATGATCATATTGTGATCATGAGCTTTGTAATCAAGTAGATCTACTTTGCTACTCAAGTGCTTTAATAGATCTCTGCTCTCCCCATGTGTGTGAAAGTGACAACGTGCACACCATGGTGGTACTTAGGCTAGAGATTACAATTACTTGTTATGAGTTATATTTGAAGTTGGATGTCTCTATGAAATTGTGGTGTTTGTTGGAACCATCTAGAGCCCAAGGTGATAGTGTGGGGTTATCTAGATGGGAAAGGCTTACTTTGAGGTGTGCTGTTTATAGCCCTACCATGGATTAGAGTGTCCAACCGGAGAGTAGTTCAGAGTAGTATCATAAAGAGAAGATATTTATATGAGAGTGTTCACTAGTGAAAGTATGATCCCTAGGCCTTGTTTCTAAGCATTGAAACACCGTTTGCAACTAGATCTGTTACATATTTTCTTGCTTCCATCTTTATTTCAGTTTTCCTTTAGTCTCTTCCACGCCATCAAGCTATTTTCTGGCACCGTTACCACTTATAATTATCCATACCACTTGTATTTCACTATCTCTTCGCCGAACTAGTGCACCTATATATCTGACAAGTGTATTGGATGTGTTGGGGACACAAGAGATTTCTTGTATCTTGATTGCAGGGTTGATTGAGAGGGGATACCTTGGACCACTTCCTCCCTGAGTTCGATAAACCTTCGGTTGATCTAGTTAAGGAAAAACTTGCTGCTGTTCTACAAACCTCTGCACTTGGAGGCTTAACAACTGTCTATAAGAATAGAAGTGCGTAGACATCAATAGACAACATGGCTAAACCTATAGCGAAGGCCGTACTTGACTACACCTCGGGCATCTGATCCTGAAATGAACTTATATTACTTCACACACATACATACATGCATGTTATTGATCTAATCTCACCATAATACCTCGCATGGTAGTGGGAACGGTCCAACAAGAGCTATGTACCTTGTTAGGGTTGTTCTCCGTATTAGACATTCCTAACCTACAAAGTCCAACAACGCTAACTTATTCTCTTAGAACAATTAGAACAAAAATTTCTAACATACATATACCATTCAGATCAACGCGAGCTAAGGGAGGGCCCTGTAGCAGTTCTTGCAGCTGCGGTCGAGGGCGCCGGAGAGGTTCACGTAGCCACGGTCGAGGGCGCCAGAGAGGTTCGCGCAGCCACAGTTGAGGTCGCTGGAGAGGTGATGGGTGAAACTAAGATCCAGAGGTGGGGAGTAATAGTGAGATCTGAAGCTGGGCGATTTCTTTAGGATAAGGTTGAGATCGAAAGCTTGGTGGGCTTGGTCATTTTGGCCCATTAAACACGATAGAAAGACAATAATAACAAAACAAAATAAAATACTTATACTTGAGAAGTGTTGGCTGAATCTAACTTTTGCTTCAACTTGACAGGCCTTCTTTTTGCATGAGACAATGTTCAAGGTATTTTTCACCAGCCTGAACTTGTTTGTATTAGCATGAGCCTTGTTTATACAGAGTTTTGGATCTTTAAAAAAATATCCCGAAGCTTACTCATTCTCACTAATATTGCATATTGTGAATGGAAGTTAGAAAGAACATCAAAAGATTGATCGGGAACATTTTTATAGTTCTTAGACATTCTAGTTGTTAGCTTCAGTTTTAATTTTTGAGTTTAGTTTTATTGATGGAGTACTAGTATGAAGCACAACGTTCTTGAGTTCTGGGAACTGCGGTCATTCAATAGATGTTCGCCATGATCCAGTGTCAAGTGAAGAAAATTGTGAAGAAAAACAAGTGCTACATGTGTATAGGTGTGATAAACAATGAGAAAGTAGTCATGAGCTGTGAGCGGACGGGCTCTCGAGTGATGTCACCCTTGTATTACGTCATGGCCTTATCCAATTTGTCAGCAAGCATGTGCATCCTGCAAGCAGCGAGCATGGGATGTGACGATGCACGACGACTTGACCCTAGGCACAACCCGGTCCCGGAGCCACCCTGTATGGACCCTCCCACGACACTTGTCCGACGGGGCCGAGTTTCTCTGCATAAATTCACGTGCTCGGTCGGTGCAGGCTTCACAACATCGCCAACAATGGCATTGGAATTCTTCTTCCCCAATCGTCTAGTCACCCGAGCTTTCCTTGTCTTCCTCGTGGTACTCATAATTCTTTCCAGCTCCCACGGGCACTTTGCCACCTCAAGGTCCCCAGCAACTCATGGCCAGAACAGTCCGTCGCCGCCGGCTCTCTCCTCTCGGCATGAAGTTCCCATGGTGCCACTGTTGGGACTTGTTGGAATGGGGGAAGCTCCTGCAAGTCTGTCCCTCCTTTCACGTCCTACATGGTCGCCACTGCGTTGTCCTGGTCGCCGCAAAGCTCCAGTACCACCATTGGATCCTCTGGGATTTAGGCTTCCTATCATACATGCACCAATACCGGGACCGTCACACGGGACAGGGGATGAGCCATTCCACTCTCGGCAGCCGCCACCGCCGCCGGCGGTGGAGACCGGACGGAGAGGAAACGGGCCATTTCGTTCTGTGCCACTGCCACCGCCATGATGATCTCGTAGGTGCAGCAGCGACAGCGCTTTGTGGCGCGAGTGGTGAGTCCCATTTTCATGCGTGCTCCTTTGTTCTAGAGTCGCCCCAGTCATGTTTAGGAGTAGTATATGCTGTTGTATTTACCATTCAGCAAACGGATAGATTCTGTCAAATCGGGGTCGTGTATTGCACTTGGGCGTAATCTAACTACTCCGACCGTACTTTACAAGCATGAGAATGAGTCCTGCTCCGGTGCTCTGCCCTGGTGAAGTTGAGGGGTTATTAATTTTTTTTTCCTTTTTTCTATCTTAGGCCCGCTGAAACCCATATCCAGCCGCGTATACCCTCATGTATAGATACGTACCTATACAGCGCGTTTGAAAGTTAAAAAAAAGTCACATGACCAGATCGATCCTATCTTGCTGGCCCACATCGTGCATGCGGTGTTAGTCGCCGCTTGTCCCGTATCTAATTAGGTTAGGCGACGGCGCGCCGCCGGCGGACGGACGGCGGACGGACCGTGCGACTTTCGTCTCTGCCATCTCCGGTGAATTCGTGGCCGCATAAGGTTTCCAGAATCACGGAGGGTACCCTCTCTTCCCTATGAGGCTAGTGTAAGGGGCAACCTAGGGTTAGGGGCTCCGCCCCACCGTTCGATCGTATCGAGGGGCAACCTAGGGTTAGGGGCTCCGGCCACGGTCAGGTTCTCCGGACGTGCGCGTGGGGCAGTTCTTCATCCACTTTATCTGGCGCATCGACCAGTGCGGTGGGGTGGGCTTCATCCGCCGGCACATCTACCAGCGTGGTAGATTGATTCGTTCTTCTTTAAGTTCATGACATGGGCAGAAATATGATTAATATATCGTTTGTTTGTATTCTTTGTTGATGTACTGAAGTAATGTACTGTTGTAGGAAATGGCGGAGTCTAGGTCAGGTATTTTTGAGGTAGAGAAGGAACCTGGGTTTGAGTTTCCTGCAGATGGGTCAGATGATTCTAGTGAAGGTGTTGGCGATTGGGTAGATGAATCTATGTCAGCTAGTGAAGAATTATCTATAGATTCAAAGTCAAATGCTGGTGATAGCTTTGAGCATGTGAGCACAAATGTTATTAATGTAAGTTATTATATTTGATTCAACTATTAGGGATAGCAAACTAATTATGTTAACGTTAAAATTACAACATTATTCATGATACCAATTTATGTAGATGGACATAGACAATGATAAGGAGGAAAGCAATTCCGAGTCTCTGTTCGAGGAATACATTAATGAGGTGCATAGAGTGTACTAATTATTTGTGAAGCAACGAAGTAAATGACCATTAGTGGATGGACAATTGTGTTATTATTTTGTGCAGGAAATAGCTGGTCTTCAAAACATGTACGACTACTATGGTGAGTCGGACATGGAGAGTGACATTTTTTATGGAACAGATTCTGGAGAGTCAAAGGAGGTGAACATTATGTAGGTAAGATTTATGGATATATTTGTTATGAAAAACAAAGTGTCTGATGAATAGAAAATTATGTAGGTTTTCATTGCTTTTCTCTGCATGTGCGGGCCCTGGTTGATGATGGGAGCTGGAATGTCAATGATGTTTGCAAAGATGAGGATAAGATGGACATGTTGATGAAGACAAAGGAGATGACTCTTCCTTGCGAAGCAGCTGCTTTTGTATTCTATAAAAAATTGTCAAAACTATTCGGAATCTGCAAAAACTTTAAAAATGATAAAAACAATATAAAAAACCTAAGTACATAAAAATATTACAATTATTTTGCATACAGTTATCCAATCTTTATTACAAGCTATATTACACTTACAAGTAATATTGAAATAATAACAATTTTTTTAAAAAAGGGACACAGCCCAGCCATGCTTTCTACCCGGACAAGCTACCTACAACCGAACTTGGCCTCTTTCAGCCCCTTATGTCCCCACCGCCGCACGACGTCAGTCGGGTCAGACGGCTGGGAGTTTAGTCCCACCTCGCCAACTGGAGAGTATTCCGACCAGCTTAAATATCCGCGCGTTCGGCTGCTATCAACAGCCTCTCTGTTCTATCTTTCTTGCGATCAGTAACAAATTCTATTATGGCCCGTTGGGCCTACTGGCAGATCACGGGCCTGCATCCTGGCCATTCATTTGGTTTCTTGTCGTATGCAGGCAGTGATTCCCTTGAGGAATATCCTGCCAGTGGGTGGCCTTTTTTTTGCTTTATTTGATCTTTTTTCTCCTATATTTTAACATACATTCATACATTTTTAATATAAATTTACATGGCATAATGCATATACAGCACTATCTCTGCACTTTAATGACTCTCACCATTTCAAATTTTGAAACACTACTACAATTTGCTACACCTATCAAAACCTCCCAATTTAGAATTGGCACAATAAAATACATATTACTAACTGGCAGCACAGCTATCGTGCCACATCACAGATACATATATAAGAAACAAGCAATTAACAGCATGTAACCATAACCTTACTAGCAGCATAATAACATATTAGTCTTACGGGAACTTCACCCTACCATCACAAGGTTACCACTTATAACCACAGTACCAAAAGAACATAGTTGTCAACCACTTCTACCTAGTTAACCAGTTCAACAAATTAACCATATATACATAAACATCATCGCTATAATGATGATGTGACCATACATACTAGCAGCTAATCAACATTCACTCCTCTTCAGTCTCGGAGTCGCTGAAGACAAACTCATCTGGCTCGAGGACCCTGAGGAGAGCTTCGTGCCTGCCACGATCACGCAGGTCACCTTGAAAGTAGTCCTCACCCAGACGTCCTCGAGTGGCAACCTCACGGACATGCTGGACAAGACCCACCCTCAGGCCCCCACGTGGCTTGAAGTGGTGGAATGGACACCTGTAGAACTCAGTACTGAATGGCAGGTACGCAGAAATCCCCTGCAGCCTGAGTTTCTTCTCCTCTTTCTTCACAAAGGACTTGTAGGTCCATTGCTCAACATCATTATCTGAACCAGAACCAGAAAAGTACTACACAATCAAAAAAAGAAATCAAGAGTTAGTACTTTTAATTAGGTACAACAAGTACTATATTTGTGCATTTCTGAATGCACTTGAACAAATGGAAGAACAAACCTCCTCATCGGGGACTGGGGAGAGTACATCATAGCCAGCACCAGGGTTTGGAGCCTGCCAAATTTTTTACAACATTAATTATTAAAAGCATTTAATATAAGTCATTGAACAATAATCGCAAAAATTGATAGCATAACAAATTATGGTTCACAAATCAGATCACTAAACTAACATTGATTAACTTGACAATAAAAGCTACTTAAGCTACATGTCATTAAATTACAAGGATTATGCAATTATGTTGCATGTACATAATTGCACAGTAATTATGCAACCTTTGTTCTATCAAACATATAATCAAATTTTCCTATACTAAATGTGATGTCCATACATGTTGTTGCCTTAGATAGTCAGGATCAGTTGCAAGAATTGCAAAATTTAAGAGGCTTTTCATAAAGCTGTGATAACAGCTCACAATAGGCAACAAGTATTTAAACAAGGTATACTAAAAGGCTAAGTTTATTTGCAGCCACAGAAACAAGATACGCTAGAAGGCTAAGTTTTTTTGCAGCCACAGAAACAAGGTATGCTAAAAGGCTAAAAAATTTGTATTCATTACCACCAGCGTGTTCATTAACAGATCATGAAGACAACCAGACTCAACTTTTAGTACAACTCTCCAGTTCAAGTGTCAAAATACAGCCGCAAAGATCTACTCTAGTATGCTAATATAGTTTAGGGCATGCAGCCATTTACCATTTATCACCGTTCAAAATCAAGGAAAATGTTAAGCTAATATTTCAATATACCCACTAATTAAACTACACTGAATATCATATCTTAGGAACATCACTCTATACATGCAATTGTAGTACTAGCAAGATGAAAGAATATTTATGCAGGTATATCACTCTATTCATTTAACAGAACTACTCTAGCTTACATATGATCATACCAGTTCAGAAAAACTACAACAAAAATATGCAGGCAACATTGTGTAATTTCATAGTTAAATATCCCGAATAATCCGATGCACCGAACTATTTCCTAGGGCTAGACTCATGCTGCAATGAATAACTGTCATTCAAATATGTCAATTCCTAAACACAATCTACACCAGGAATCTACAGAACCAAGCTTTCATCCACAAATAATCCCTAAATTATATCAATCCCTAATACTGATACAGCTAAATCTACAGAACTGAGCTTCCATCCAAACAATCTAAAGGGGGAAATTGGAAATTAGCAGAAAACTCTTACCTGCATCGGAGCAACCTCTTGAGGCTGCACCGGCGCCAGATCCTCCACGGTGCCGACCGCCACGTTCAGATCCAGCCGCTCCGCCTCGCTGACCTCCGCATCCACCATCTCCACCTCTCCTAGAGCCGCATCGGCCAAAGTGGCCAAAGCGGCCGTACCACCACCGCCACCGCCATGGCCCTCGACAACCTCAACCGCATCTGAGCGGGTCACGGCTCCCATCCCCACCCTAGCAGAACCGCCCGCATCGGCTCCGGAGCCCACTCCCACCATCGCCGGAGTCAAAATCGCGCGGAGGAGCATGACACTCAGGCTGGAAGCGGAGGAGACGACGACGTGAGGTAGGGTTTCTCACTCCTCAGTCCTTTCCGTATCAGGTGAGGCAAAAGGGAGGGGGGAAATGGTGGGATCTAGCGAGGCGGAGCGGCTGAGAGGGCTCTTATAAGTCCAGTCGATTCGTTTCCGCTGACGTCACCGGCGCTATGTCGATTCGTTTCCGCTGACGTCACCGACGCCGTGTCGATTTGTTTCCGCACGTGACGTCCACTGTACAAAATACGCGTACAAAAAGGTACAAACTACCACGGTCCTGTACGGGCTTGATCGGGCTCTACGTATTTCTCCGAAGTCAAGTATTTACGATCTTGCCACCGGTAATGAACTGGTATTGGACAATCTCCACCGTCCCTCCTCCGTTCTTTTCAGAATCAAAGCCAGGGGTGGAGCACCGGAGCAGAAGTGCATGAAAATCGTATGGGAGTGTATTGAGGTGGTAATTTGCGACCATGAAGGCTTGTTCCAATTGGCTTGTTCTAAAGGTTTGGAACGAATTGTTGCTCCTCAAATGGGACAGGCCGTGGAAATAAGGAGGGTGCTGGTTATTGCGAGAGATCATGGCTTCACAGATATTCTCTTAGCTTGAGATTATTGTGATTCTCGTGGCAATAAGTGTTAGCTTTGCGACAAGTAAATAACGAAGAACGAAAATAAAATCGCAGCAAGGGGGACACAGATTTAACGTGGAAAACCCTCTCCAACAAAGAGAGGGGAAAAACCATGGGCGCCAGCCCGCGAAACTTCACCATAACGGAGAGTGTTTACACAACGCCGGGGATTTCACAGATGCAACTTATCCCAACCGGCGGCTTACAAGAAGTATATATAGCGGTGGTAACCTAGGTCATCAACGATCCGTACCGCAGGGGGATGTCACCCCCCGCATCCCCCACTGGCATCCCTGTTGGGCACCGGCCCAAGCCTCCGGCGACGGGTCTCGCTCCGCTCCGTCAGAAGTTGACCTTTACTTTGTAGAATTTGGATCAACATATAGCAATAAGGACAGCGCATTGCTCCACGAGGAAACCGTAGCACTTGTGTTTTGTGCACTAGTTGCTTCGGTCCCTCCCATCAATTAATTTTGCATCGTCGTTAAACAAGAGAGTTGGGAGCAATCGGGTGGTGTTTCTGTTAATGCCTCCACTAATGCAATGAAAAAAACAGCTCTCCCGCCGTTATAATTTTTTTCCCTGCAGTGTATCCATCCGTACAGTGTTTTGTGTCTACCATGGTATTAGTAGTGTTATATTAACACATCTTTCCGAAAATTCAATGTTGCTCCCATCTACAAAGGAGACGGAGGTGGGAGGCGGCGGCTGTTGTTCTTATAGGTTAGGTTTCCGAAAATTCAATGTTGCTCCCGTCTAGAAAATATTCTTTCTATTTTTTTTTAAAAATCAAAACTTTTAACACATGTCCATGTACATGTCCATGCCTACATTCACACATAAGTTTTCACCAAGATAAGACATTCTTTTGGAAAAAGACTTTTGCTTCGTTGTCCTCCTCTCTTCCAAACTTATGAAACCGAAGACACAAGGACAGTCAGCATCAGCCGATACACCTTCAGTTCGGAATCATTAATGGGTATCGACCAATCCTGACCATCCTTGTGTTTTCAGTTTCATAAGTTTGCAACAAAAGTTAATTCTCTAAGAAATCCCTTTTTATTCAGCATGTAGTAACTTTTTTTTTGACTATCGACATCTAGTGGTAGTGCGGGTGGGCAATAAGAAATCCTTTCAGTGCGAAAAACAGGAGTGGTAAAATGGAATTTATATACTACCTCTGGTCTATATTAGTGTTTTCAACTTTGCCTAGATACGAATACATCTAGCCTAAATGTTTAACTAGATACATACACATCTAGACAAAGTTAAGAACATTAATATAAACCGGTGGGAGTAGGAACTTTTGGAACTACTATACACCACCCATTGCGCCCATTGCGGGACGGTTTAGTTTCCACCCGCAAATGTGGTTCTAAATGGATTGCTCACATCGTGGCCTAGTAAACACAAGCACTTTTATTTTTATTTTTTGCGTATTGTTTTTAGTTGAAAATATTCATATTTTAGAAATATTTATATTTGGAAGTTTTATGATTTAAAATTTGTATGGCTTTAAAATTTGTTTGAATTTTAGAAAAAGTTCAATTTTGAAATGTTCATATTTGAAAGCTGTTCGGATTTGAAAAAATTTCAGATTTCAAAAAATGTCCGAATTTGGTTCAGATTTCAAAAAAATGTCCGATATTAAAAAAAAGGAAAATAAACAAAAAAAATTAATAACCAAAACAGAAAAATCCATGAAGAAACCAGAATAACCAATTAACCACCCAGAAAACCCTGCTACGATGCCGGCGAGCCACGCCCAGGCCGACTCCTCACGTGCGTCCCACAATAAGTGGAAGATATGGTTTCCCGAACTTTCTCCGAAATTTTGTTATACGGTTCAACATATTGGTATGAGCCCAGCCCAATAGCCCAATTGTATGCGCCCCTAAATCCCTTTTCTTGTTGTATAAATAGACCCCATTTCACCCCCTCAAAAAAAAACCCATTTCACGGTACAACAATTCCCTGTCTACTCGTGTCATGAGAATGACATGCGATGCGACGACGCCCTGCTGTTTCAGCGACTTGCGCGACCTATGGGGGCTGGCCCCTCCCCTCTGCTTCTGACCATTGTCTGGTCAACTGAGGAGCTCGACATCATCGTCATGTGGTCGCCCTCCCCTCTATTCGTGTTGCGTGATGTTGCTGATACCTCGATCCTTGGCTTCCACCGACCCATTCCACTATCGCATAAGGTGGCAGGTGGGCGCCGTCGAGAGTAGGAGCTTCATCACTTGCTGGATGTGAGAAGTTCTCGACTATTCCTAATGCAGAGGTGAGCAATGTTTAGAGATGAAAAGTGGTAAAACGATCCTAGAATATCTTAGAATATCTGGAAGGGATCTGCAAGACCCTGAGTCATCTCCCCCGCCAATAAATCTACAACTCAAGGGAGTTGGGCGACTCCAACTTCCACTCTGGAGCCGGCTACCTTCACCTTCTAGCCCACGACTAGTTCTCTAGTTGCTTTAGCCGGTGTGGATGCACCCAGTGGCTTTGTACTAGTCATTAGCCTTTTATTGGAAGTTCTTTTGCCCTCTCATTAGTTTTTTCTAGGAACACTTGTTTTAAAGTGCCCATAAAACTCACTCAGACCTGGCTCATTCAAGTTTCGTTGATCTAATCAATGGAACCGGGGATGGTGATCCTTGTGAATCTAAAAAAAGGACCGGAGGAAATGGTTGGCTGAAGCTTGCAAATTTCGTTGAGATGTGACAAAGGGGAATGGCTCCACAAAGCGACACATTTGTCGTGTGGGTGAGGGTGGGGAAGGCAGCGAGCTCCTCGGCCATGGCCGCATTGGCGGCATCGGCCTTGATGACGACATTGTACTAGCCATGGGCGGTGGTGGTGTTGACGGTGTTCCTGGTCGCGGTGGCCGTGCCCACGCCGAACACCTCGCCTCGATGGGTGAAGTCTGTGGCCGCGGCCGGGGAGGCCGATGAGGCGACCACGGTGGAGATGGAGCCACCCCTCTACGGTAGACGTGGCGGCAAGTCGCTGGCTGGAGTGGGAAGCGTGTTGGTCATAGCGGTTGCACGATAGGGTTATCTGCCCGTTGTCATGGCGGTTACACTTAACACGCTATCAATGCCTGGAAAATGTAGTACTGAAATATGTGTTCCATTTACTTCATTTTCGTTTAGCTTGGCTGCGTTTCACACCACGTGGGTCATGGTAAGATAGTCTTACTAATCATCCTTTAGCTCTTTCAAGAATTATTTTGATTCACCGTAATTCTTTTTATTTCAAATTTAATTTGTTTGCCCAACTAAAATTCTCTCTCACTTTTATACAATCAGCTACAATGTGTCAATTGATTTATGCCACACTACAAACGAGAAACCGTATCTTGACGGTAATAATATACGACTCCGCTGAAGGAAAAGTACATGCAATGCTTGGGTACACGTAACTAGATAGTGGCTTCCCTTACTCTATACCACTAGTAGAAAATGAGACTTTCCTCCACCCCAGTTTAGAGCATTAGTCCCGGTTGTGGTTGGATCCGAGACTCACATTAGTCCCGGTTCAAACGAAACAATCTTTAGTCCCGGTTCAAACAGGACCTATAGTCCCGGTTGGAGATACGAACCGGGACTAAAGGGGTGACGGCAGCCTGCGGCCGGTGCCGACCCTTTTAGTCCCGATTCGTATCACCAACCGGGACTAAAGGTCACCCCTTTAGTCCCGGTTCGTATTACCAACCGGGACTAAAGAAAATGGACAAAAAAAATTCCTAAATGGCCATAACTTTTACATACGATGTCAGAAAAAACGTGCAGAAAACAATTTCCTCTTTGATTTCAACATCTTTAGGCCGTTTTGGATTCTTTTAGATTCTTAAAATTCGAAAAGAAATTAAAGTTATTTCAAAAATAAAAAAATTAGTAATTTTTTATGTCATATTTGAATTTCTCACATTTTTTGATAATAATGGACATATTATTTGTTGAATTTCGATTTACAGATTTGAAGATATTATTTATGTCATATTAAATGCGTCGTCATGCATGCGTCGGCTTCCCTCGGTCACCTCCTGCGGCGCGCCTTCGAGGAACGCGCAGGCAACCACCAGTTCAGGCTGGCGGCCAACGACTATGGTGCCATGCTCGTCGCGTTCGTCTCCCTCGAGGTGCGCGAGGAGACCATGCGGTCTTTCCCCCTAAACTTTGACGGCCACTCCATCACCCTCGAGCGGCTGGAGGAGGGGAGCAACCGCTTTGCATGGAGGTTCTCCTTCTTCGCGCAGCTATCCGCCACTGAGTTCCCGCTGGAGCACTGGGATGAGGGGGGATTTGGTTGGAAATATGCCCTAGAGACAAATAGTGATAAGGACTATTATCATATTTCATAAAGTTTATGATTAAGTTTTATATCATGCTATAACTGTATTGAAAGGAAACGTCAATACACGTGTGATATATAAACAACCAGGGGTTCCCGGTGAAACTCTAGTCACTGGTTCATTGGTCAACAGATGATCAAAGTTTCCTGATCATGTAGAATTTATGCCAGTTAGAAATGAAGTTAACTCATTATGAGAATGAGATGATGAACCAATAGACAACCTAAACATCGATGACCCGATCATGTTATGAAGTTCAAGTTACGATGATTACAATAGACTTCGTAGACTATTCCTTAGACCGTGAGACTATATCAATCACTGTCTCTCAAGAATGCTTAGATAACATCAAACGTCACTTGGTAATAGAGTTATCATAAAGGTGTGTTCAGGTACTCGGAGGAACTGTAGAGGCAATATATGTCTATAGCGGGATTTGTCCATCCGTGTGACGGAAAAGATACTCGAGGGCCCACTCGGAGAAGTTATATCCAATAGATGTGTGATGACTGCAAGTGCACAGATCACTTGTAGCTAGTTTCGAAATAAAGATATCGATTCCACAGGGAGCAGGAGTCTGAAATCTAATAACTCTTGAAGTAAATATTACAATAGAAATGCTAGATAAAGTTCTAAGTGACAAGATAAAATGCGAGTATTGTGTAAAAATGTGTTTTTGGGTTTTGGGTATAAGAGCAATAAAGTAAAGTAAATCAACTGAGTACAGAAAGTAAGTATCGCGTAAGTAAGAGAGATTGAAACTGCAGTAGGGAAAAAGCGTTCTCAGAGAGTAGCGGATACACCACTAGTTTTGTAAAGATCTAAGATAAAGATTATCATCATGAACATTCTCAACTATGTATGTGTGGGAGGAACTCCGTATTTGGACGAATAGGCATTAACCGCTGCTCACATCATCCTCATAACCATAGCAGCCAGCAATCGACATCAATCGAACTACTGCGCTATTAAGAGACGTAATCCCGTAGGACGTATCCCATGGCATGGATAGTATTCTGTGAGTTTCCTCGGTTTCCCAATTTTATACATAAGGGGTGCCAACATTTTTATAGTCACTGTATGTGCTAGCACGCCTCCGTCTACCAACAAGTAGTTTCCTCCATAAAGTCCCCACGAGAGGCAAATATTGAGAGGTCGACTTCTCTCAACATCAAGATGTTGAAAATCTAACACATGGTCACAGCGATGAATATCTTATTTCAATCTCATACTAGGGTTTCTCCATCTCCCCAAGAACTAATGATCTACTCAGACATGGAGGCAATCAACATCATGACAATGGTAATGGAAACAATCATATCTGAATAGTATTTGTATAAATCCACAACGAGTATAGGAATTACAACAAGATCTAGACAAGAAGTAGATGTGACGGATGGAGATGATGGTGATGAAGCGGTGGATGATGAAGATCGATTCCTTAGCTTCCTGGCTCTGCGCAGGGCGAAGGTGGATCCTTGGCGGATGCGTTCCCCCTCCAGATGCCTTCCGGAGGTGAGATTTTTGCGATTTCTAGATGTTCTGTATGTCGTCTCCTCGAACAAATTGCATGGGGGGAAACTATTTGACGAGGCGGTGGCAGCGCCAACTATACGGCAGGAGCTATATGGCTGAAAAAGTTGCTCTGGTCGTATAGTTGGTCGTTGGACTCTCTGCCTCCTTTGTTCGCTTCTAGTTTTCTTCTGGTATTATTAATATTTCCCAAATAAGCGATTTACGTTGTTTTTTACTCCTTTTCACCACAGTACATCTGCTCCAAGAATTGTATCCATGGGATCCATCATCTGTCCTGATCCTGGTGAAAACAGACATAAAATGTGTGTGCAAACGCCGTAAAATACCAAGATCCTATATCTACAATGCAAAATAATAATGTAAAACATGATGCAAATATGCACTCATCACTGCGCAGCGTGTGATTTGATCACAGGGATATCACTTGTCAAAACGAGTCAAGTAGCATTGTTTGGTAACGAGATTAAACACGACATGGTGATGTCATTGATCAGATCTCGGGAAATGCAAGTATCGAGAGAAAAAAGGAATAAGACGCGACAGTCATGGTTCAAACGACGAAAGATCTTTGTGGAATGCATAAGGGTCACATGGCCATCCAGGTCCCTCTGTTGAGCATTGGTCCGGGAGTGTCATGGCCATGTCTGGAGTGTTCCCGAACCATGGGGTATCACTCTTAAGGTCTTGATGATGCTTAGAGAATGTTTACGAGATCGGTAGAATCACCGAAGAAGAGAAGAGAAGAGAGAAAACTGGAAATGTTTTGGTAAGTCCGGAGGATGTCAGGAGTGGAGGTGGAAGGTGTTCCCTAGCCACGGAGATTGAATAATATGTGAATGAATGTTAAATATTGATTTAATCATTAATTTATAATTATTTAACAAAGAGAAATTCAATTAAAAGTCCAAAAGGCTTAATGGGCCAATTCCAGAGGGAGAGGGGCCCATGAGGGAAATACAAGAGGAGAGAAAGGGGAAGGGGGTGGCTGGCTGGGCCTAGCCCCCCACGCGGGGCCCACCAGGGTCGGTCGGCGGCTACCCCCTCTCCCCTCCTTTAGTCCCACCCGGGAACTTTGAGGGAGGTAGTACCTCCCCTCCCCCTATATATAGTGGGAGTATTTTGACTAGAAAATACACACAATATCCAATAAAGGTTTCCTCACTTTTGGGGAGACCTCCAATTGATATTTATCTCTCTCTCACACAAACACACACACACACTCTCACTCACTCTGTCTCTCTCTCTCTCACGTGATCATGGTCCCAAGTTCGGACAACGCGAACGAGAGACATCTTCAACGCGGAGCACCGTCGCACTGCGGGATTCGGATCTAGGAGCTCTACTTCTGCAACTGCTGCTGGATCGGGGAAGCCTGAGTCATCGCCAGGCACCAGATGCATGTAACTCCCCGCATGGTGTCACACTTGGGGAACTACGAGTTGCTGGAGCCACAGGAGCACGAGGACTTCAACACAACCTTGAGGTCGACTTCGTATCATCTACATCAACCATGCTCTCCTGAGCGTTGACAACACTTTTCGGTCTTCAAGGGTAAGTTCACGAAAAGCCTCTTCTATTACTGTATTACTAATAGATAGGCCCTAGCAACATCAAGGGCTTAGGGGCGTAGGATAAAATTTTATTGTTTTCATACGCGAACCCCTACAGTGGTATCAGAGGTAGATCTATGCGTTAATGCTAGTATAGGTAGAACACACGAGATGTAGCATGTGGGCGTTGATCCTTTAGTTGTTACCCTCCCACGTGTACTTGTGTATAATGCTGTAATGCTTGATGAAGCGGCCCCCAACCGACTTTACGCGTTCAGTCGCGAGACTGGTCCACGCTTGACATACGGCTTGTACCGTATAAAGTGGCTTTGGGGGTGTCTGTCTCTCTCGCATTAGTTGATATGCCATTTTCAACAGAGGGCCCCTAAAGGGGTATACTATAGACAACTACTTGATCAGCGTTGTGGTGAAAGTTCGTAGGTAAGAATGGTCCTTATGGGAAAGCCCATTCAGCCACGTAAAACATGCAAAGATAAAGTAGAGGCGTCTAACTTTGTTTTGCAAGGGGGCGTTGCTTTATGATATGGTTGTGGCAAAGGTAAAGTGATTACCTTATGTTACGAAGTAGTAGATAGTCATGGAGGTGACGGACTACCACGCCAGAAAGACACCGGTACCCTGTTGTCTACGGCACCGGAACCCTGACACGGAATCCGGTGATGCCAGATGGAGATCATGACATGAAGGACCATATCACATCACATTTACATTCAATGTTATTGTTTGTATATCTTATTGTGTGATAGTATTAGATACTCGACGGTAGCCTAATAAGATGATCCCTATTAAAATACCAATGACTATGTTCTCCCTTAGTGTGCACCACCAAGAAAGTTCTTTGGTATGAGGCAGGCTATGATGATCGGGTGTCAGACATATCTACGTTCGTATACAGTGGGTGTAAGCCATGTTACACAGCCAATACACTAAGTTTGAGTTGGCGAGCTTAGCATGTATAGACATGGCCTCGAAACACGGATGGTCGAAATATTGAGCACGAATCACATGAATGATGTGACCGACATTTAGCGTCCACCCTAGAACCCACATTGATGGCTGTGATGATCGGGGGAGATGTGGGGAAAAGGGGTCGTGTTTTCACTAGAACCCTTCATGGGATTGGTGTTTCTAAGTGGAGTTATTATTATTACATCATTTAATTATAAACTTAGTCTAAATTCCTTTTTGCAATTATAAATGTAGAAAATGATTCTCCCTGATGCTACCTTCCCTATTGACGATTGGTTAGATGGAGAGAAGCTCAGGCTAGATGGATCGGACTTTTCTATGTGGGTTGCGCATCTCCATGTTCTCCTTAGCGAGAATGACGTGGTCGACTATATACTCAAGGAGATGGATTTGGAACAACCCTATTTCTATGAGACCCCAGAACAGCGGGAGGACCGCTATTATCGTCATGAGATGTCCACCTTCATATCAGTTACGATGTGCTATGAGATGGTGGATGAGCTGTGGCTAGTCGTGGGTAATCTTGACCCTCATGCGGCAATGGTACAGCTTATGACACATTTCGTGGAACAAGCACGCGTATGGGAGCATGAGCTGATGGGAGATTTCCTCTCAATTAAGATGGAAGAGAACTCTTCGCTTGACGACCACTTAGAGCGCATGCATGATGCGTACATGAGGACTGCATACTTACTGGATAGTTGTATGACGAGCTCTTCTGCAAATGTCATTATGCTGCAGTTGCTGCCACCAATCTACCACGCACATGTCAGGACTTGCATCATGAGAGGCGATGCGGAAACACAGGATTTCCATAGGTTCATATCACATCTCAGGAATGTGAAGGTTGAACCCATTGCGGGTGAGGTCATTGATGACAAAGGTATATATTTGATATAAAGTTTTATAAATGTTATAATCTTGAAAACACATGTTTTAGTGTTAAGTATATTTGATACTTGTTATGTTTTGCTGAAAACAGGTCCTTCTGCATGAGAGGTGCTTGCTAGAGAGGAGGTGACATTGTGTGTTGATGGCGAGCATAATGATGATGGTCGACGACACTCTCCCCCAACATTTATCACTTAGTTTATTGTTTTAGATAGTTATTGTAATCAAAAGATTGCGAACTTCTTTAGTGTGTCTCACATTTTGTGGAACGGTTATTCATATCAGTTTGTAACAAACAGTTGTTCTACTTTTATGAATGATTTCTATTCGTGTTCATATCTTGTTCGATTATGTGTGAACTATCCTGGTTTTGAAACTAATTGATAATACATGAACATTTGTAAAATATTGAAATGCCATGGAATTACCAAACTTAATGATATATTCATTATTGAATGAAACCATTGTTTGAATTCAAAGTTATATTGATAATATGTGAAAGTCATTAGATTAGTTGTCACATATGAATCTTGCCTAAGTTTGGCAAAATAACTTAAACACCGTGTATTACATGAATACAAAGTGGTTTGATGAATTGTTAAAGGAGAATACATATTCGATTTATTGTGATTTAACAAAATGGTAGTTACCTTTATATGATTATTTAAATTTTGTAAAGAAGTTTACCAAAGGAATTCGATAGTAATGAAATTCGACTTTGTAAGATTGGCATAAGAAATTGTGGATTGCAATGCGTTTGAAATGTCAAAATGCAAAGCATTAGAATGTGATATTTGATATCAAGTGGGTGAATATATGGTGCCAAATAAATCGTTGTAGTATAGATGTAAAAGACCATTAGTTAGAAATAGTTAACACTCAATTATAATATATAGTGAACCATATAAATTCGTGAAATTGGCACCATATATTGTATGGATCGTCGTGGAAGTTTTGTGGTTATTCGATATAACCAAAACAATAGCGAATAAGTCCTTGTAGAGTGTTCATTGGAAACCTTTTAATATGAAATCCATAGCTGAAACCAAAAGAGAAGCAAAACTAGTATTGCTTGGATTTTTGGTGTATTCTCGAGAAAGTTTCTCATTCAGTGGTATTTCTCGTTTATGGAGCAAATGGAAGATAGTGAAAAACAAGATGAGGATTTAAAAAACCCTGCATCAGAGTGTTGAGAAGTGCAACGAAAAGCGTTCCTGAACGATACTCTTCACAAAGGAAAGGATCAACGATAGTGATCATTGTGTTTTCCCCACTGATGTTTTCACTACATAGAGTAAGATTCAAAATGCAGCACATATCTTGTATGGAGGTATTTGTAAATCATTTGTCATGATTACCGGAATATGACAGATCTACGAACTACTAAAGAAATAATGGTGAACTAAATATATGAGAAATACTAAAGGAAAATTCACTTGAGATTAGGAATCAATTCGCTTCCGACTCTTACAAGTAAGGGGTTACTTGAATTTTCCCAAATGACTGCAGAGCCATAGTGGAAAAGGGGGTGAATGACAAACGCACAATTTGTCATGAATAATGTATGGGACAAAATCGAATAAATTTGATTCAAATGTGCTGAAATTCTCGTGGATTTGAAACTAGTAAAGTACTAGTGTCTGATAGTGAATCTCCAAGTTTGATACTTGATCAAAGGATTTTGAAGTCGTTCAAAATAATGAGTGGATATGCAATTGGCATGAAATTGAGTGGGAGCTATGAAAGTCTTCCTAAAACAATATGTGTATGACATATTTTCGAGTGGGAGCAATATAAGTCTCAAATTCAAATATGTAGGAACATATGTTGAGTAAGAGTAATGACTCATACCCAAATATGTTAGGAACATATTTTCAGTGGGAGCTTAGAGGAATGATTCTTAAATGTGTATACGACACATTAAGAATAAAAAAGCAAGTACCGATAAATAAAGATTTATAGGGAGTAGAAGTTGATAATAAGTATATTACGATATTATGTAGTATTCCTTGAAGGATTGTGAAAAGAGTTTCGAAATGGAAGTTAGTTAAGGAACTGGTCCTTGATAACTCAAATTAGGAATAGAATTAAGTCTAACATTGATGGTTGAATGAAATAAAAGGATGATTATCATCCACTATGTTGAGACATAGGTTCTATCTTAGAAAACCATGATGATAACTTAACATAATATATGATCCAAGAAGGAACGTTTGAAAAGTGATTAAGTTTGAATCACGGAATGTTGTGCTAAGTTTGTACGCAATTTCTAATAGAGAATTATAGCATATTTGCCAAATCCATAAAGAATGGCATATCTTAAAGCATAAAAGGTTATGTTACAAGGGAATATGTTGGAAACTCCTATATCGATAATACCGACTAAAGTCAAGTATGAAGCGAGGTGAACGAAAACATCGAAAATTGCACAGAGTGCACGATTGTTTCGATGATTACATTTATAATAAAAGATAAGCGTATCATCTAAGGTGATGTATAATGTTATGGTGGGGCTAGTCCGCTTTTAACGTAGAATTATGTGTCCCAGGACACAGTGCCCATGCGAAATCCATCGAGGTTGATCTAAAGTCACTGTAGGCTCCTGAAAATCGGCCTCGTTCTGCTGCCATAATAATGATGCATACACAGAGATATTATCATGTGATGATAAAGTATTAATGTCAATCAAGGTGACATTAGTAAGTTGCAACGGATTTGGGAACTGTAAAGTACATGCCCAAGACTCAACCTTTTCCATGAGCAAACATATTTTGGGTACCGGGATATATGGTCACAATGATTAAGAAAAAATGTAGCTGGTTTATTTGTACACTAGTGCAAGTGGGAGACTGTTGGAAATATGCCCTAGAGACAAATAGTGATAAGGAGCATTATCATATTTCGTTAGTAGTGCAAAAAAAATGAATTGTTGGTCCCGTCGTTTGAAAATACTAGTAGTGCAAACAAATTAATTGTTGGTCCCGTCGTTTTGAATGTTTTTGCTGCAGCGTATCCTTGTTTAACAGCGCATTGCTCCCAACTCCTTTTTCAAAAATTCAATGTTGGTCCTGTCTAGAAAATATTATTTCTATTTAAAAAAAACCCTGAAACTTTTAACAAATGTCCATGTCCATGCCTACATTCACACATAAGTTTTCACCAAGATAAGACATTCTTTTGGATTTTTTTTTGCTTCGGTGTATCCCTCTCTTCCAAACTTATGAAATTGAAGACACGAGGATGGTCAGGATCAGCTGATACACCTTCGGTTCGAAATCATGAAGGGGTATCGGCCAATCCTGACCATCCTTGTGTTTACAGTTTCGTAAGTTTACAAAAAATTTAATGCTCTCAGAAATCTCTTTTTATTCGGCATGTAGTAACTCTTTTTTTGACTATCAGCATGTAGTAACTTGACATGCGACACAGTGCCATAGTGCGGGTGGGCGATAAGAAATCCTTTCGGTGCGAAAAATGGGAATCGTAAAATGGAATGTATATATCACCTCCGGTCCATATTAGTGTTTTCAACTTTGTCTAGATACGAATGCATCTAGTCTAAATGTTTAATTAGATATATACACATCTAGAAAAAGTTAAGAACATTAATATGAAACTGAAGGAGTAGGAACTTTGTGAGCACCTCTACACCGCTTTGTGCGGGACAGTTTAGTTTCCACCCGCAAATGTGATTCTAAATGGATTTCTCACATCGGGGCCTACTAAGCACAAGCACTTTTATTTTTATTTTGTGTTTTGTTTTTAATTGAAAATTATTCATATTTTAGAAATATTTATATTTGCAAGTTTTATGATTTAAAATTTGTTTGAATTTTCAAAAAGTTCAATTTTGAAAATTCTTCTGATTTCAAAATGTTCATATTAGAAAGCTGTTCGGATTTGTCAAAATTTCAGATTTCGAAAAATTTCCAAATTTGGTTCAGATTTCAAAAAAATGTCCGATATTGAAAAAAATGATAAAAAAACAAATTTGTTTTTATAAAGAACCAAAAACGAAAAATCCATGAAGAAACCAGAATAACGACCCAGAAAACCCTGCTAAGATGCCGACGAGCAGCGCCCAGGCCGACTCCTCATGTGCATCCCACAACAAGTGGAAGATAACTTTCCCCGAAATTTTGTTGTACGAGTCAACATATTGGTTTGAGCCCAGCCCAATAGCCCAATTGTATGCACCCCTAATTCACCTTTTCTTGTTGTATAAATAGCCCCCATTTCAGGGTACAACAATTCCTCGTCTGTTCATGTCAAGAGAATGACATGCGATGCGCCGACGCCCTGCCTCGGACCTCGTGTTCCAGCGACTCGTGCGACCTGTCGGGGATGGCCCCTCCCCTCCTCTTCTGACCATTGTCTGGTCAACTGAGGAGCTCAAGATCATTGTCTTGTGGTCACCCTCCCCTCTATTCGTGTTGCGTGGTGTCGCTGATACCACAATCCTTGGCGTCCACCGACCCGTTCCACTGTCCCTTGTTGTCCACTTTTCTCTGTGTGCAGGTTAAGGTGGTAGGCGGGCGCCGTCGAGAGAAGGAGCTTCGTCACTTGCTGGATGTGCGAAGTCCTCGACTATTCGTAATGCAGAAGGTGAGCAATGTTTAGAGCTGAAAAGTGGTTGACGATCCTAGAATAGCTGGAAGGGATCTGCAAGACCCTGAGTCATCTCCCGCTGCCAATCAATCTACAGCTCAAGGGACTTGGGCGACTCCAACTTCCACTCTGGAGCCAGCTACCTTCACCTTCTAGCCCTCGATGAGTTCTCTAGTTGCTTCTAGCCGGTATGGATGCACCCAGTGGCTTTGTACTAGTATTTAGCCTTTTATTGTAACTTCCTTTGCAATGCCATACCGCCAGTCCACAACGTAACTAGATAGTGGCTTCCCTTACTCCATACCATACCATGACCTAGTCTATGTTTTGGAAGCATATTGTGCTTTTAAGGTCGACCAGGCCCAAATAATGAGGGGTAATTCAAGTTCATGTCAAAAGAATGCATGACAAGATATGTGGAACTCCGAGGATCGACGTGATAACAAGATTCCATTGTTCCTAGCCGCCTCTCAAGCCTATCTAGCAACTCTGATGTTCCTGGAAAGATCAAAAGAACTTGTAGCTTGATTGATGAACAAGGTTTTGTTTAGTTCCAAGCGATACCTGCATGATGCATTACTTGAAATGAAAACCTCCTACTTTTCTCTCTGCTTGCTTCTAAGAGCAACTCAACCTTTGCAAAATATAGAGGCGGACATTAATGGACGCCAACTAACAATATATCCATTATGAAGATGTAGTAATTCCATCGTCTAGCTAGATTGTTTGGTGTGAGGTATTAAATTAGTGATAGACCAAGACAAAATGGTTCTACATTCAGTTTCATGGAAACATATTTGTGAAATGTGTTTTCCAGTTACTTCCTTTTTGTTTAACTGTCTGCATTTCACATCGCTGTAGTCCGTGATAATTTGGTTTTCTGAATCATCCTTTAGAACTTTTGAATAATTATTTTGATCTCTATAGGTTCATCTTAATTCGTTTGCCCAAATAAATGTTTTTCTCCCATTTATGTACAATTCAATACTAAGTAGAAGTAGAAGAAAAAATGCAAGTAGAGTTAGGTGGTCAAGCTATCCTTCTACAATGAGAACTACATTGTGGCCTCCCTTACTCCATACCACGAAAGAGTCACCCTCACCGTGGCAAAGCAACCTAGTCTATGATTTAGAGGAATATTGTCCTTTTAAGTTGGACCTGGCCCAAATAATGCGGGGGAATTCAAGTTCGTGTCAAGAGAATGCCAGCTAGAACACGTGGAACACCCGCTATCGTTGTGATAACAAGACGCCTTTTTTCCTGGCTGCCTCTCAAGCCTAACTAGTTACTCCGATGTACATGGAGAGATCAAAAGGACATTTTAGAGTAGTGATCGATGAACTGGCTATGTTCCGCAATCAATAGATTTTGTTTAGTTCCATGCAATACATGCATGATGCATTACTCAAAACGAAAATCACCAACTTTTCTCATTTCTAGCTTCTAAGAACAACTCCACCTTGCCAATATATAGAGGCAGACATTAATGGATGCCAACCAATAATTTATCGGTTATGAAGATTTAGTGAGTCTGTCATCTAGCTAGCTTTTTTGCTGTGGGGTATGAAATTGGCAACGAATCCAGACCTATTCTACAGAAATGCAAGAGAAAAATGGTTTGGCGTACTTGTTGATCGCGCTTTTAGTTCAATGGAAACATATTTGTAAAATGTGTTTTCTGTTCACTTCCCTTTCGTTTAACTTGGCTGTGTTTCACATCCAATGGAGCATGATAATTTGGTCTTCCCAACCATCAGTTAGCTCTTTCACTAAATTCAATCGCCGTCTAAAGTTTTTCCTCGACACAGTCGTTATCCCTGATGGTTTTTTTTTTGCCGCGCGAGCACGACGACTAGGCGTGTGCCTTAGCATTTATAAGCGCCAAGGCAGGCGATACGTGTTGTACTCGGAATGACAAGCTAAGGGAGCATGACGTTTGGAGGCATGATGTGGAGAAGGTTTGGGTAGGGGCTTGCTAGTGGTGGCCACGTTGATAAGCCTATTGGCGTTCCTAAGAGACCTACCGCGAAAATCAGCTACGGATAATGGAGTAGTGGTGGTTAAGAAACTGGTGAATGAGTCTAAAAAAATGCCATGTGTTACATTTTACAGAAGAAGTAATGTCACCGCTCTCTAACGACGTGGCAGTTCATTTGGGAGAGGTAGATCGGGTCCCTTTAGGACTCGTTTTGTAGATGGGGTTTCGCAGGGATCGGAGAGGATTAAACCTGCCCAACCAAAAACCCGAGGAAACCAGAATTAATCGTTTTGTTGTCCGGGATCAATTGGGCTGAACCCAACCAATCCCCGAGAAACCGCGAGATCCTAGCGTATCTCCAACCCATGACCCCCACCTCGTGTTTTCTCCCGATCGAGCCGCCTCCTTGCCGCGATGCGCCGCCACAGCCACACATGATGGAAGAGTTTTTTGTGATCAACCAATCCCTTTGGAGATTAACCCTACCAATCCCAGAAAATCTCCATTAGAAAAGAAGGCCTTAGGGACAAGGATGCCAGGGCCTCTGCGTAGTTTTCACTTGAACGGGTGTGGTGGAAGGTTATTTGGGAATATAGGACGTTGGTGTATGGACACATTCAGACCTACCAAGGCTGGCTATTGAGTTACCATTGGATCGAATGAGCAAGTGCCCTCATGAAAGTATGGCTCTGGTGTGGCTAATTTACCTTCCGTTTGGCTAACATCCAGGAAGCATATTCCAGGTCCTTTTCCTCCCATGCCCCATCGCCACAATACTCATCATCGTGGCCGAGCAACCCGCACTTTTTTTCAAAATAACAGTATTTTCTCATATTTGACAACAAGCCTCTTTCTTCCCTTGATTATTTAGTTCGTTTGTGATGAAGAACGAACACTGGTAGAAAATGGTCCTTTGGTTCGGGCCACTAGTCCTGGCCGTGGCTGGGGCCGGGACTAATGGTCGGAACCATACAAACCGGGACTAATGGGTCTGGGCATGCTCGCGTGGTCCTGGCAGAACTATTAGTCCTGGTTTGTATCTCAAACCGGGACTAATTATCTGGCCCTATATATAATGCACCCAGCCCTCCACTCTCTCCTGTTTACACATATTCACGCTGTATTGACAGTTCCAGTGTGGCATATATGAATAATATAGAGCCATAGAGAAATTAACATATTTGAATCAACCAAGATAAAGGAATACAAGAGGAATACCAATTTTTGGGCATGGTCAAGAAACAAAGATTAATTTTCAGCTAGCGACTTGCAGGTGCTTCCACAGCCAGAGAGCATAGCATCTCGAGCACCTTTGTAGTAACCCCTAGTTTATTACCCCCAACAAAATAGTTTGAATACCAGTACCAGACTTACATCTTACCACTTATGGGCCGGCGTTTAATGATAAAACATATACAACTCTATAACTTTCAAAGTTGAAACTATTTCGAGAAGCTAGGGAGCAGCTTGGAACTTTTTCTTCTGAGAGTTGAATCATATATAGCATTCTGGAAGTAAACTAAATCTCATCATAATATCTATATCAAACATCATCTGGCATGTACAGCCGTTTAATCTCTCTATGCATGTTGTTACTATCTAGATAGGTTTGAGAGGCATCCAGGAACTAAGAAACCTAATTGTCAGTCACAGCTTCAAGAGACCGTCGTCACCGGCTATGGCCAGTTCAGTGAGTGGCACGCGCGATTATTGTATGGCATATTGGAGCAAAATGAGGGCTAATTAGGAACCATCCCAATCATCTAGAGTATGTCCGTGCATTTGTCCTGGTCATAGCACAATATCAATCATGATCTTACGTAGCACCAGGATTGAGTCTATGAGATATCGTTGTTTCCACTCGGTCTTCAATATGCTTTAACATCACCGGTCTTCTACTGGGAGTTGAAGCATAATCCCTTACACGTTCTTGTAACATTTAATTACGAAATATGAAAATAAATTGAAGAAAGGGTAGTACCATACTTTTCCTGACTGGTATATCTATTGATAGTGGTTGCTTAATTAGGGGATTTGAAACTACATAGTTAGGAACTACTCCCTCCGATCCATAATACTTGTCATTTAAACAGATGTATCTAGTACTAAAACATGTCTAAATACATTTATTTCTACGACAAGTAATATGGATCGGAAGGAGTATTGAAAATCTCCACTCCTGGTCCCGTGTCGAACGGGAGAAGAGGCACATGACTGATGCTCTGATCGCTATTAATCTCTTGTGCTTAAGTCCATCTGTCGGTACTTTGCGTGCTAAATTTAAGAATAATTCCCTTAAACAATTTATCCACTAGCTTCCATAACAACTGCAATTGTTGATTTTCTGAAATTTAGTTTCTTTTTCTTTTAATGTCCATAGGTCCAAGTGTTCATTGTGTCGACATACAACTAACAGAAATCTGGGAGGCGGCGCCGTGGCGGCAAGGATGCGGCTTTCTCCCAACACATCCCATCCCATCCCATCCCCTGTAGACATTTCCTCATTCTCGTTGCTACTGAGGTCCACGACAACCGCTACAGGCGGTGTCCAAGCTCTTCATCTGGGAGGCGGCGTGGGTGCGGCTTTGCTCGTTGTCGGGGATGCACCGGTTGTTGGAGGAGCGTAGATGACTCGGAGCTGGTGAGGACGGAGGCTACACAGAGGGAAATAGGTGCACGGCGGCGGATGCGCCGACGCTCATCCGACGCAGGGAGAGGTCGTCAATGAGGCGGGTGTTCAATGACGTGACGCGAAGCTGGTGCTGGTAATCACGGGCATACCGTTCCTCTTCCCCGTCGTCGCCTCTGCAAGGTCTGCGCCGCCAAGGCAGTCGCTGTTGCTGCTCTCCGCTACATCCACGGGCCCACGAGGTGGTTGGAGCAACGCCAAGCAGTTCGGTGGAAATATATATTGTTATATAAAAAATTATATTATGAAATTATTATTAGCATGGTTCTACGACCAATGCAACTATTATGCTAAATAAAATTAATTGTGCATGATACATGTTTGATTATTTGTAATTTGTGGGTCCAAATTAATAATGCTGCAAAAAAAGTGTACCAATGACTATATGTGCTTTTGTACATGGTGGTATTATATGATCCCATAAAAAATTAAATTTATATTGCATGATAAGATATAGTTTCCACTTCATGTTATTTTAGTGCGAGATTAGATATTATGCCCCCCGGTGTTGATCAATTTAAAGTCGGTAAAACCTATATGTTAATGCATAGATAATAATCTCTTGCTCAGTTACTAAGATCAATTAGTCATTGTATATATTTCATAAAGTTATATCATATTAATGTTAATATTATCTTAGGCACAATTAAGAAGACATATCGATTTATGATATTGATAGCAACATTCTAGAGATCAACAAAGTTATACGAAAGCCTAACTGTTGTGGTCAAATGACTGGACATTTTGGTCTACCATGTGGTTTTGTAGGCCAATTCTCTATTTTTTTTGGTTCACCATATGTGCTTTAAAATCATATCTACGGTGTGTTATGAAAACTATGATAATAACTTTATTAGTTGGTTCTATACCATTTGCATATTTAGATGACTTTATCATGGAATAAAAATATTTTTGTTAGCAAAGTGAATAAAAGAAATCTTATCGACTGCTAGGGGAACTATATAGTTAAAATTTATATTTTATCTCATCTAAATCAAATTTTTTCCTCTTTAATGACTAGAATAAAATACTAATATTCTATGGTAACTATAAAAAAATCCACTATTAGACATAGACATCATCTTCAAGATTTAACTTCCAACTTTTCCATAAATATATTCCATAAATTCATAAGTTTTTTTAGCAAAAATTTAATGATAAGGAATATTCTAAATGTGATATGTATTGAAAGAAAGGTAGTTATATTTTTATCTATTTTATTTGCCTCATTCCCCGATATTTTTCACCATTTGATGCATTTATTCTACATTCGTGCATACTCAGCAAATACTCTGATTGCTTGCTTACTCAGCTCTATCTGAATATCACAGTATTTTCTTAACGAGCAGCTAGTGAGGGCTTGTGAACATATAACAAAATGAGATGATCTTTACTTTTTGCTCATTATTCTTAATAAGTTTATTGATCCGAGCCTTAATGAGCATGAGCCTTAAGAGTCGAGCCTTAACGAGTGAGCTGTTCGATACTCCAACCCTAGTGCACACCCTTTCTGGTATCTTGCACTCCCTTTCTGATTGAGATAGCCTTAATGATAGTGTGCACTCCTTTTCATCCTTATTGAGATGATGTGTAGGTTCATTGTGGTGAAGGATTTACAAAAAATCCAATAGGTATACTACAATAGTGAGGGCTACTTTGACATGACATTCAACAGATCTACAGAAGGGGCCTCTAAACAGTTATTCAAGACACCTACATGTAATATACTACTAAGAGGAACAAACTATAATGCTAAATATAAAACAAATAATCAGAACCCTACTCACGGATGGACTCATGACACACACAAACACAACACAAGTGATTAAGTCTAACACTCACCAGTAATCAGACAAACCTAATAATATCATAGCCAGGTCGAGCGCCTAGACAGTGCCTTTTGGTACATATGAAATAGCCTAGTCGGTACTAATCGTGTTCCTTAGTTCTTGTTTGCCTCTCAATCCTAGCTAGCTCATCTATCATGCATTGACACTTCAACACACCAGAACATGCCTTGCATGATGCACCATCCAAGGATAAAACTTATAGTTCATACCCGCTATGTTTTAAAAATACACCGTCCTCTTGAAAATTACATACATGGACTACTACTACTCGGTTTTCATTGTCGCATAGCAAGTTATATCTTCTTTGAGAAGTTATGCAGGTAAATGGTGTGTATACATAGTTTTCTCTACGGTAGTTGCAAAGTACTTCAACCGTCCCTACCTCGTGGGAAGGACAAATAATATACATGGGCTAGTTTTCTTCTAGATATAGAGATTTGGAGGATTGGAAGATAACCACAAAGTAAGATATAATTGTTCCCTATAGAACCTGATATAATTCTAGCATTTTTGTTGGTTTACTAGATTTAGTTTGGGCGTGTTATTCCTGCAGATAATTAACTACATGGGTTTTTTCTAATTGAGTCCCAAGCACGATTAGACAAGTATGATGAGGTAGAATGGCATGTGACAATAAGGATGTGCAAATACCATGGCAATAAAGATTGACAGACTGAGACATGGAGTAATGTGGCATTGTCCGACATTTTGATCATAATAAACATAGTGTAGACTACAATCTAATGCCATCGTTATATGACACAATCCTTTAAACACTAAGTTCACAACGGCGTTAACTATAAATAAAAGTGTAAAATGGCTCCAATTAGTGGAATGGTAAATGAATGTACAATTATGAGATTAGGCAGAAATGTCTGTTCATAAAATTGACAAGTACATGAAATATCAAAAGTAGAAAGGAAATATGAAAATTTGGTTCCTCTATCTAAGAGACATTCTACATAAAGATAATCTGGCTAATCAAAATTGGCAAAGAAATATGACAAGTTGTTTTGGTAGCCAAGATGAAACAATTCAACATTTTCTATTGTCTTGCCCCTAGCCAGGCTTATGTGGTGGATGTTCCAAATGTCTTTTAACATATGGCCTCACGAATTTCTTTGACAATAACTGGTTACTTTACATTGGCCCACATGGAGAGTACACAGAATGACTTTGAGTTTAAGAAATCAATTGAATCGTCTTTTTTTCCATGTTATCTCGTTGATTACGTATTGGATATGTTTGTGGTCCTTCCTACCGCTGAAGTAGAAGAGGCAGGTCACGGAGTATGGGTGAAGCCGTTTTGAAACTGTAGCATGGGATTTATTCAACTAGTTGTGTTCTTGACTTGCATTTACAGTCACATGTTAATGGAAAGGGGATCCATGAGATATTTTTAATGTTTTCAAGTGGTTGATCCATATATCAACCCTTTGTGATCCATGAGATGTTCAGATTTTAGTAAATTAAATAATAGGCCATATGCATGGATTTATGATGAGGCTGGGGAGTTTTCGGCCCTTTTGGAAAAAGATACTCCAATGCCGTCTAGCAACTTGGTAAGAATAAGAAATATTTGCTAAATATAATAACACTATAATGATTCTGGGGAGCATTTCCTACTCGGACCTTTTACCATCCCTATACATTTTTCAACTTATCTCATCCTTTTGAACCTTTTATATAGTTAGAATTTTTGGTTCTAAGTATGCTAATCTTCTTTTCTTTTCCTTTTTTATTTTTGTAATATAGTACCTTCTGGAGTATGTACCATTCCAAAAGATGGATGGCAGCGGCAATGTTTTGCCAAGGGGGATTTTTGATGTAAAAATGGCTGCTAAAATGTTCGACCACTATGTCAGGAAAGGTGAAAACTTGCTGAAGGAAAATATGGTAATTTGTTTCTGTCTTTTTTCCTTTTTATTCTTTTGTTTCTAATAGTGTACCTCTTTGTTATGTAACATCTAAATTTCACATTTTCCTTTTTTTGATGTCAGATAATGATCCTTAAGTTCATGAACAATCACCAAACATCTACATGATTAACAAATACACTGGAACTGTGGATATTTTTGGTTCAACGAGGTACGCTAGTTTGAAGGGAACTTCAAGGAACATGCATCACGAGGGCCATGTTGAAATTGTACGTTTCAAATATAAACACTTCTGCTGTTTGTATTTGTGTTTTCCTGTCCACATCAATATGATTTTTTCTATGTTTCTAATGTTTATATTTTTATGTAAAATTCTTTTATTTATAGATTTCCAGACTTGTTTCACTTTTGAATGAGTTTTATGGCCAATTAGAGTACAACAAATAAAACACAATTGGGTTGAAAAGGCAGAAAGGGCCAACTTTGTGTTCAAACCACAGTAGGATGCAAACGAATGCGGATTCTGTATTATGAAAGTTGTCCGCACCTTTGATGGTGAGAATTTTACGGAGATGATTGTAATGAAGGATGTATTTTTTTTAACAAATATGCTTATTTTATCTGTCATTTTTTACCGAAGCAGCACAAGCGATCTCCCTACTTAATACAAACTGAACCTCCATGTGTTTTTAACCTAAACTGCTTTGTTTTTATCCAAGCATCCCAAGTGTTGTTTTCCATGGTGAAATCAAACTTAACTCACATTTTATTGTAGACTTATCTACTAAGAATCTCATATGTGCGAACCGGATTTGAACTGTTTTGTTTTTATCCAAGCATCCCAAGTGTTGTTTTTCCATGGTTAAATCAAACTCAACTCCACATTTTATTGTAGACTTATCTACTAAGAATCTCATATGTGCGAACCATATTTGTTTTATTTTTTTCCACATGTTATAAGTTTCCCCTCAACTGCTTGCAACTCATTTTTTTAGCTTAGATTTTTTTTTATCTGTGTAGCCTATTATTGTGCTAATTGTTCCTTTTTTTCTTTTTCTGCTCATCATTTTTTTAGTATCAAACAAAAGCGTGTCACAGGATTGGAAGGCTGAGTACATGTTCCTTCTTTTATTTCACCGGAAGAACACCATATCTCCCATCGAGTGGCAGCCACAGTACAATGAACTTATTCTGGTTCTAGGCTTCGGCTCGCAAGATACTCAACATCTGCTGACCCAGGAAGCTTAAGGAAATATTGCAGTGCAAGCACATGGCACATGATTCATTAGTTCAGAGTATTCATAGTATTTGACATTTTTTAAAATCTATTACGATTTGGAACATATTTTTAGTTCTTCACTATAAGTCGGTTCTGACTATATGTCTGCCCCATTTAATGTTTGGGTTTGTGAATTCCATTTTTTCTTTTTGTCATGTGCTAGTAAGTGAAATTCTTACATTTATGTAACACTCTATCACAATGTGATTTTTATATCCGGCAAATTTCATTTTTTATGTGAACTCTTGTGAGTACGTTTTGGTTTGCCATTTTATCAAATTTTTCTAGTTTACAACCGTCCATCTTTTAACAGTTTGTTTTCTACAGTGCACCTCTGTTATGGCATATGTGATCTTCCTTCATTTCCCAATTTGAACTTCCTTTTTTATAACAATTTAAAACATTTTTTATTACATACACAGCTTCAACGATATGCTATTCCCTTTATGAACTTCAATTCATGCACATAAAAAAGCATGATAGGTTCGGGTTGTTATTTTTTGCAGTCCATTTGTTTTCATTTTGTTTCTTTCTGTGAACCTCCGTTATCGGACATCTGAACTGCCCCACCTGGACAGTGTGCACTTCTTTTTTAGTAATTTGAACTCTTTGATCACATATATTGCAGTACAAGCTTTTCTCCGTGAACTTCAATTCATAGTCTAGAAACTTCTTTTTTTATGTCTAATAACTTAATTAAAATAGAAGTATTTCTTAACCAAAAGTTCACATCAATTTTCAACACCACTGCCCAATTACAGTTCACATGCGTAGCTTAGATAAAAAGTATTACATGCTAGTCAAGATAGATAAGATTTTCAGTAGTCCTTGTCAAGGTGGATCATGAAGCAGCGTAGTTTTGCCCCCAATATTACTCCACTAATGTAGAAGCAGAACATCCAGATGTCGCCTTCACTTATAAACACATGGTGAAGTACATCAGTACACCCTGTTGACATTACCCTTGTAACATCTGTCTCCAATTTAAGCTTCACATTCCCTCCTATCCACATCACTATAGGAGAAGTGATTGTTTGATCAATCCTCCCTCAAGGGAACTATGAAGGTGGTATAGAGCTTACGAGCTATATATCGAAGACCTACACATTGTGACATAGATTTTTTAAACCACTTCTATGTTTTTATGTGCTAAAATGTTTTCTGTTTTCTATATATGCGCCGAGTGATTATGAACATGTTTACCATCTTCTCGCTTGTGAGGTGTACTTCTTGCTTCTTCATCTTGCACACATAGTAAGGTATGCTAGCATCGTATTTTTTCACTTGGAGAAGATTTTAACGAAGGATGTAAGATTGTAACAAATCCATTTCTTTTATCTGTCATTTTTTTTACCAAAGTAAAACAAGTGATCCCTGTTTAATAAAAACTGAACCTCCATGTGTTTTTAACATGAACTACTTTGTTGTTATCCAAGCATGCGAAGTATTTTTTTCTATGGTTAAATCAAACTGAACCTCACATTTTTTATTTTTGACTTCTCTACTACGAATCTCATATATGTGAACTGGATTAGTTTTTTCTTCCACGTGTTACAAGTTTCCCTAAACTGCCTGTAACTCATTTCTTTTAGCTTAGTTCTTTTTCCCTATGTAGCATATTTGTAGTGCTAACTTTTCCCCTTTTTTCTTTTTTCTAGTCATCTTTTTTAATATCAAATAGAAGTGTGTCGAGGATTGGAAGGCTGATTACATGTTCTAGCTTTTGTTTCACGCGAATCACACCTTATTTCCTAGTGGCAGCCATGACTCAGTGAACTTCTTCTGCTTCTAGGCTTAGGCTCGCAAGATACTAAATGTTGCAGCGCAAGCACATGACACATGATTCATTAGTTCCGAGTTCTGTTAGGATATTTATAGTATTTGTTATTTTTTGAAATCTATAAGTATTTGTCATACCTGATACATATTTGGGAGATATGACCAAAAAACTCGTTCTTTTGGTCATAGTTTTTGAGGTTCAGGGCGATTTACAAAGATCGTAAGACCCGTTATATGTCTGAGAGATATGACCAAAAACTTGTCATTTTTGCGTCTTACGTCCATTTTCATGAGCTATTGCCACAATTTCGGGGTTCCAGGGCGATTTACAAAGACCGTAAGACTCGGTACATGTTTGAGAGATATGCCAAAAAATTCATCGTTTTCGTGTTTGATGGCCGTTTTGAAGAGCTATTCCCCATAGTTGAGGGGTTCCAAGGAGATTTGCATGGCACGTCAGACCCGATACATTTTTGAGAGATATGACCAAAAACTCGTCATTTTTGCGCTTTATGGCCTTTTTTCATGAGCTATTGCCCATAGTTTTGGGATTTAAAGGCGATTTAGAATGGCTGTAAGACTTAATAATTGTTTGAGAAATATAACCAAAAACTCACCATTTGCATGATTTATGGCCATTTTCGTGATCTATTGCCTACAGTTTTGAGAGATATGACCAATAAGTAGTCGTTTTCGCGTTTTTAGACCGTTTCATGAGCTATTGGCCACAATTTCGAGGTTCTAGGGCGATTTAGAATGACCGTAAAAACCGATACATATTTGAGAGATCTGACCAAAAACTCGTCGTTTTCGTGCTTTATGGCTGTTTTCGTTATCTATTGCCCATAGTTTTCGGGTTCTAGGGCGATTTACTATGACCGTAAGACCCGTTACATGTTTGAGAGATATGACCAACAATTCATCGTTTCCGTATTTTACGGCCGTTTTGATGAGCTATTCCCCATAGTTGAGGGGTTCTAAGGCGATTTGCATGGCACGTTAGACCCGAGACATGTTTGAGAGATATGACCAAAAAACTCGTCGTTTTCGCGCTTTATGGCTGTTTTCATAAGCTATTACCCATAGTTTTGGGATTTAAAGGCGATTTAGAACAACCGTAAGAATCGGTAATTGTTTGAGATATATGACCAAAAACTCATCGTTTCCGTGATTTATGGCTATTTTCGTGAGCTATTGCCCACAGTTTTGGGGTTTCACGGCGATTTAGAATGACCGTAAGACCCAATACATGTTTGAGATATATGTGCAAAAACTCGTTGTTTTCGTATTTTAGAGCCGTTTTCATGATCTATTGCCCACGGTTTTGAAAGATATGACCAATAAGTAGTCATTTTCGCGTTTTAGTCCATTTTCATGAGCTATTGGCCACAGTTTCGAGGTTCCAGGGCGATTTAAAATGACCGGAAAAACAGATACATATTTGAGAGATACGACCAAAAACTCGTCGTTTTCGTGCTTTATGGCGGATTTCATTATCTATTGCCCATAGTTTTCGGGTTCTAGGGCGATTTACTACGACCGTAAGACCCGTTACATGTTTGAGAAATATGACCAAAAATTCATTGTTTCCGTGTTTTATGGCCGTTCTGATGACCTATTCCCCATACTTGAGGGGTTCCAAGGAGATTTGCATGGCACGTTAGACCCGATACATGTTTGAGAGATATGACCAAAAACTCGTCGTTTTCGCGCTCTATGACCGTTTTCATGAGCTATTGCCCATAGTTTCGGGATTTAAAGGTGATTTAGAACGGTCATAAGACTCGATAATTGTTTTAGAAATATGACCAAAAACTCATCGTTTCCGTAATTTATGGCCATTTTTGTAAACTATTGACCATAGTTTTGGGGTTTCACGGCGATTTACAATGACCGTAAGACCCAATACATGTTTGAGATATATGACAAAAACTCGTTGTTTTCGTATTTTAGAGCCGTTTTCATGATGTATTGCCCACAATTTTGAGAGATATGACCAATAAGTAATCGTTTTCCGCGTTTTAGTCCATTTTCATGAGCTATTGGCCACAGTTTCGAGGATCTAGGGCGATTTATAATGACCGTAAAACCTAAAACATATTTCAGAGATATGACCAAAAACACGTCATTTTTGTGCTTTATGGCTGTTTTCATTATCTATTGACCATAGTTTTCGGGTTCTATGGCGATTTACTACGATCGTAAGATCCGATACATGTTTGAGAGATATGACCAAAAACTCGTTGTTTCGCCTTTTATGGTTGTTTTCATCAGCTATTGCCCATAGTTTTTGAGGTTCCATGACGATTTAAAACGATCGTAAGACCCGATACATGTTTGAGAGATATGACCAAAAACTCGTCGTTTTCGTGTTTTATGGCCGTTTTCATGTGCTATTGCCCATAGTTTTGGAGTTCCAAGGCGATTTTCAATGACCCTACGTCCCAATACATATTTGAGAGATATGACCAAAAACTCGTTGTTTCCGCATTTTATTGCTGTTTTCATGTGATATTACGCATAGTTTCTAAGTTCCAGGGCGATTTGCATCACCCGTAAGAACCGATACATGTTTGAGAGATATGACCAAAAACTTATCGTTTTCGTATTTTCTGGTTGTTTTCATGAGTTATTGCCCATAAGTTCGGGATCTAGGGAGATTTAAAACAACCGTAAGACCCGATAATTGTTTGTGAATATGACCAAAAACTCGCCATTTCCTTTTTTTCTGCATTTTCGTGAGCTATTGCCCACAGTTTTGGAGTTTCACGACGATTTACAACGATCGTAAGACCTGATATATGGTTGAGAGATATGACCAAAACTCACCGCTTTCACGTTTTATGGTCATTTTCATGTGCTATTCCCCATAGTTGAGGGGTTCCAAGGCGATTTGCATGGCATATCCGACCCGATACATGTCTGAGAGATATGACCACAAACTCGTCATTTTCGCGCTTTATGGCCATTTTCAGGAGCTTTTGCCCATAGTTTTGGGGTTTCATGGCGATTTACAACGACTGTAAAACCCGATACATGGTTGAGAGATTTGACAAAAAACTCGCTGTTTTCGCATTTTACGGTCATTTTGATGAGATATTACCCGCAGTTTTGAGAGATGTGACCAAACACTCGTCGTTTTCACGTCTTACGTCCGTTTTCATGAGCTATTACCCACAGTTTCGTGGTTCCAGGGCGATTTACAAAGACAGTAAGACCCGGTACATGTTTGACAGATATAGCCAAAAACTCGTCGTTTTTGTGCCTTACGTCCATTTTCATGAGGTATTGCCACAGTTTCGGGGTTTCAGGGCAATTTACAAAGACCGTAAGACCCGATACATGTTTGAGAGATATGACCAAAAATTCATCGTTTTCGTGTTTTATGACCGTTTTGATGAGCTATTCCCCACAGTTGAGGGGTTCCAAGGCGATTTGCATGGCACGTCAGACCCGATACATGTCTGAGAGATATGACCAAAAACTCGTCATTTTCGCGCTTTATGGCTGTTTTCATGAGCTATTGCCCATACTTTTTTGGATTTAAAGGCGATTTAGAATGACCGTAATACCCGATAATTGTTTGAGAAATATGACAAAAAACTCATCGTTTCCGTATTTTATGGCCATTTTCGTGAGTTATTGCCCAAACTTTTGGGCTTTCACGGCGATTTACAATGACCGTAAGACCCAATACATGTTTGAGATATGTGACCAAAAACTCGTTGTTTTCGTATTTTAGAGCCATTTTCATGATCTATTGCCCACAGTTTTGAAAGATATGACCAATAAGTAGTCGTTTTCATGTTTTAGTCTGTTTTCATTAGCTATTGGCCACAGTTTCGAGGATCCAGGTCGATTTACAATAACCGTATAACCCGATACATATTTAAGAGATATGACCAAAAACTCGTCGTTTGCGTGCTTTATGGCTGTTTTTATTATCTATTGCCCATAGTTTTCATGTTCTAGGGTGATCTACTACGACCGTAAGACCCGATACATGTTTGAGAGATATGACCAAAAAATCGTCGTTTTCGTGTTTTATGGCCGTTTTCATGAGCAATTTCCCATAGTTTTTGAGGTTCCATGGGGATTTACAACGATCGTAAGACCCGATACATGTTTGAGAGATATGACCAAAAACTCGTTGTTTTCGTGCTTTATGGACGTTATCATGATCTATTGCCCACAGTTTTCGGGTTCCAAGGCGATTTTCAACGACCGTACGACCCAATACATGTTTGAGAGATATGACAAAAAACTCGTCGTTTCCGCGTTTTACGGCCATTTTCATGTGACATTACGCAAAGTTTCTAAGTTCCAGGGCGATTTGCATCACCTGTAAGAGCCGATACGTGTTTGGGAGATATGACCCAAAACTTATCGTTTTCGTGTTTTATGGTTGTTTCATGAGTTATTTCCCACAAGTTCGAGATCTAGGGTGATTTAAAACGACCGTAAGACCTGATAATTGTTTGAGAAGTATGACCAAAAACTCGCCGTTTCCTTTTTTGGCCATTTTCGTGAGCTATTGCCCAGAGTTTGGGAGTTTCACGGTGATTTACAACGACCGAAGACCTGCTATATGGTTGAGATATATGACCAAAACTCGTCGTTTTCTCGTTTTATGGCCGTTTTCATGTGCTATTGCCCACAGTTTCAGAGTTTCAGGGTGATGTACACCAACCGTACGAACCGATACACGTTTGAGAGATATGACCAAAAACTCGTCATTTTCGCATTTTATGGCTATTTTCATGATTTATTGCCCATAGTTTTGGGATTCAAAGGCAATTTAAAATGACCGTAAGACCCAATAATTGTTTGAGAAATATGACCAAAAACTCGTCGTTTCCATGTTTTATGGCCGTTTTCGTGAGCTTTTGCCCACAGTTTTAGGGTTTCCCGGCGATTTACAACGACAGTAAAACCCGATACATGGTTGAGAGATTTGACCAAAAACTCGCTGTTTTCGCATTTTATGGTCGTTTTGATGAGCTATTGCCCGCAGTTTTGAGAGCTGTGACCAAACACTCGTCGTTTTCACGTCTTACGTCTGTTTATATGAGCTATTACCCAAAGTTTCGTGGTTCCAGGGCGATTTACAAAGACAGTAAGACCCGGTACATGTTTGAGAGATATAGCCAAAAACTCGTCGTTTTTGTGTCTTACGTCCATTTTCATGAGGTATTGCCACAGTTTCGGGGTTTCAGGGCAATTTACAAAGACCGTAAGACCCGATACATGTTTGAGAGATATGACCAAAAATTCATCGTTTTCGCGTTTTATGGCCGTTTTGATGAGCTATTCCCCACAGTTGAGGGGTTCCAAGGCGATTTGCATGGCACGTCAGACCCGATACATGTCTGAGAGATATGACCAAAAACTCGTCATTTTCGCGCTTTATGGCTGTTTTCATGAGCTATTGCCCATACTTTTTTGGATTTAAAGGCGATTTAGAATGACCGTAATACCCGATAATTGTTTGAGAAATATGACAAAAAACTCATCGTTTCCGTATTTTATGGCCATTTTCGTGAGTTATTGCCCAAACTTTTGGGCTTTCACGGCGATTTACAATGACCGTAAGACCCAATACATGTTTGAGATATGTGACCAAAAACTCGTTGTTTTCGTATTTTAGAGCCATTTTCATGATCTATTGCCCACAGTTTTGAAAGATATGACCAATAAGTAGTCTTTTTCATGTTTTAGTCTGTTTTCATTAGCTATTGGCCACAGTTTCAAGGATCCAGGTCGATTTACAATAACCGTAAAACCCGATACATATTTAAGAGATATGACCAAAAACTCGTCATTTGCGTGCTTTATGGCTGTTTTTATTATCTATTGCCCATAGTTTTCATGTTCTAGGGTGATCTACTACGACCGTAAGACCCGATACATGTTTGAGAGATATGACCAAAAACTCGTCGTTTTCGTGTTTTATGGCCGTTTTCATGAGCAATTTCCCATAGTTTTTGAGGTTCCATGGGGATTTACAACGATCGTAAGACCCGATACATGTTTGAGAGATATGACCAAAAACTCGTTGTTTTCGTGCTTTATGGACGTTATCATGATCTATTGCCCACAGTTTTCGGGTTCCAAGGCGATTTTCAACGACCGTACGACCCAATACATGTTTGAGAGATATGACAAAAAACTCGTCGTTTCCGCGTTTTACGGCCATTTTCATGTGACATTACGCAAAGTTTCTAAGTTCCAGGGCGATTTGCATCACCTGTAAGAGCCGATACGTGTTTGGGAGATATGACCCAAAACTTATCGTTTTCGTGTTTTATGGTTGTTTCATGAGTTATTTCCCACAAGTTCGAGATCTAGGGTGATTTAAAACGACCGTAAGACCTGATAATTGTTTGAGAAGTATGACCAAAAACTCGCCGTTTCCTTTTTTGGCCATTTTCGTGAGCTATTGCCCAGAGTTTGGGAGTTTCACGGTGATTTACAACGACCGAAGACCTGCTATATGGTTGAGATATATGACCAAAACTCGTCGTTTTCTCGTTTTATGGCCGTTTTCATGTGCTATTGCCCACAGTTTCAGAGTTTCAGGGTGATGTACACCAACCGTACGAACCGATACACGTTTGAGAGATATGACCAAAAACTCGTCATTTTCGCATTTTATGGCTATTTTCATGATTTATTGCCCATAGTTTTGGGATTCAAAGGCAATTTAAAATGACCGTAAGACCCAATAATTGTTTGAGAAATATGACCAAAAACTCGTCGTTTCCATGTTTTATGGCCGTTTTCGTGAGCTTTTGCCCACAGTTTTAGGGTTTCCCGGCGATTTACAACGACAGTAAAACCCGATACATGGTTGAGAGATTTGACCAAAAACTCGCTGTTTTCGCATTTTATGGTCGTTTTGATGAGCTATTGCCCGCAGTTTTGAGAGCTGTGACCAAACACTCGTCGTTTTCACGTCTTACGTCTGTTTATATGAGCTATTACCCAAAGTTTCGTGGTTCCAGGGCGATTTACAAAGACAGTAAGACCCGGTACATGTTTGAGAGATATAGCCAAAAACTCGTCGTTTTTGTGTCTTACGTCCATTTTCATGAGGTATTGCCACAGTTTCGGGGTTTCAGGGCAATTTACAAAGACCGTAAGACCCGATACATGTTTGAGAGATATGACCAAAAATTCATCGTTTTCGCGTTTTATGGCCGTTTTGATGAGCTATTCCCCACAGTTGAGGGGTTCCAAGGCGATTTGCATGGCACGTCAGACCCGATACATGTCTGAGAGATATGACCAAAAACTCGTCATTTTCGCGCTTTATGGCTGTTTTCATGAGCTATTGCCCATACTTTTTTGGATTTAAAGGCGATTTAGAATGACCGTAATACCCGATAATTGTTTGAGAAATATGACAAAAAACTCATCGTTTCCGTATTTTATGGCCATTTTCGTGAGTTATTGCCCAAACTTTTGGGCTTTCACGGCGATTTACAATGACCGTAAGACCCAATACATGTTTGAGATATGTGACCAAAAACTCGTTGTTTTCGTATTTTAGAGCCATTTTCATGATCTATTGCCCACAGTTTTGAAAGATATGACCAATAAGTAGTCGTTTTCATGTTTTAGTCTGTTTTCATTAGCTATTGGCCACAGTTTCAAGGATCCAGGTCGATTTACAATAACCGTAAAACCCGATACATATTTAAGAGATATGACCAAAAACTCGTCATTTGCGTGCTTTATGGCTGTTTTTATTATCTATTGCCCATAGTTTTCATGTTCTAGGGTGATCTACTACGACCGTAAGACCCGATACATGTTTGAGAGATATGACCAAAAACTCGTCGTTTTCGTGTTTTATGGCCGTTTTCATGAGCAATTTCCCATAGTTTTTGAGGTTCCATGGGGATTTACAACGATCGTAAGACCCGATACATGTTTGAGAGATATGACCAAAAACTCGTTGTTTTCGTGCTTTATGGACGTTATCATGATCTATTGCCCACAGTTTTCGGGTTCCAAGGCGATTTTCAACGACCGTACGACCCAATACATGTTTGAGAGATATGACAAAAAACTCGTCGTTTCCGCGTTTTACGGCCATTTTCATGTGACATTACGCAAAGTTTCTAAGTTCCAGGGCGATTTGCATCACCTGTAAGAGCCGATACGTGTTTGGGAGATATGACCCAAAACTTATCGTTTTCGTGTTTTATGGTTGTTTCATGAGTTATTTCCCACAAGTTCGAGATCTAGGGTGATTTAAAACGACCGTAAGACCTGATAATTGTTTGAGAAGTATGACCAAAAACTCGCCGTTTCCTTTTTTGGCCATTTTCGTGAGCTATTGCCCAGAGTTTGGGAGTTTCACGGTGATTTACAACGACCGAAGACCTGCTATATGGTTGAGATATATGACCAAAACTCGTCGTTTTCTCGTTTTATGGCCGTTTTCATGTGCTATTGCCCACAGTTTCAGAGTTTCAGGGTGATGTACACCAACCGTACGAACCGATACACGTTTGAGAGATATGACCAAAAACTCGTCATTTTCGCATTTTATGGCTATTTTCATGATTTATTGCCCATAGTTTTGGGATTCAAAGGCAATTTAAAATGACCGTAAGACCCAATAATTGTTTGAGAAATATGACCAAAAACTCGTCGTTTCCATGTTTTATGGCCGTTTTCGTGAGCTTTTGCCCACAGTTTTAGGGTTTCCCGGCGATTTACAACGACAGTAAAACCCGATACATGGTTGAGAGATTTGACCAAAAACTCGCTGTTTTCGCATTTTATGGTCGTTTTGATGAGCTATTGCCCGCAGTTTTGAGAGCTGTGACCAAACACTCGTCGTTTTCACGTCTTACGTCTGTTTATATGAGCTATTACCCAAAGTTTCGTGGTTCCAGGGCGATTTACAAAGACAGTAAGACCCGGTACATGTTTGAGAGATATAGCCAAAAACTCGTCGTTTTTGTGTCTTACGTCCATTTTCATGAGGTATTGCCACAGTTTCGGGGTTTCAGGGCAATTTACAAAGACCGTAAGACCCGATACATGTTTGAGAGATATGACCAAAAATTCATCGTTTTCGCGTTTTATGGCCGTTTTGATGAGCTATTCCCCACAGTTGAGGGGTTCCAAGGCGATTTGCATGGCACGTCAGACCCGATACATGTCTGAGAGATATGACCAAAAACTCGTCGTTTTCGTCCTTTATGGCCGTGTTTATGAGCTATTGCCCATAGTTTTGGGATTTAAAGGCGATTTAGAATGACCTTAATATCTGATAATTGTTTGAGAAATATGACAAAAAACTCATCGTTTCCGTGTTTTATGGCCATTTTCGTGAGTTATTGCACACAGTTTTGGCGTTTCACGGCGATTAACAATGACCGTAAGACCCAATACATGTTTGAGATATGTGACCAAAAACTCGTTGTTTTCGTATTTTAGAGCCGTTTTCATGATCTATTGCCCACAATTTTGAAAGATATGACCAATAAGTAGTCGTTTTCATGTTTTAGTCCGTTTTCATTAGCTATTGGCCACAGTTTCGAGGATCCAGGTCGATTTACAATAACCGTAAAACCCGATACATATTTAAGAGATATGACCAAAAACTCGTCGTTTGCGTACTTTATGGCTGTTTTTATTATCTATTGCCCATAGTTTTCATGTTCTAGGGTGATCTACTACGACCGTAAGACCCGATACATGTTTGAGAGATATGACCAAAAACTTATCGTTTTCGTGTTTTATGGCTGTTTTCATGAGCTATTTCCCATAGTTTTTGAGGTTCCACGGCGATTTACAACTATCATAAGACCCGATACATGTTTGAGAAATATGACCAAAAACACATTGTTTTCGTGCTTTATGGACGTTTTCATGATCTATTGCCAATAGTTTTCGGGTTCTAGGGCGATTTACTACGACCGTAAGACCCCATACATATTTGATAGATATGACTAAAAACTCGTCGTTTTTGTTGTTTTATGGCCGTTTTCATGTGCTATTGCCCACAGTTTCGGAGTTCCAAGGTGATTTTCAACGACCGTACGACCCAATACATGTTTGAGAGATATGACCAAAAACTCGTCGTTTCCGCGTTTTATGGCCATTTTCATGTGATATTACGCATAGTTTCTAAGTTCTAGGGCGATTTGCATCACCCGTAAGAACCGATACATGTTTGAGAGATTTCACCAAAAACTTGTCGTTTTCGTGTTTTATGGTTTTTTCATGAGTTATTGCCCACCGTTTTCGTGTTCTAGGGCGATTTAAAATGACGGTAAGACCTGATAATTGTTTCAGAAATATGACCAAAAATTCGTCGTTTCCGTTTTTTGGCCGTTTTTGTGAGCTATTGCCCACAGTTTTGGGGTTTCATGGTGATTTACAACGACCATAAGACCTGATATATGGTTGAGAGATATGACCAACACTCGTCGTTTTCACGTCTTACGTCCGTTTTCATGAGCTATTACCCACAGTTTCGGGGTTCTAGGGCGATTTACAAAGACAGTAAGACCCGGTACATGTTTGAGAGATATAGCCAAAAACTCGTCGTTTTTGTGTCTTACATCCATTTTCATGAGGTATTGCCACAGTTTCGGGGTTTCAGGGAAATTTACAAAGACCGTAAGACCCGATACATGTTTGAGAGATATGACCAAAAATTCATCGTTTTCGCGTTTTATGGCCGTTTTGATGAGCTATTCCCCACAGTTGAGGGGTTCCAAGGCGATTTGCATGGCACGTCAGACCCGATACATGTCTGAGAGATATGACCAAAAACTCGTCATTTTCGCGCTTTATGGCTGTTTTCATGAGCTATTGCCCATAATTTGGATTTAAAGGCGATTTAGAACGACCATAATACCCGATAATTGTTTGAGAAATATGACAAAACACTCATCGTTTCCGTGTTTTATGGCCATTTCCGTGAGTTTTTGCCCAAACTTTTGGGCTTTCATGATGATTTACAATGACCGTAAGACCCAATACATGTTTGAGATATGTGACCAAAAACTCGTTGTTTTCGTATTTTAGAGACATTTTCATGATCTATTGCCCACAGTTTTGAAAGATATGACCAATAAGTAGTCGTTTTCGTGTTTTATTCTGTTTTCATTAGCTATTGGCCACAGTTTCGAGGTTCTAGGGCGATTTACAATGACCGTAAGACCCGATACATGTTTGAGAGATATGACCAAAAACTCGTCGTTTTCGTGTTTTATGGCCGTTTTCATGAGCTATTGCCCATAGTTTTTGAGGTTCCATGGCGATTTACAACGATCGTAATACCCGATACATGTTTGAGAGATATGACCAAAAACTGGTTGTTTTCGTGCTTTATGGACATTTTCATGATCTATTGCCCACAGTTTTGGGTTCTAGGGCGATTTACTACGACCGTAAGACCCAATACATATTTGAGAGATATGACCAAAAATTCGTCGTTTTCTTGTTTTGTAGCCGTTTTCATGTGCTATTGCCCACAGTTTCGGAGTTCCAAGGCGATTTGCAATGACCATTCGACCCAATACAAGTTTGAGAGATATGACGAAAAACTCGTCGTTTCTGCGTTTTATGGCATTTTTCATGTGATATTACGCATAGTTTCTAAGTTCTAGGGAAATTTGTATCACCCGTAAGAACCGATACAAGTTTGAGAGATATGACCCAAAGCTTGTCATTTTCGTGTTTTATGGTTCTTTTCATGAGTTATTTGTAACACCCTCGAATCGGCCCTATGCAAGTTTTAGCCCTTTTCCGCCAAACCCGCATAGAAACGATTCAATGACGCCCACCAGGCACTTTCGTGCGGGTGGAAAACGAAGTAAAACCATTACACAACAGTCCTCGATGGGACCCGCGGAACAGATATATATACAACACGACTCCATGAGTCAAGAATACGGATATACAGTACAAAGATCCAAATCACCTTGAAATCGCTACAGCGTCTGAGTACGGACAAGATGCAAATGGGGCTAAGAGCCCGGAAGAATAACCAATGGCGTCCATAACCCTGCCCAAGCCAAGCCGGAAGGGTACCCCTGGTAACGACGTCGATCTCAAACCTGCTAAAACGAAAGGGGTGCCAACAAAGGGCAAAGGAAAAAGAGGAGCGTCAGTAGTGAGGCCAGTACACGGCGAGGCTAGAATTCGGCGGTCCTCGCCTACATAGGTATGGTGGACTGAAGTAGCAGCGCAGCAGCACTAAACAAACTATAGAGACTCAGTACAACTGTCAGCTGTTAGAGAGAGATAGGAAAGACCTATTCGGAACCACCTGATACTAACACCAATCATACCTATCCTGGTATTCCTCCTCGAGACCAAACGAGGAAGTCAAACCGAGGAAATCACACAGTTGGCAGTTTTATTCATTCCATTATAGTTGCAGCATTTACTAGTCAGATATATAGCATGAGTTGTCCTGATAACATAAGTAGTGGGCAGTTTTAGTTAACATTCCATTGTAGTTGGAACATTTACTAGTCAGATATAATTGTCCCGAGGAATCCCAAAACCCAGCAGTTGTTGGCACTTTAATCACATTCCATTAGAGTTGCAATACTTATTAGGCAGATATAACAAGACACCAGGAACCCTAGCTCCACCAGTTGTTGGCATTTTTAATATCCATTCCGTTGTATTTGAATCTGATTACTAGTCACATATTAAGTCAAATTTATAGCACTACTTTAGATATGCTTGTCTATGATCGAGATACTGTGCTCCAAGTCGTCCAGAACCGCGGACACGGCTTTCAGAAAGATTTACCTTGCAGGGGTGCACAAATAGCAACACACACACGATCAACCTCGGAAAAACCAAATCGAAACCCAACGAGGCTTTCACGACAAAGCAATCACAGGATTCATAAAATATTTCAGGGGGCCACCCCATTAACCTACCCGCATCGAAGTTGGCTGGCTCCGAGATGGACCTAAGGTTTGCGCCAATGGCTGTAAACGACTGGGAACCCGAAAGTGTGACTGGGCTTGTCGATACCGCGAAAACACTCTGCAATCCTAAACAACACAGGTGCTCCACGCACAATCGTAAATAAAGCAGTAAAGCATGGCATAAGTACATGATAGTAATAAAGCCCCAAACTAGTTTGTGGCCCCAAGAAATAAGAAATGAATCAAGCTCTGGCTAAGGGGGATTCATAGAGTCTCCCGTATGTGGATAGTGCGAATAGTCAAGGAACAGGTATCAAGTACTCGGGGCCTACGGGACACAAGTGGACATGAAAAACCAAATAGCATATATTGCCCACCGGTGCCTCTTTCATTAGTTATCACAGCAATTTAATAGTTCTAAATAAAGACATGATCATCTCCACCATAAACATCTGCCAGCATTCCAACAACTGTGGTACTTGACAACACGAGATCGCACCTGAGCAAGCAACTACGACTCACAAGGCCAGCTATCTACCAAACACAGGTAATAGGAGGTGTCCAAGGCAATATAGAGGTTGTACGAGATATAACTGGTGTATGAAACTAAAGCATCGCGACGCAGATAGCAATAGATCAACAGGAGGAAATAAAGACTATAAATGCAAAATAGGTAGAAGGGGGAGAGATGCTCGCCTGGGAAACATTGCCGAAGGATCATATCCGAAGAATTTGTCGATACTCGCATCCACTCAATGGCCTAATCCGCGAAGAACAAAACACTAAAAGAAACATCGGATACACTATTTAATACTACGGTAGAAGATCCAGCATGATTATGATATGATGCATGACATGGCAAAGATGTGATGCAACTAGGCAATATTAAGCGGAACTAGGGTCCCGACATTAATTATATGGTTCTAGTTGTTTTGGTACCCCACAATTTAAATGTTGGATTAGCAAGGCAAAGCATGTTATCGGTTCTCTTTGCAAATTTAAATGGAGGTGGTATAATACAAGTGTAGCCCGCATATGCGCTCCATATTTAATTATGAGATGAATCGACTGAATATCCCCAAACAATCACAATATGTATGCGAGCATGAACAATTTAATGTGCAACAAGTAGATGTCATATATTATAAAAATAATGGTCTCGGAGAGTAAATCACATTAGGGTATCGGCGATCTTGGGGTTCACCAAGGGGTTCGACGAGATCGGCCTTCAGGGTCTCGGCCATCGGATCCATGAAGGAGGACTCAGCATCCGACGTCCTTCTGGTCCATGCAGGGAATCTCGGCACTCCGTGTAGATGACCGAACGGATCCGAGAAGGAGGACTTAGTCCAACATCTTCGCCTTCCGCCATGATGGTGGCCTTGTCGATGATTCGAGTGTCGGCAGTTCATGAGCACACGAGCAGTTGGCGAGGAGTGGCGAAGCACCGGAATGGGGGGCCTGAATCTGGGACCAACCAAGCCTTGTTCTTATTCTATTGTTCCAACAGAAACAGATACAGAAATAGCTGCTACCCCACAGTAACCACCACGGCAGATATGCCTGCCAAGACATGGGCACGAACCGGAGGAGCTCACGGGGGCTCGCATAGACGGCCGGGCACGGGGACGCGCGTGGGACGGCGTGAGACAAAGGCGAGGAGGAGCTTGCGGCCGCGCTGCAGGGGCAGACCGTCGTGCGCCTGGCTGAAGTAAGCTCGGGCAGCGATGTTGGCATGCTGCTGGGGCAGGACAGCGCGCTCGCGCGGCTGGCGGTGGCTCGGGGTAGCGGGGAGGAGGGCACGGGGTACAGGTGGTGAGGGCGCCCCTGGTGGCGAGGTGGTGGCGGACGTCAGGGTGGGGCTCCATGGCTCCGGCGAGGAAGCGGTGGCACGCGGGGAGCCAGGTTGCAGAGGACGGCGGTGGGGCGGTCCAGGGCGGCCGAAGCAGGCGCGGTGGCCTCAGCGGTGGACGTGGTAGCGGTTGACAGCGAGGACAACAAGGGAGGTGGCCGGTGACAGGGCCCGGGTCGACGGTGACAGCCAGGAGAGGGCATAGCCGAGCGGCGGTCGGGTCAAGGAGAAGCTCGACGGGGGTGGAGCGGACGAGGAGGGGGTCGGCGGCCGACGGGGAGGCGGGGCGATGACGAGGCCCGGCGGAGGAGGAGAGGCAGGGAAGGGCGGGGCGCGCCGCCAGCGGAGGAGGCGGCAGGGATGCGGGCTCGGCGACCGCGCGAGGAGAGGGAGGCCTGGGTCATGGGGGTGGATCGGGAGGAAGGAGCAGGGTAGGTGGGGGAGGCGAGACTGGGGGAGAAGGATGGCAGGTGCGTCGGGAATTGGTGCTAGGTGGGGCTGGAGGGGAAACCCGGGGTGGTGTGGGGCCGGGCGACGGGAGCTTGTCGGGAGGAGGAGGGCTCTCTCCCGGGCGGTTGGTGGGGAGTGGTCAGGAGTGTGTGGTGTGGGTGGGGACAGCGGGGTGATGTGGCAGGCTGGGAATGGAGGGGGTGAGGTGGCGGCTGGGAGGGAGTGTGGCTGTGTGGGGTGCTGCGTGAGTGTGTGTGTGTTGTGTATGTGGCGGCGGAGGGCTGGGGTAGATAGGGTGGGCTTAGGGTTAGGTCTAGGTAGAATAGATTTAGGGTTTGGAGGTGGCCGGCCGGTCTTTCGGGCCTGGCGGGTTGCCTCCTAAAAACAACTTGATATTTTATTTATTTAAAACGGGGCTTTTGAAAACTGTTTGTAGACGAAACAAAATATCCGGAGATCCGGGTTTTAATTTGAAATAAAGACGAGGGATATTTAGAAAACAAATATAGGCTTTTAGAAAATAGTTTTAGGCAAACAAAATGCAGGATGACATGACGATGCTCAAATGCAATGTGGCATGATGACATGAGCATGCGGTCATGATGATGCAATGCACAAAAACACAGCGATTTTGTAGTAGTGGTTTTAGCGGGATGCCACAATTCGACACCACTAACAATGGATCTCGCCCTCGAGATCCGCCTCGTCCTACCGGGAAGAAGGTCGCCGATCTGAATCTTCTCGCTTCATGTAGATCCTCGTGATACCACTAACAAGAGGTCCTTGTTCGTGATCGTCGAGAGAACACTCCGGGAACAAAGGGCGAAGGTAGAGGTATCAACAAATAAAGCCACCTCTAGCTTCCGTGGACGGAGTAAAATTGCTAGATCCACTGGTTCAATATACAAAAGCGAATGATAAGAGTAGTCGGATGGTGATCAGTCCATCGCGCACCCAAACCATTACTCTGCACATGAATCGGAGAATCGTGCAGCCAACCTTCAGAATTAGACTGAAGATCTCGACAATCGAGGTTTGAAACAAAAGGAGAGATCCAGAATCTGCATCGGATCTGGCGTAAATGATGTCGTCGCGTCGGAAAACACCGGAAGGCACAAGAAGGAACAGAGAGAAGTACAACAGATGAAGGGTTCCTCAGATAGCATGAAGACCGGATGTAGAAACACCGTTACCAAAGGAGGAGGCGAAACCCTGAAGGTACGACGGAAACCCAACCACGAGAAGCCCTGGACTCGAAGAAAAGATAAGAGAACAAATCCAAAACACGCAGAGGGTAAGGAGTAAAATCAGCCTTATCAGATCTATCCAACCGTTTTTTTAAATTAGTTTTGACACTGTAGTTCGGCCGTTAGCTAGGTTATCCTATAGGCTGGACTTGTGGGGTATCGCAACTGCTGAGGTCTGATACCACTCTGTAACACCCTCGAATTGGCCCTATGCACGTTTTAGCCCTTTTCTGCCAAACCCGCATAGAAACGATTCTAGGACGCCCACCAGGCACTTTCGTGCGGGTGGAGAACGAAGTAATACCATTACACAATAGTCCTCGATGGGACCCACAGAACATATATATATATACAACACGACTCCATGATTCAAGAATACCGATATACAGTACAAAGATCCAAATCACCTTGAAATCGCTACAGCGTCCGAGTACGAACAAGATACAAATGGGGCTAAGAGCCCGGAAGAATAACCAATGGCGTCCATAACCCTGCCCAGGCCAAGCCGGAAGGGTAACCCTGGTAACGACGTCGATCTCAAACCTGCTAAAACGAAAGGAGTGCTGACAAAGGGCAAAGCAAAAGAGGAGCGTCAGTACTGAGGCCAGTACACGGTGATGGCTCAATGCACGGCGCCCAGAAAAATGCTTGATGGTGGTGTTGATGTAGAGCTCGTTGGGAACCCCAAGAGGAAGGTATGATGAGCACAGCAGCAAGTTTCCCTCAGTTATGAAACCAAGGTTTAATCAAACCCGTAGGAGCAAGGAAACACCTCAAAGGTGTTACTAGCTGAGCTTTGGCAGGGCGCACTACCGGTGCTAGTAGCAACATGGAGACCTGCACAACACAACCACATAACTTTGTCCCCAACTTGCGATGAGGTTGTCAATATCACCGTGTTTTGCGGAAAACAAAGGATTAAACGTATCGAATGGAAAGAAGTAAAAGTTTGCAGAAAGAAAACACAAAGCAGAAACAGTTTATAGATTGTATGTAAAGTAAAGGACCGGTATCCATAGTTCACTAGAGGTGGCTCTCCTTAGATAGATAACATGCTGGGTGAACAAATTACAGCGGGGCAATTGACAAACACCGAGAATGCAATACATGCATATACTAATCATCTTGACTCCTTTGAGACTTGATTGGGCATTACAACATAATACATCGACCGCCATCCAACTACATCTATGACTAATAATCCACCTTCAGGTTATCATCCGAACCCCCTCCAGTGTTAAGTTGCAAGCAACAGATTATTGCTTTACGAACTGCGCGTAAAGTAAACAATACAATTGTTCTATGAACAAAGGATCGTTGTTTTCTCCCTAGTAGCAACATCACATCTAGTACCTTAGAGATTTCTGTCACTTCCCCAGATTACCAGAGGCATGAACCCACTATCGAGCATAAATACTAACTCTTGGAATTGCTAGCATCTACTTGGCCAAGATAGCTACTAACAACAGAAAGCATGCAAGATCTCAAATAACAAAGACATGATAGAATCAATAATCAATCTGAAATAGCATCTCAATATCCATCGGATCCCCGCAAACACAACATGTATGGATTACAAATAGATGATCTTGATCATGAACGGAGCTCACAAGATCTAAACATGAAAGCACAAAGGAGGAGAAACCAGCCATCTAGCTACTACACGTATCCGTAGTCCAAGGATGAACTACTCACGCATCACACCGAAGGCTTGCATGGTGATGAAGAAGGCCTCCAGGGTGAATTCCCCTCTCCGGCAGGGTACCGGGAAGAGCTTTAGATCCCCCTCGCTATAGGGACAGAGATGACGGCGGCTACAGACTCTTTTGTGGATTTTTGATCGGGTACCTAGGGTTTTTGTCCCAAGGGAAATTTATAGGCGGAAGGAGAGGCCGAGGAGGTGCTAGCGTCGGCCAGACCACCCCCTAGCGCGGGCCAAGCCTGGCCGCGCGGCCAGGTGGTGTGGCCGGCCCCTAGCCCTTCTCCGTCTCGTATTCTGGCACTTGATCCCTTCCGAGAATATTCATTTTCTGACTTTTCTGGAACCAAAAACATCAGAAAACAGGCAGCTGGTACTATGGCTCTTGTTAATAGGTTAGTCCAAGAAATCATAATAAAAGTACTCCAAAGTTGGAACAAAACACAAGAAAGTGGATAAAACCAAGCATGTACCATCAAAATTATAGATACATTTGCAATGTATCAACATCCCCAAGCTTAACTCCTGCTCGTCCTCGAGTAGGTAAGTTATAAAAAGAAATAATTTTTGAGGTGACATGCACCATCAAAACCTGATCAAAGTATTTGCAAAACTCAAAGCTGGGATCATAGTACTTAAATCATAACATGAAAGACAAAGTTCTAGCAATAAGCAAAGAAACTATGATACAACATGAAAAGGCACAAACAAAAGATTCATGAATAACATGGTTTGCAAGACGTTTGTTTGTTCACATAAAGAAAACATAGCATAATAGTATGCAGCTTGTCCCTCAATAGAGTAGCAAATATAAATGCATAGGACACCTTCAAAGTTCATAAGAGTGACTAGATACAATAGTTTAAAACAAGAAATAGCAAGTTATGCATCAATCAACTAGTCTTGGGACAATGCACATAGAACTAAGAATGGCCACTATGCTCTCAAAGTAGTTCATAAAGATAGAAGGTGGAGACTCAATATAATGGTGGAAGAAAAGCCTTTGTAAAAGGATGTAGGGATTCAAGTCTCATAAAGAGCTTCCAAAAATTATGGTACTTATATCTTTCAGCTCTCATTGCCCCTATCATAAGCATCTTGAAGGTGATTAAGGTTAAAGTGACACAACTAAGAGGATATGCTTGACAAGTTATTAACCGAAATCTCATGCCCCTTACTTAGGAAGACCGATCCTCATGCTACTCAACTTCAGTCACGAGTAAGCTCTTGTCATTGTAAGTACATGTGTATCATTAAGAACCGCCAACGGGGTACCCCTTGCACATGATACGGGAGCTTTCCCATAATTAAAATGACAAGGCAAGCAGACAATGAGCATCTCAGCGATATTTTTATTTGCTATTTGCATAGGTTTTTATTGAGGATGCTTCATAGAGTGTTTCCACCATGATTAGGCATGGCTTAGGATAGCGGCCCAGGCGTTTCTCTAACACATATACAAACTCCATGATCTTACAAGTTCCACATTTATTTCACACCGCCGGGATCCGTAAGCAAAAGAACATAATATCAACGAGGTACAAAGTACAAGTGCAATGTTGAAAGCATTCCCCATGGTACAGGGTTCTGCTAATTTCAACTTATAAAGCGCAAGCATATACGCAACAAAGAAGGACCCAATGGTTCAAGTTTATTAGAGGCAATAAAGTAAAGTGTGCCATCAAGTTTGTGAGAGCTTTAATCACTAGTTTTCTCGTAACAAGTGGAAGGTAAACAAAAGCATGAATATACTTGGAATAGCATAAGATAGTAGGTAGGTATGGTGGCACTCTTTGGAAAAACTTGGTTTAGGGAGTTGGATGCATGAGTGAAACTCATACTTGGTTGTGGAGGCTAGCAAAAGACTGGGAGCGACAAACTAAGAAAGCAATAATGGCCATAATCATGCAGAGCGACAAAACATCATTGATCAAAGCATAAAGTGATACTACAAGTTGAAAACTAAAGGATCATAAAGGCTATGGTGACTTGAGATACTCATAACATGGTGTGAGCATGCGCCAAGTCAACCCAAATAAAGCATCAAAGGAGAATACCAATATACTATGCTTTAATATGCTAAAACAACGCATGATTCATCCAAGGCACATTAAGCAATCTCAATTCTTTATAACAAGTCATGCTACAGCAAAGAATACTAAGCATAAATCCAAAACAATATCAGGCATGGCATGATAAAGCATAGGCCACAGTCAAAAACGAGCTCTTTTTACCACATAAGTATGAATTTTCCTACTCTTTTCCAAACCAAACCAAACTATTTGCAAACCAAAGTGTGAAAGAGGGGGTCCAACCAACTTATTAAGAAAACTAAGCAAAGCAAGCAAACTAAAAACCAAAACGAAATAGAAAAAGAAGACGCTCCAAGAGAAACACAACTGTGCACGAAACAATAAAAATGAAGCGTTTGGAAGAAACCTGGAATTTTTATTGATGAAGAAGTAGATGCCCAAGGCATCCCCAAGCTTTGAAGCTTGTAATTCTTGGATATTTCTTGGGATGACACGCGTGGCATCCCCAAGCTTGAGCTTTAGTCCATCCTTCATCTCGTTACTCACTCCTTCCATACACCTGAAAATTTTCCTACATACAAAACTTCACATGATCTCATTAGCAACATTAGTGCACTTAAGATAAATAAGTCTCAAGGTTCAGTTCTAACACCAAATAAACTTCCATTAGAACACTAGCTACTGTAGCACTTCTCTCAGAAAGCTCAATTCCCCAAAGAAACTCAAGAAGGAACTAACAAGAAGCAAATGCAGAAAATGGCAGAAATCTGTCAAAACAGATCAGCAGGTAAAGACGAATTGTTTCGTAGACCTTCTGTTGCTCAAATCAAAAAGTGTTGAACTAACGAAAGTTATATAACAACCTGGGTCAGAATCACAAAAAATTACAGCTCAATCCGACGTACAGAGATCTCTCAGGAATTTTTACGGTGAAGCACAGAAATCTGTTTCGGGACAGCAACTTCCCAAATCATTAGTTCACTCTCATTAGAGGTTACTCTTGGCACAAAAAGCAAATAAAAAGGATAAGGAGAGGTTATTACAGAGGTAATAACTTCCAAGACTCAAATAAAACTCTTGGGTTATCTCCCAACAAGATCTTTTCTTTAACGCCTTTAAGTTAGGCATACAAACCAAAGAAAGAATCAAGTGTTCTCAAATGAAGAAGCATTAAGACCAACTTTCTTGCCTTACCTCTCTTATTTTTATTCTTAACCTTGGGGAAAATATGATTGTTTGGTGGAGAAGAAAGGTGCATGGTCCCCTTTCCCACATCTATTATTGCTCCAAGGAGTCCTAATAGGGACCTTCCAAGTGTAATTTGTCCTTTTCCCGCACATTCAATAACAAGATAATCAATAGAAATCATTTTCCCAAGGATCTTTGTAAACACTTCTTCAGCTATTCCAAGAGGTAATATGGTAGTATTATTGGTGAGAGATATTTATTTTCCTCCTTCAACGAGCCCCCAAAGATTCAGAGATTCATAAATAGCTTTGGGCATAAGACAAAATTCAGACATGATATCACAGCGAGCTTGAAAAGTTTTAGTGTTTATCTCAATCTTTACTGTAGGGAACCACTTTGATGGTTCAGAGTTTATTGGAACATAATCATGTTGCTCCCTAAGCATATTATATCACCCTTCTAATCTAGTAGTTCTAGCCTCAAGAGTGTCCAACCTAGCAAATATTTTTGTGAAAGGAGTATCAGTTTGGCTAGGCAAGTTGTAAGTGAGGATTAATTTCTTTATAGAATTAATGGCATCATCCTCATTACTTTGGAGGAAATCTCCTCCCGCAATAGCATCTAAATCATATCTATAGCAAAGAGCAATCCCAAGGTAAAAACTTCTAAGGAACAATCGTTGAATCATTTTAGGCTCAGTCTTTTCATGTAGATCAGAGATTCTAGACCAAGCTTCCTTAAAACTTTCCTTAATTCCTTGTTTAAAAGTGAGAATCATTTCCTCGGGTGACATAGTGATTGGAGCAAGGCTAGACATAGTGGAAACTCAAGATAGGAACTAATTTTGTGTGTGTTTTTAAATAAGAAAGCAAAACAAGTAAAACTATTTTTTGTGTGTTTTTTGAAGAACAAAACAAGCAAACAAAGCAAAACAAAAACAACAAAGTAAAGAGATTGGTTATGAGGGACTCCCCTTGTGAAGATGTCCTTGACTCCCCGGCAACGGCGCCCGAAAAATCTTTAATGGCGTGTAGTTGACGTGGGAGTTTCTACTTCTTCGTTCCCCGACAACGGCGCCAGAAAAATGCTTGATGGCTCATTGCGCGGCGCCTAGAAAAATGCTTGATGGCGGTGTTGATGTAGAGCTCGTTGGGAACCCCAAGAGGAAGGTATGATGAGCACAGCAGCAAGTTTCCCTCAGTTATGAAACCAAGGTTTAATCGAACGAGTAGGAGCAAGGAAACACCTCAAAGGTGTTACTAGCTGAGCTTTGGCAGGGCGCACTACCGGTGCTAGTAGCAACGTGGAGACCTGCACAACACAACCACAGAACTTTGTCCCCAACTTGTGATGAGGTTGTCAATCTCCCCGTGTTTTGTGGAAAACAAAGGATTAAACGTATCGAATGGAAAGAAGTAAAAGTTTGCAGAAAGAAAACAGAAAGCAGAAACAGTTTATAGATTGTATGTAAAGTAAAGGACCGGGATATATAGTTCACTAGAGGTGGCTCTCCTTAGATAGATAACATGCTGGGTGAACAAATTACAGTGGGGCAATTGACAAAAACCGAGAAAGCAATACATGCATATACTAATCATCTTGACTCCTTTGAGACTTGATTGGGAATTACAACATAATAAATAGACCGCGATCCAACTACATCTATGACTAATAATCCACCTTCAGGTTATCATCCGAACCCCCTCTAGTGTTAAGTTGCAAGCAACAGATTATTGCTTTACAAACTGCGTGTAAAGTAAACAATACAATTGTTCTATGAACAAAGGATCGTTGTTTTCTCCCTAGTAGCAACAACACATCTAGTACCTTAGAGATTTCTGTCACTTCCCCAGATTACCTGAGGCATGAACCCACTATCGAGCATAAATACTAACTCTTGGAGTTGCTAGCATCTACTTGGCCAAGATAGCTACTAACAACTGAAAGCATGCAAGATCTCAAATAACAAAGACATGATAGAATCAATAATCAATCTGAAATAGCATCTCAATATCCATCGGATCCTCGCAAACACAACATGTATGAATTACAAATAGATGATCTTGATCATGAACGGAGCTCACAAGATGTAAACATGAAAGCACAAAGGAGGAGAAACCAGCCATCTAGCTACTACATGTGTCCGTAGTCCAAGGATGAACTACTCACGCATCACACCGGAGGCTTGCATGGTGATGAAGAAGGCCTCTAGGGTGAATTCCCCTCTCCAGCAGGGTGCCGGGAAGAGCTTCAGATCCCCCCGATCTAGGGACAGAGACGACGGCGGCTACAGACTCTTTCGTGGATTTTTGACCGGTACCTAGGGTTTTTGTCCCGAGGGCAACTTGTAGGCGGAAGGAGAGGCCGAGGGGGTGCTGGGGTCGGCCAGACCACCCCCTGGCGCGGGCCAAGCCTGGCCGCGCGGCCAGGTGGTGTGGCCGGCCCCCAGCCCTTCTCCGTCTCGTATTCTGGCACTTGATCACTTCCGGAAAAATAGGCACTTGGGCTTTTGTCCCTTCCAATTCTGAGAATATTCATTTTCTGACTTTTCTGGAACCAAAAACAAAAGAAAACAGGCAGCTGACACTTTGGCTCTTGTTAATAGGTTAGTCCAAGAAATCATAATAAAAGTACTCCAAAGTTGGAACAAATCACAAGAAAGTGGATAAAACCAAGCATGGAACATCAAAAGTTATAGATACATTTGCAATGTATCACACGGCGAGGCTAGGATTCAGTGGTCCTCGCCTACATAGGTATGGTGGACTGAAGCGGCAGCGCAGCAGCACTAAACAACCTATAGAGACTCAGTACAACTGTTGGCTATTAGAGAGAGATAAGAAAGACCTATTCGGAACCACCTGATACTAACACCAATCATACCCATCCTGGTATTCCCCCTCGAGACCAAACGAGGAAGTCAAACCGAGGAACTCACATAGTTGGCAGTTTTATTCATTCCATTATAGTTGTAGCATTTACTAGTCAGATATATAGCATGAGTTATCCTGATAACATAAGTAGTGGGCAGTTTTAGTTAACATTACGTTGTAGTGTGAACATTTACTAGTCAGATATAATTGTCCTGAGGAATCCCAAAACCCAGCAGTTGTTGGCACTTTTATCACATTCCATTGGAGTTGCAATACTTACTAGGCAGATATAACAAGACACCAGGAACCCCAGCTCCACCAGTTGTTGGCATTTTTAATATCCATTCCGTTGTATTTGAATCTGATTACTAGTCACATATTAAGTCAAATTTATAGCACTACTTTAGTTATGCTTGTCTATGATCGAGATACTGTGCTCCAAGTCGTCCATAACCATGGACACGGCTTTCAGAAAGATTTACCCTGCAGGGGTGCACAAATAGAAACACACACATGACCAACCTCGGACAAACAAAATCAAAACCCAACGAGGCTTTCACGACAAAGCAATCATAGGATTCATAAAATATTTCAGGGGCCACCCCATTAAGCTACCCGCATCGAAGTTGGCTGGCTCCGAGACAGACCCAAGGTATGCGCCAATGGCTGTAAACGACTAGGAACCCAAAAGTGTGACTAGGCTTGTCGATACCGCGAAAACACTCCCCAATCCTAAACAGTACAGGTGCTCCACGCACAATCGTAAATAAAGCAGTAAAGCATGGCATAAGTACATGATAGTAATAAAGCCCCATACTAGTTTGTGGCCCCAAGAAATAAGAAATGAATCAAGATCTGGCTAAGGGGGATTCATAGAGTCTCCCGTATGTGGATAGTGCGAATAGTCAAGGAACATGTATCAAGTACTCGGGGCCTACGAGACACAAGTGGACATGAAAAACCAAATAGGATATATTGCCCACCGGTGCCTCTTTCATTAGTTATCACAACAATTTAATAGTTGTAAATAAAGACATGATCATCTCCACCATAAACATCTGTCAGCATTCCAACAACTGTGGTACTTGACAACACGAGATCGCACCTAAGCAAGCAACTAAGACTCGCAAGGCCAGCTATCTACCAAACACAGGTAATAGGAGGTGTCCAAGGCAATATAGAGGCTGCATGGGATATAACTGGTGTACGGAAACTAAAGCATCGCGACATGGATAACTATAGATCAACAGGAGGAAATAAAGACTATAAATGCAAAATAGGTAGAAGGGGGAGAGATGCTCGCCTGGGAAACACTTCCAAAGGATCATATCCGAAGAACTTGTCGATACTCGCATCCACTCAACGGCCTAATCCACGAAGAACAAAACACTAAAAGAAACATCTGATACACTATTTAATACTACGGTAGAAGATCCAGCATGATTATGATATGATGCATGACATGGCAAAGATGAAATGCAACTAGGCAATATTAAGCGGAACTAGGGTCCCGACATTAATTATATGGTTCTAGTTGTTTTGGTACCCCGCAATTTAAATGTTGGATTAGCAAGGCAAAGCATGTTATCGGTTCTCTACGCAAATTTAAATGGAGGTGGTATAATACAAGTATAGCCCGCATATGCGCTCCATATTTAATTATGAGATGAATCGATTGAATATCCCCAAACAACCACAATATGTATGCGAGCATGAACAATTTAATGTGCAACAAGTAGATGTCATATATTATAAAAATAAGGGTCTCGAAGAGGATATCACATTAGGGTATCGGCGATCTTGGGGTTCACCAAGGGGTTCGACGGGATCGGCCTTCAGGGTCTCGGCCATCGGATCCATGAAGGAGGACTCGGCATCCGACGTCCTTTTGGTCCATGCAGGGAATCTCGGCACTCCGTGTAGATGACCGAACGGATCCGAGAAGGAGCACTTAGTCCAACATCTTCGCCTTCAGCCATTATGGCGGCCTTGTCGATGATTTGAGTGTCGGCAGTTCATGAGCACATGAGCAGTTGGCGAGGAGTGGCGAAGCACCGGAATGGGGGGCCTGAATCTGGGACCAACCAGCCTTGTTCTGATTCTATTGTTGCAACACAAAACGGATACATAAATAGCTGCTACCCCACAGTAACCACCACGGCAGATATGCCTGCCAAGACATGGGCACGAACCGGAGGAGCTCACGGGGGCTCGCATAGACGGCTGGGCATGGGGACGCGTGTGGGACGGCGCGAGACAAAGGCGAGGAGGAGCCTGCGGCCACGCTGCAGGGGCAGAGACCGTCGGGCGCCTGGCCGAAGTGAGCTCGGGCAGCGACGTTGGCTTGCTACTCTGTGGCAGGACAGCATACTCGCATGGCTGGCGGTGGCTCGGGGTAGCGGGGAGGAGGGCATGGGGTACAGGTGGCGAGGGCGCCCCTGGCGGCGAGGTGGCGGTGGACGTCAGGGTGGGGCCCCATGGCTCCGGCGAGGAAGCGGTGGCACGCGGGGAGCCAGGTTGCAGAGGACGGCGGTGGGGTGGTCCAGGGCGGCCGAAGCAGGCGCGGCGGCCTCAGCGGCGGACGCAGTAGCGGTTGACGGCGAGGACAACGAGGGAGGTGTCCGGCGACAGCGCCCGGGTCGACGGTGATAGCTAGGAGAGGGCACAGCCAAGCGGCGGCCGGGTCAAGGAGAAGCTCGGCGGGGGTGGAGCGGACGTGGAGGAGGTCGGCGGCCGACGGGGAGGTGGGGCGACGGCGAGGCCCGTTGGAGGAGGAGAAGCGGGGAAGGGCGGGGCGCACCGCCAGCGGAGGAGGCGGCGGGGTTTGCGGGCTCGGGCGACCGTGCGAGGAGAGGGAGGCGCGGGTCATGGGGGTCGATCGGGAGGAAGGAGCAGGGTAGGTGGGGGAGGCGAGACTGGGGGAGTCGGGCGGCAGGTGCGTCGGGAATTGGTGCTAGGTGGGGCTGGAGGGGAAACCCGGGGTGGTGTGGGGCCGGGCGATGGGAGCTTGTCGGGAGGAGGAGGGCTCTCTCCCGGGCGGTTGGTGGGGAGTGGTCAGGAGTGTGTGGTGTGGGGTGGGGCCAGCGGGTGATGTGGCAGGCTGGGAGTGGAGGGTGTGAGGTGGCGGCTGGGAGGGAGTGTGGCTGTGTGGGGTGCTGCGTGAGTGTGTGTGTGTGTTGTGTATGTGGCGGTGGAGGGCTGGGGTAGATAGGGTGGGCTTAGGGTTAGGTCCAGGTAGAATAGATTTAGGGTTTGGAGGTGGCCAGTCAGACTTTCGGGCCTAGCGGGCTGCCTCCTAAAAACAACTTGAAATTTTATTTATTTAAAACGGGGCTTTTGAAAACAGTTTGTAGACGAAACAAAATATCCGGAGATCCGGGTTTTAATTTGAAATAAAGACGAGGGATATTTAGAAAACAAATATAGTCTTTTAGAAAAGAGTTTTAGGCAAACAAAATGACGGATGACATGACGATGCTCAAATGCAATGTGGCATGATGACATGAGCATGCGGTCATGATGATGCAATGCACAAAAACACAGCGATTTTCTAGTAGTGGTTTTAGCGGGATGCCACATTATTGCCCACAGTTTTCGAGTTCTAGGGGGATTTAAAATGACCGTAAGACCCGATAATTGTTTCAGAATTATGACCAAAAGCTCGCCGTTTCCGTTTTTGGCCATTTTCGTGACCTATTGCCCAAATGGTTGAGAGATATGACCAAAACTTGCCATTTTCACGGTTTATGGCCATTTTCATGTGCCATTCCCCACAGTTGAGGGGTTCCAAGGTGATTTGCATGGCATATCCGACCCGATACATGTCTGAGAGATATGACCAAAAATACGTCGTTTTCGCGCTTTATGGCCATTTTCATGAGCTATTGCCCATAGTTTTGGGATTTAAAGGCGATGTAGAACGACCGTAACACCCAATAATTGCTTGAGAAATATGACCAAAAACTCATCGTTTCTGTGTTTTATGGCCATTTTCATGAGTTATTGCCCACAGTTTTGGGGTTTCTTGGCGATTTACAATGACCGCAATTCCCAATACATGTTTGAGATATGCGACCAAAAACTCATTGTTTTCGTATTTTAGAGACGTTTTCATGATCTATTGCCCACAGTTTCGCGAGATATGACCAATAAGTAGTCGTTTTCGTGTTTTAGTATGTTTTCATGAGCTATTGGCCATAGTTTAGAGGTTCCAAGGAGATTTACAATGACCACAAAACCCGAAACATGTTTGAGAGATATAACCAAAAACTCGTCGTTTTCGTGCTTTATGGCTATTTTTATTATCTATTGCCCACAGTTATCGGATTATAGGACGATTTACTACGACCGTAAGATGCGATACATGTTTGAGAGATATGACCAAAAACTCGCCGTTTTCGTGTTTTATGGCCATTTTCATGAGCTATTGCCCATAGTTTTTGAGGTTCCATGGCGATTTACAACGATCGTAGGAACTAATACGTGTTTGAGAGATATGACCAAAAACTCGTTGTTTTCATGCTTTATGGACGTTTTCATGATCTATTGCTCATAGTTTTCGGGTTCTATGGCGATTTACTACGACCGTAAAACCCGATACATATTTGAGAGATATGACCAAAAACTCGTCGTTTTCTTGTTTTGTGGCTATTTTCATGTGCTATTGCCCACAGTTTCGGAGTTCCAAGGCAATTTTCGACGACCATACGACCCAATATATGTTTGAGAGATATGACCAAAAATTCGTCGTTTCCGCGTTTTATGGCAATTTTCATGTGATATTACACATAGTTTCTAAGTTCCAGGGCAATTTGCATCATCCGTAAGAACCGATACATGTTTGAGAGATATGGCCAAAAACTTGTCATTTTCGTGTTTTATGGTTCTTTTCATGAGTTATTGCCCACAGTTTTCGGGTTCTAGGGCGATTTAAAATGACCGTAAGACCCGATAATTGTTTCTGAAATATGAGCAAAAGCTCGCCGTTTCCGTTTTTTTGGCCATGTTCGTGAGCTATTGCCCAAAGTTTTGGGGTTTCACGGTGATTTACAATGACCATAATACCTGATATATGGTTGAGAGATATGAACAAACTCGCCGTTTCCACGTTTTATGGCCATTTTCATGTGTTATTCCCCATAGTTGAGGGGTTCCAAGGAGATTTGCATGGCATATCCGACCTGATACATGTCTAAGAGATATGACCAAAAACACGTCGTTTTTGCGCTTTATGGCCGTTTTCATGAGCTATTGCCTATAGTTTTGGGATTTAAAGGCGATGTAGAATGACCGTAATACCCGATAATTGCTTGAGAAATATAACCAAAAACTCATCGTTTCCGTGTTTTATTGCTATTTTCGTGAGTTATTGCCCACAGTTTTGGGGTTTCATGGCGATTTACAATGACCGTGAGACCCAATACATGTTTGAGATATGTGACCAAAAACTCATTGTTTTCGTATTTTAGAGCCATTTTCATGATCTATTGCCCACGGTTTGAAAGATATGACCAATAACTAGTCGTTTTCGTGTTTAGTTAGTTTTCATTAGCTATTGGCCACAGTTTCGAGGTTCCAGGGCGATTTACAATGACCGCAAAACCCGATACATATTTGAGAGATATAACCAAAACCTCGTCGTTTTCATGCTTTATGGCTGTTTTCATTATCTATTGCCCACAATTTCCGGATTATAGGGCGATTTACTACGACCGTAAGACGCGATACATGTTTGAGAGATATGACCAAAAACTCACCGTTTTCGTGTTTTATGGCCGTTTTCATGAGCTATTGCCCATAGTTTTTGAGGTTCCATGGCGATTTACAACGATCGTAGGAACTAATACATGTTTGAGAGATATGACCAAAAACTCGTTGTTTTCATGCTTTATGGACGTTTTCATGATCTATTGCTCATAGTTTTCGGGTTCTATGGCGATTTACTACGACCGTAAGTCCCGATACATATTTGAGAGATATGACCAAAAACTCATCGTTTTCTTGTTTTGTGGCCGTTTTCATGTGCTATTGCCCACGGTTTCGGAGTTCCAAGGCAATTTTGAACGACCATACGACCCAATACATGTTTGAGAGATATGACGAAGAACTCGTCATTTCCGCGTTTTATGGCAATTTTCATGTGATATTAGACATAGTTTCAAAGTTCTAGGGAAATTTGCAGCACCCCGTAAGAACTGATACATGATATGACCAAAACCTTGTCGTTTTCGAGTTTTATGGTTCTTTTCATGAGTTACTGCCCACAGTTTTCGGGTCCTAGGGCGATTTAAAATGATCGTAAGACCCGATAATTGTTTCAGAAATATGACCAAAAACTCGTCGTTTCCGTTTTTGGCTGTTTTCGTGAGCTATTACCCACAGTTTTGGGGTTTCATGGTGATTTACAACGACCATAAGGCCCGATATATCGTTGAGAGATATGACCAAAACTCGCCGTTTTCACATTTTATGGCCATTTTCATGTGCTATTCCCCACAGTTGAGGGGGTTCCAAGGTGATTTGCATGGCATATCCGACCCGATACATGTTTGAGAGATATGACCAAAAACACGTCGTTTTTGCGCTTTATGGCCGTTTTCATGAGCTATTGCCCATAGTTTTGGGATTTAAAGGCGATGTAGAACGACCGTAATACCCTATAATTGCTTGAGAAATATGACCAAAAACTCATCATTTCCATGTTTTATTGCCATTTTCGTGAGTTATTGCCCACAATTTTGGGGTTTCTTGGCGATTTACAATGACCGTAAGACCCAATACATGTTTGAGATATGTGACCAAAAACTCATTGTTTTCGTATTTTAGAGCCGTTTTCATTATCTATTGCCCACAATTTTGAGAGATATGACCAATAAGTAGTCATTTTCATGTTTTAGTCCGTTTTCATGAGCTATTGGCCACAGTTTCGAGGTTCCAGGGCGATTTACAATGACCGGAAAACCTGATACATATTTGTGAGATATAACCAAAAACTCATCGTTTTCGTACTTTGTGGCTGTTTTCATTATCTATTGCCCATAGTTTTCGGGTTCTAGGGAGATTTACTACAACCGTAAGACGCGATACATGTTTGAGAGATATGACCAAAAACTCGCCGTTTTCGTGTTTGATGGCCGTTTTCATGAGCTATTGCCCATAGTTTTTGAGGTTCCATGGTGATTTACAACGATCGTAGGAACTAATACATGTTTGAGAGATATGACCAAAAACTCGTCGTTTGCGTGCTTTATGGACGTTTTCATGATCTATTACCCACAGTTTTCGGGTTCTAGGGCGATTTACTACGACCGTAAGACCCGATACATATTTGAGAGATATGACCAAAAACTCGTCGTTTTCTTGTTTGTGGCTGTTTTCATGTGCTATTGCCGACAGTTTCGGAGTTCCAAGGCGATTTTCAACGACCATACGGCCCAATACATGTTTGAGTGATATGACCAAAAACTCGTCATTTCCGCGTTTCATGGCAATTTTCATGTGATATTACGCATAGTTTCTAAGTTCCAGGGCAATTTGCATCACCCATAAGAACCGATACATATTTGAGAGATATGACCAAAAACTTGTCGTTTTCGTGTTTTATGGTTCTTTTCATGAGTTATTGCCCAAAGTTTTTGGGTTCTAGGGCGATTTAAAATGACCATAAGACCCGATAATTGTTTCAAAAATATGACCAAAAGCTCGCCGTTTCCCTTTTTTGGCTATTTTTGTGAGCTATTGCCCACAGTTTTGGGGTTTTCAAGGTGATTTACAGTGACCATAAGACCTGATATATGGTTGAGAGATATAACCAAACTCGTCGTTTTTTGGCCATTTTCATGTGCTATTCCCCACAGTTGAGGGTTCCAAGGCGATTTTCATGGCATATCCGACCCGATACATGTGAGAGATATGACCAAAAACACGTCCTTTTTGCGCTTTATGGCCGTTTTCATGAGCTATTGCTTATAGTTTTGGGATTTAAAGGCGATGTAGAACGACAGTAATACCCGATAATTGATTGAGAAATATAACCAAAAACTCATCGTTTCCGTGCTTTATGGCTATTTTCGTGAGTTATTGCCCACAGTTTTGGGGTTTCACCGCGAGTAATAATGACCGTGAGACCCAAGACATGTTTGAGATATGTGACCAAAAACTCATTATTTTCGTATTTTAGAGCCGTTTTCATGATCTATGCCCATAGTTTTAAAAGATATGACCAATAGTAGTCGTTTTCGTATTTAGAGTCCGTTTTCATTAGCTATTGGCCACAGGTTTCGAGGTTCTAGGGCGATTTACAATGACTGGAAAACCTGATACATATTTGCGAGATATAACCAAAAACTCATCGTTTTCGTACTTTGTGGCTGTTTTCATTATCTATTGCCCATAGTTTTTCGGGTTCTAGGGAGATTTACTACAAACCGTAAGACACGATAGATCATTGAGATATATGACTAAAAACTCATCATCTCGTGTTTTATGGCCGTTCTCATGAGCTATTTCCCATAGTTTTGAGGTCCATGGCGATTTACAAGGATCGTAAGACCTGAGACATGTTTGAAAGATATGACCAAAAACTTGTTGTTTTCGTGCTTTATGGACGTTTTCATGATCTATTGCCCATAGTTTTCGGGTTCTAGGGCGATTTACTACGACCGTAAGACCCGATACATATTTGAGAGATATGACCAAAAACTCGTCGTTTTCCTTGTTTTGTGGCTGTTTTCATGTGCTATTGCCGACAGTTTCGAGTTCCAAGGCGATTTTCAACGACCATACGGCCCAATACATGTTTGAGTGATATGACCAAAAACTCGTCGTTTCCACGTTTCATGGCAATTTCATGTGATATTACGCATAGTTTCTAAGTTCCAGGGCAATTTGCATCACCCCATAAGAACCGATACATATTTGAGAGATATGACCAAAAACCTTGTCCTTTTCGTGTTTTATGGTTCTTTTCATGAGTTATTGCCCAAAGTTTTTGGGTTCTAGGGCGATTTAAAAATGACCATAAGACCCGATAATTGTTTTCAAAAATATGACCAAAAGCTCGCCGTTTCCCTTTTTTGGCTATTTTTGTGAGCTATTGCCCACAGTTTTGGGGTTTTCACGGTGATTTACAGTGACCATAAGACCTGATATTTGGTTGAGAGATATAACCAAACCTCGTCGTTTTCACGTTTTTTGGCCATTTTCATGTGCTATTCCCCACAGTTGAGGGTTCCAAGGCGATTTTCATGCATATCCGACCCGATACATGTGAGAGATATGACCAAAAACACGTCCTTTTTGCACTTTATGGCCGTTTTCATCAGCTATTGCCTATAGTTTTGGATTTAAAGGCGATGTAGAACGATAGTAATACCCGATAATTGATTGAGAAATATAACCAAAAACTCATCGTTTCCGTGCTTTATGGCTATTTTCGTGAGTTATTGCCCATAGTTTTGGGGTTTCTTGGCGATTTACAATGACCGTGAGACCCAATACATGTTTGAGATATGTGACAAAAACTCATTGTTTCGTTATTTTAGAGCCATTCATGATATCTATGCCCTAGTTTTAAAAGATATGACCAATAAGTAGTCGTTTTCGTATTTTAGTCCATTTTCATTGGCTATTGGCCACAGTTTCGAGGTTCTAGGGCGATTTACAATGACCGGAAAACCTGATACATATTTGCGAGATATAACCAAAAACTCATCGTTTTCGTACTTTATGGCTGTTTTCATTATCTATTGCCCATAGTTTTCGGGTTCTAGGGAGATTTACTACAACCGTAAGACGCGATAGATCATTGAGATATATGACTAAAAACTCGTCATTCTCGTGTTTTATGGCCGTTCTCATGAGCTATTTCCCATAGTTTTTGAGGGTTCCATGGCGATTTAGAAGGATCGTAAGACCTGATACATGTTTGAAAGATATGACCAAAAATTGTTGTTTTCGTGCTTATGGACGTTTTCATGATCTATTGCCCATAGTTTCGGGTTCTAGGGTGATTTACTACGGCCGTATGACCCGATACATATTTGAGAGATATGACCAAAAACTCGTCGTTTTCTTGTTTTTGGCCGGTTTTCAGGTGATTTGCATCACTCGTTTTTCGTGTTTATGGTTGTTTCATGATTTATTGCCCATAGTTTTAAAAGATATGACCAATAAGTAGTCGTTTTCACATTTTAGTCCGTTTTCATGAGCTATTGGCCACATTTTCGAGGTTCTAGGGCGATTTACAATGACCATAAAACCTGACATATTTGAGAGATATAACCAAAAACTCGTTGTTTTCGTGCTTTATGGCTGTTTCATTGTCTATTGCCCATAGTTTTCGGGGTTCTAGGGCGGTTTACTATGACCGTAAGATCAGATACATATTTGAGAGATATGACCAAAAATTCATCGTTTTCGTGTTTTATGACGTTTTCATGAGCTATTGCCCATGTTTTTTAGGTTCCATGGTGATTTACAACGATCGTAAGACCCGATACATGTTTGAGAGATATGACCAAAAACTCATTGTTTTCGTGCTTTATGGACGTTTTCATGATCTATTGCCCACAGTTTTCGGGATCTAGGGCGATTTACTACCGCCGTAAGACCCGATACATATTTGAGAGATATGACGAAAAACTTGTTGTTTTCATATTTTATGGCCGTTTTCATGTGCTATTGCCCACAGTTTCTGAGTTCCAAGGTGATTTTCAACGACCGTACGACCCAATACATGTTTGAGAGATATGACCAAAAAGTCGTCGTTTCCGTGTTTTATGGCCATTTTCATGTGATATTACGCATAGTTTTCTAAGTTCCAGGGCGATTTGCATCACCCATAAGAACCAATACATGTTTGAGAGATATGACCAAAACTTGTTGTTTCAGTTTTATGGTTGTTTTCATGAGTTATTGCCCACAGTTTTCGGGTTCCAGGGCGATTAAAATGATCGTAAGACCCGATAATTGTTTGAGAAATATGACCAAAAACTCGTCGTTTCCTTTTTTTGGCCGTTTTCGTGAGCTATTGCCCACAGTTTTTGGGTTTCACGGTGATTTACAACGACCGTAAGACCTGACATATGGTTGAGAGATATGACCAAAACTCGCCGTTTTCTCGTTTATTAGCCGTTTCATGTGCTATCCCCCCACAGTTTTGGAGTTCCAAGGTGATTTACACCAACCGTACGAACCGATACACATTTGAGAGATATGACCAAAAACTCGCCGTTTTCACATTTTATGGCCATTTTTGTGCTATTCCCCACAGTTGAGGGGTTCCAAGGCGATTTGCATGGCATATCCGACCTGATACATGTCTGAGAGATATGACAAAAACTCGTCGTTTTCGTGCTTAATGGCCGTTTTCATGATTTATTGCCCCGGAAGACAAATGTACGAAGGGATCGTCCTGCCTGAAGGGTGGATTCCGACGCTGCCGGTGCTAGGGGAAAACTGGGAATGGATTGGTGAAATGGTCAACGCATTAAAATCACTTAGCTGCTTGATTTGCCTAAGAGGTTGCCGCGTTGGCGCCCGGGTCACGAACAGATGACGACATGAGGGTCCCAACTATCTACTCATGGGGTGGTTTAACGGAATGTTTGAATTTTGCAGGGTGAGATGAGTTTCCCTCGAAATGGCCTCTCTCAGTAGTTGGCGACCCAATATTTCGAACTTGGAAATGTCAGGCAACTTAGGTACCGCCATGCGCTGGCATACGAACTTTGGTACCGCAGACGAACAGGCCCCGTTTTCATGATCTATTGCCCACAGTTTTCGGGTTCTACGGCGATTACTACTATCGTAAGACCCGATAATATTTGATGATAGATATGCCAGAAACTAAATGTTTTCATGTGTTATGGACGTTTTCATGTGCTATTGCCATAGTTTCTGAGTTCCAAGGCGATTTTCAACGACCGTAAGACCCCATACATGTTTGAGGATATGACCAAAAACTCGTCGTTTCTGCGTTTTATGGCCATTTTCATGTGTTATACACATAGTTTCTAAGTTCTAGGGCGATTTGCATCACTCGTATAAACCGTACATGTTGAGAGATATGACCAAAACTTCTTGTTTCGTGTTTTACGGTTGTTTTCAAGATTATTGCCCACAGTTTTCGGGATCTAGGGCGATTTAAAATGACAGTAAGACTGATAATTGTTTGAGAAATATGACCAAAAACTCGTCGTTTTCTTTTTCGCCGTTTTCGTGAGCTATGCCCCACAGTTTTTGTGGTTTCACGCTGATTAACAACGACCGTAAGACCTAATATATGGGTGAGAGATATGAGCAAAACTCGCCATTTCTTGTTTTAGGCCGTTTCATGTGTTATTGCCCACAGTTCAGAATATCAGGGTGATTTACATCAACCGTACGAACCGATACACGTTTAGAGATACAGCCAAAAACTCGTCATTTCGCGTTTAATGGCTATTTTCATGAGCTATTGCCCATAGTTTTGGGATTCAAAAGGCGATTTAAAATGACCATAACACCCAATAATTGTTTGAGAAATATGACAAAAACTTGTCGTTTTCACGTCATACGTCCGTTTCCTGAGCTATTGCCCACAATTT
>OU342745.1:471881722-471914108 GCA_910589775.1 Avena eriantha
ATGAAGAAGCATTAAGACCAACTTTCTTGCCTTACCTCTCTTATTTTTATTCTTAACCTTGGGAAAATATGATTGTGTGTGGTGAGAAGAAAGGTGCATGGTCCCCTTTCCACATCATATGCTTTTCCAAGGAGTCCTAATAGGGACCTCCAAGTGTAATTTGTCCTTTTCCCGCACATTCAATAACAAGATAATCAATAGAAATCATTTCCAGGATCTTTGTAAAAAACACTTCTTCAGCTATTCCAAGAGGTAATATGGTGTATTATTGGTGAGAGATATTTTTTTCCTCTTTCAACGAGCCCCCAAAGATTCAGAGATTCATAATAGCTTTGGCATAAGACAAAATTCAGACATGATATCACAGCGAGCTTGAAAAGTTTTTTAGGGTTTATCTCAATCTTTACTGTAGGAACCACTTTGATGGTTCAGAGTTTATTGGAACATAATCATGGTTGCTCCCTAAGCATATTATATCACCCTTCTAATCTAGTAGTTCTAGCCTCAAGAGTGTCCAACCTAGCAAATATTTTGTGAAAGGAGTATCAGTTTGGCTAGGCAAGTTTGTAAGTGAGGATTAATTTCTTTATAGAATTAATGGCATCATCCTCATTACTTTGGAGGAAATCTCCTCCGGCAATAGCATCTAAATCATATCTATAGCAAAGAGCAATCCCAGGTAAAAACTTCTAAGGAACAATCGTGAATCATTTTAGGCTCAGTCTTTTCATGTAGACAGAGATGTCTTCTAGACCAAGCTTCCTTAAAACTTTCCTTAATTCCTTGTTTCAAAGTGAGAATCATTTCCTCGGGTGACATAGTGATTGGAGCAAGGCTAGACATAGTGGAAACTCAAGATAGGAACTAATTTTGTGTGTGTTTTAAATAAGAAAGCAAAACAAGTAAAACTATTTTGTGTGTTTTTTGAAGAACAAAACAAGCAAACAAAGCAAAACAAAAACCACAAAGTAAAAGAGATTGGTTATGAGGGACTCCCCTTGTGAAGATGTCCTTGACTCCCCGGCAACGGCGCCCGAAAAATCTTTAATGGCGTGTAGTTGACGTGGGAGTTTCTACTTCTTCGTTCCCCGACAACGGCGCCAGAAAAATGCTGCTTGATGGCTCAGCGCGGCGCCTAGAAAATGCTTGATGGCGGTGTTGATGTAGAGCTCGTTGGGAACCCCAAGAGGAAGGTATATGAGCACAGCAGCAAGTTTCCCTCAGTTATGAAACCAAGGTTAATCGAACGAGTAGGAGCAAGGAAAACCTCAAGGTGTTACTAGCTGAGCTTTGGCAGGGGCGCACTACCGGTGCAGTAGCAACGTGGAGACCTGCACAACACAACCACAGAACTTTGTCCCCAACTTGTGATGAGGTTGTCAATCTCCCCGTTTTGTGGAAAACAAAGGATTAAACGTATCGATGGAAAGAAGTAAAAGTTTGCAGAAAGAAAACAGAAAGCAGAAACAGTTTATAGATTGTATGTAAAGTAAAGGACCGGATATAGTTCACTAGAGGGGCTCTCCTTAGATAGATAACATGCTGGGTGAACAAATTACAGTGGGGCAATTGACAAAAACCCGAGAGAGAAGCAAGCATACATGCATACTAATCATTTGACTCCTTTGAGACTGATTGGGATTACAACATATAAATAGACCGCGATCCAACTACATCTATGACTAATAATCCACCTTCAGGTTATCATCCGAACCCCTCTAGTATTAAGTTTGCAAGCAACAGATTATTGCTTTTACAACTGCGTGTAAAGTAAACAATACAATTGTTCTATGAACAAAGGATCGTTGTTTTCTCCCTAGTAGCAACAACACATCTAGTACCTTAGAGATTTCTGTCACTTCCCCAGATTACCTGAGGCATGAACCCACTATCGAGCATAAATACTAACTCTTGGAGTTGCTAGCATCTACTTGGCCAAGATAGCTACTAACAACTGAAAGCATGCAAGATCTCAAATAACAAAGACATGATAGAATCAATAATCAATCTGAAATAGCATCTCAATATCCATCGGATCCTCGCAAACAAACATGTATGAATTACAAATAGATGATCTTGATCATGAACGGAGCTCACAAGATGTAAACATGAAAGCACAAAGGAGGAGAAACCAGCCATCTAGCTACTACATGTGTCCGTAGTCCAAGGATGAACTACTCACGCATCACACGGAGGCTTGCATGGTGATGAAGAAGGCCTCTAGGGTGAATTCCCTCTCGGCAGGGTGCCGGGAAGAGCTTAAGATCCCCCCGATCTAGGGACAGAGACGACGGCGGGCTACAGACTCTTCGTGGATTTTGACCGGGTACTAGGGTTTTTGTCCGAGGGCACTGTAGGCGGAAGGAGAGGCCGAGGGGTGCTGGGGTCGGCCAGACCACCCCCTGGCGCGGGCCAAGCCTGGCCGCGCGGCCAGGTGGTGTGGCCGGCCCCCAGCCCTTCTCCGTCTCGTATTCTGGCACTTGATCACTTCGGGAAAAATAGGAAAAATAGGCACTGGGCTTTTGTCCCTTCCAATTCTGAGAATATTCATTTCTGACTTTTCTGGAACCAAAAACAAAGAAAACAGGCAGCTGACACTTTGGCTCTTGTTAATAGGTTAGTCCAAGAAATCATATAAAAGTACTCCAAAGTTGGAACAAATCACAAGAAAGTGGATAAACACCAAGCATGGAACATCAAAAGTTATAGATACATTTGCAATGTATCACACGGCGAGGCTAGGATTCAGTGGTCCTCGCCTACATAGGTATGGTGGACTGAAGCGGCGCGCGCAGCAGCACTAAACAACCTATAGAGACTCAGTACAACTTTGGCTATTAGAGAGAGATAAGAAAGACCTATTCGGAACCACCTGATACTAACCCATCATACCCATCCTGGTATTCCCCCTCGAGACCAAACGAGGAAGTCAAACCGAGGAACTCACATAGTTGGCAGTTTTATTCATTCCATTATAGTTGTAGCATTTACTAGTCAGATATATAGCATGAGTTATCCTGATACATAAGTAGTGGGCAGTTTTAGTTAACATTACGTTGTAGTGTGAACATTTACTAGTCAGATATAATTGTCCTGAGGAATCCCAAAACCCAGCAGTTGTTGGCACTTTTATCACATTCCATTGGAGTTGCAATACTTACTAGGCAGATATAACAAGACACCAGGAACCCCAGCTCCACCAGTTGTTGGCATTTTTAATATCCCATTCCGGTTGTATTTGAATCTGATTACTAGTCACATATTAAGTCAAATTTATAGCACTACTTTAGTTATGCTTGTCTATGATCGAGATACTGTGCTCCAAGTCGTCCATAACCATGGACACGGCTTTCAGAAAGATTTACCCTGCAGGGGTGCACAAATAGAAACACACACATGACCCTCGGACAAACAAAATCAAAACCCAACGAGGCTTTCACGACAAAGCAATCATAGGATTCATAAAATATTTCAGGGGCCACCCCATTAAGCTACCCGCCATCGAAGTTGGCTGGCTCCGAGACAGACCCAAGGTATGCGCCAATGGCTGTAAACGACTAGGAACCCAAAAGTGTGACTAGGCTTGTCGATACCGCGAAAACACTCCCCAATCCTAAACAGTACAGGGCTCCACGCACAATCGTAAATAAAGCAGTAAAGCATGGCATAAGTACATGATAGTAATAAAGCCCCATACTAGTTTGTGGCCCCAAGAAATAAAGAAATGAATCAAGATCTGGCTAAGGGGATTCATAGAGTCTCCCGTATGTGGATAGTGCGAATAGTCAAGGAACATGTATCAAGTACTCGGGGCCTACGAGACACAAGTGGACATGAAAAACCAAATAGGATATATTGCCCACCGGTGCCTCTTTCATTAGTTATCACAACAATTTAATAGTTGTAAATAAAGACATGATCATCTCCACCATAAACATCTGTCAGCATTCCAACAACTGTGGTACTTGACAACACGAGATCGCACCTAAGCAAGCAACTAAGACTCGCAAGGCCAGCTATCTACCAAACACAGGTAATAGGAGGTGTCCAAGGCACTATAGAGGCTGCATGGGATATAACTGGTGTACGGAAACTAAAGCATCGCGACATGGATACTATAGATCAACAGGAGGAAATAAAGACTATAAATGCAAATAGGTAGAAGGGGGAAGATGCTCGCCTGGGAAACACTTCCAAAGGATCATATCCGAAGAACTTGTCGATACTCGCATCCACTCAACGGCCTAATCCACGAAGAACAAAACACTAAAGAAACATCTGATACACTATTTAATACTACGGTAGAAGATCCAGCATGATTATGATATGATGCATGACATGGCAAAGATGAAATGCAACTAGGCAATATTAAGCGGAACTAGGGTCCCGACATTAATTATATGGTTCTAGTTGTTTTGGTACCCGCAATTTAAATGTTGGATTAGCAGGCAAAGCATGTTATCGTTTCTCTACGCAAATTTAAATGGAGGGTGGTATAATACAAGTATAGCCCGCATATGCGCTCCATATTTAATTATGAGATGAATCGATTGAATATCCCAAAACCACAATATGTATGCGAGCATGAACAATTAATGTGCAACAAGTAGATGTCATATATTATAAAAATAAGGGTCTCGAAGAGGATATCACATTAGGGTATCGGCGATCTTGGGTTCACCAAGGGGTTCGACGGGATCGGCTTCAGGGTCTCGGCCATCGGATCCATGAAGGAGGACTCGGCATCCGACGTCCTTTTGGTCCATGCAGGGAATCTCGGCACTCCGTAGATGACCGAACGGATCCGAGAAGGAGCACTTAGTCCAACATCTTCGCCTTCAGCCATTATGGCGGCCTTGTCGATGATTTGAGTGTCGGCAGTTCATGAGCACATGAGCAGTTGGCGAGGAGTGGCGAAGCACCGGAATGGGGGGCCTGAATCTGGGACCAACCAAGCCTTGTTGATTCTATTGTTGCAACACAAACGGATACATAAATAGCTGCTACCCCACAGTAACCACCACGGCAGATATGCCTGCCAAGACATGGGCACGAACCGGAGGAGCTCACGGGGGCTCGCATAGACGGCTGGGCATGGGGACGCGTGTGGGACGGCGCGAGACAAAGGCGAGGAGGAGCTGCGGCCACGCTGCAGGGGCAGACCGTCGGGCGCCTGGCCGAAGTAGTGAGCTCGGGCAGCGACGTTGGCTTGCTACTGTGGCAGGACAGCATACTCGCAGGGCTGGCGGTGGCTCGGGGTAGGGGAGGAGGGCATGGGGTACAGGTGGCGAGGGCGCCCCGGGCGGCGAGGTGGCGGTGGACGTCAGGGTGGGGCCCATGGCTCCGAGGGGCGGAGGAGAGGGAAGCGGTGGCAAGCGGGGGCAGGTTGCAGAGGACGGCGGTGGGGTGGTCCAGGGCGGCCGAAGCAGGCGCGGCGGCCTCAGCGGCGGACGCAGTAGCGGTTGACGGCGAGGACAACGAGGGAGGTGTCCGGCGACAGCGCCCGGGTCGACGGTGATGATAGCTAGGAGAGGGCACAGCCAAGCGGCGGCCGGGTCAAGGAGAAGCTCGGCGGGGGTGGAGCGGACGTGGAGGAGGAGGTCGGCGGCCGACGGGGAGGGGGCGACGGCGAGGCCCGTTGGAGGAGGAGAAGCGGGGAAGGGCGCGGGGCGCACGCCAGCGGAGGAGGAGGCGGCGGGGTTGCGGGCTGGCGACCGTGCGAGGAGAGGGAGGCGCGGGGGTCATGGGGGTCGATCGGGAGGAAGGAGCAGGGTAGGTGGGGGGGGCGAGACGGGGGAGTCGGGCGGCAGGTGCGTCGGGAATTGGTGCTAGGTGGGGGCTGGAGGGGGAAACCCGGGGTGGTGTGGGGGCCGGGCGATGGGAGCTTGTCGGGAGGAGGAGGCTCTCTCCGGGCGTTGGTGGGGAGTGGTCAGGAGTGTGTGGTGTGGGTGGGGCCAGCGGGTGTGATGTGGCATGCTGGGAGTGGAGGGTTGTGAGGTGGCGGCTGGGAGGGAGTGTGGCTGTGGGGGTGCTTGCGTGAGTTGTGTGTGTGTTGTGTATGTGGCGGTGGAGGGCTGGGGTAGATAGGGTGGGCTTAGGGTTAGGTCCAGGTAGAATAGAATTTAGGGTTTGGAGGTGGCCAGTCAGACTTCGGGGCCTAGCGGGCTGCCTCCTAAAAACAACTTGAAATTTTATTTATTTAAAACGGGGCTTTTGAAAACAGTTTGTAGACGAAAACAAATATCCGAGATCCGGTTTTAATTTGAAATACAAGACGAGGATATTTAGAAAACAAATATAGTCTTTTAGAAAAGAGTTTTAGGCAAACAAAATGACGGATGACATGACGATGCTCAAATGCAATGTGGCATGATGACATGAGCATGCGGTCATGATGATGCAATGCACAAAAACACAGCGATTTTCTAGTAGTGGTTTTAGCGGGATGCCACATTATTGCCCACAGTTTTCGAGTTCTAGGGGGATTTAAAATGACCGTAAGACCCGATAATTGTTTCAGAATTATGACCAAAAGCTCGCCGTTTCCGTTTTTTGGCCATTTTCGTGACCTATTGCCCAAATGGTTGAGAGATATGACCAAAACTTGCCATTTTCCATTCACGGTTTATGGCCATTTTCATGTGCCATTCCCCACAGTTGAGGGGTTCCAAGGTGATTTGCATGGCATATCCGACCCGATACATGTCTGAGAGATATGACCAAAAATACGTCGTTTTCGCGCTTTATGGCCATTTTCATGAGCTATTGCCCATAGTTTTGGGATTTAAAGGCGATGTAGAACGACCGTAACACCCAATAATTGCTTGAGAAATATGACCAAAAACTCATCGTTTCTGTGTTTTATGGCCATTTTCATGAGTTATTGCCCACAGTTTTGGGGTTTCTTGGCGATTTACAATGACCGCAATTCCCAATACATGTTTGAGATATGCGACCAAAAACTCATTGTTTTCGTATTTTAGAGACGTTTTCATGATCTATTGCCCACAGTTTCGCGAGATATGACCAATAAGTAGTCGTTTTCGTGTTTTAGTATGTTTTCATGAGCTATTGGCCATAGTTTAGAGGTTCCAAGGAGATTTACAATGACCACAAAACCCGAAACATGTTTGAGAGATATAACCAAAAACTCGTCGTTTTCGTGCTTTATGGCTATTTTTATTATCTATTGCCCACAGTTATCGGATTATAGGACGATTTACTACGACCGTAAGATGCGATACATGTTTGAGAGATATGACCAAAAACTCGCCGTTTTCGTGTTTTATGGCCATTTTCATGAGCTATTGCCCATAGTTTTGAGGTTCCATGGCGATTTACAACGATCGTAGGAACTAATACGTGTTTGAGAGATATGACCAAAAACTCGTTGTTTTCATGCTTTATGGACGTTTTCATGATCTATTGCTCATAGTTTTCGGGTTCTATGGCGATTTACTACGACCGTAAAACCCGATACATATTTGAGAGATATGACCAAAAACTCGTCGTTTTCTTGTTTTGTGGCTATTTTCATGTGCTATTGCCCACAGTTTCGGAGTTCCAAGGCAATTTTCGACGACCATACGACCCAATATATGTTTGAGAGATATGACCAAAAATTCGTCGTTTCCGCGTTTTATGGCAATTTTCATGTGATATTACACATAGTTTCTAAGTTCCAGGGCAATTTGCATCATCCGTAAGAACCGATACATGTTTGAGAGATATGGCCAAAACTTGTCATTTTCGTGTTTTATGGTTCTTTTCATGAGTTATTGCCCACAGTTTTCGGGTTCTAGGGCGATTTAAAATGACCGTAAGACCCGATAATTGTTTCTGAAATATGAGCAAAAGCTCGCCGTTTCCGTTTTTTGGCCATGTTCGTGAGCTATTGCCCAAAGTTTTGGGGTTTCACGGTGATTTACAATGACCATAATACCTGATATATGGTTGAGAGATATGAACAAAACTCGCCGTTTCCACGTTTTATGGCCATTTTCATGTGTTATTCCCCATAGTTGAGGGGTTCCAAGGAGATTTGCATGGCATATCCGACCTGATACATGTCTAAGAGATATGACCAAAAAACACGTCGTTTTTTGCGCTTTATGGCCGTTTTCATGAGCTATTGCCTATAGTTTTGGGATTTAAAGGCGATGTAGAATGACCGTAATACCCGATAATTGCTTGAGAAATATAACCAAAAACTCATCGTTTCCGTGTTTTATTGCTATTTTCGTGAGTTATTGCCCACAGTTTTGGGGTTTCATGGCGATTTACAATGACCGTGAGACCCAATACATGTTTGAGATATGTGACCAAAAACTCATTGTTTTCGTATTTTAGAGCCATTTCATGATCTATTGCCCACGGTTTTGAAAGATATGACCAATAACTAGTCGTTTTCGTGTTTTAGTTAGTTTTCATTAGCTATTGGCCACAGTTTCGAGGTTCCAGGGCGATTTACAATGACCGCAAAACCCGATACATATTTGAGAGATATAACCAAACCCTCGTCGTTTCATGCTTTATGGCTGTTTTCATTATCTATTGCCCACAATTTCCGGATTATAGGGCGATTTACTACGACCGTAAGACGCGATACATGTTTGAGAGATATGACCAAAAACTCACCGTTTTCGTGTTTTATGGCCGTTTTCATGAGCTATTGCCCATAGTTTTTGAGGTTCCATGGCGATTTACAACGATCGTAGGAACTAATACATGTTTGAGAGATATGACCAAAAACTCGTTGTTTTCATGCTTTATGGACGTTTTCATGATCTATTGCTCATAGTTTTCGGGTTCTATGGCGATTTACTACGACCGTAAGTCCCGATACATATTTGAGAGATATGACCAAAAACTCATCGTTTTCTTGTTTTGTGGCCGTTTTCATGTGCTATTGCCCACGGTTTCGGAGTTCCAAGGCAATTTTGAACGACCATACGACCCAATACATGTTTGAGAGATATGACGAAGAACTCGTCATTTCCGCGTTTTATGGCAATTTTCATGTGATATTAGACATAGTTTCAAAGTTCTAGGGAAATTTGCAGCACCCGTAAGAACTGATACATGATATGACCAAAACCTTGTCGTTTTCGAGTTTTATGGTTCTTTTCATGAGTTACTGCCCACAGTTTTCGGGTCCTAGGGCGATTTAAAATGATCGTAAGACCCGATAATTGTTTCAGAAATATGACCAAAAACTCGTCGTTTCCGTTTTTTGGCTGTTTTCGTGAGCTATTACCCACAGTTTTGGGGTTTCATGGTGATTTACAACGACCATAAGGCCCGATATATCGTTGAGAGATATGACCAAAACTCGCCGTTTTCACATTTTATGGCCATTTTCATGTGCTATTCCCCACAGTTGAGGGGTTCCAAGGTGATTTGCATGGCATATCCGACCCGATACATGTTTGAGAGATATGACCAAAAACACGTCGTTTTTGCGCTTTATGGCCGTTTTCATGAGCTATTGCCCATAGTTTTGGGATTTAAAGGCGATGTAGAACGACCGTAATACCCTATAATTGCTTGAGAAATATGACCAAAAACTCATCATTTCCATGTTTTATTGCCATTTTCGTGAGTTATTGCCCACAATTTTGGGGTTTCTTGGCGATTTACAATGACCGTAAGACCCAATACATGTTTGAGATATGTGACCAAAAACTCATTGTTTTCGTATTTTAGAGCCGTTTTCATTATCTATTGCCCACAATTTTGAGAGATATGACCAATAAGTAGTCATTTTCATGTTTTAGTCCGTTTTCATGAGCTATTGGCCACAGTTTCGAGGTTCCAGGGCGATTTACAATGACCGGAAAACCTGATACATATTTGTGAGATATAACCAAAAACTCATCGTTTTCGTACTTTGTGGCTGTTTTCATTATCTATTGCCCATAGTTTTCGGGTTCTAGGGAGATTTACTACAACCGTAAGACGCGATACATGTTTGAGAGATATGACCAAAAACTCGCCGTTTTCGTGTTTGATGGCCGTTTTCATGAGCTATTGCCCATAGTTTTTGAGGTTCCATGGTGATTTACAACGATCGTAGGAACTAATACATGTTTGAGAGATATGACCAAAAACTCGTCGTTTGCGTGCTTTATGGACGTTTTCATGATCTATTACCCACAGTTTTCGGGTTCTAGGGCGATTTACTACGACCGTAAGACCCGATACATATTTGAGAGATATGACCAAAAACTCGTCGTTTTCTTGTTTTGTGGCTGTTTTCATGTGCTATTGCCGACAGTTTCGGAGTTCCAAGGCGATTTTCAACGACCATACGGCCCAATACATGTTTGAGTGATATGACCAAAAACTCGTCATTTCCGCGTTTCATGGCAATTTTCATGTGATATTACGCATAGTTTTCTAAGTTCCAGGGCAATTTGCATCACCCATAAGAACCGATACATATTTGAGAGATATGACCAAAAACTTGTCGTTTTCGTGTTTTATGGTTCTTTTCATGAGTTATTGCCCAAAGTTTTTGGGTTCTAGGGCGATTTAAAATGACCATAAGACCCGATAATTGTTTCAAAAATATGACCAAAAGCTCGCCGTTTCCCTTTTTTGGCTATTTTTGTGAGCTATTGCCCACAGTTTTGGGGTTTCAAGGTGATTTACAGTGACCATAAGACCTGATATATGGTTGAGAGATATAACCAAAACTCGTCGTTTTTTGGCCATTTTCATGTGCTATTCCCCACAGTTGAGGGTTCCAAGGCGATTTTCATGGCATATCCGACCCGATACATGTGAGAGATATGACCAAAAACACGTCCTTTTTGCGCTTTATGGCCGTTTTCATGAGCTATTGCTTATAGTTTTGGGATTTAAAGGCGATGTAGAACGACAGTAATACCCGATAATTGATTGAGAAATATAACCAAAAACTCATCGTTTCCGTGCTTTATGGCTATTTTCGTGAGTTATTGCCCACAGTTTTGGGGTTTCACCGCGAGTAATAATGACCGTGAGACCCAAGACATGTTTGAGATATGTGACCAAAAACTCATTATTTTCGTATTTTAGAGCCGTTTTCATGATCTATTGCCCATAGTTTTAAAAGATATGACCAATAAGTAGTCGTTTTCGTATTTTAGTCCGTTTTCATTAGCTATTGGCCACAGTTTCGAGGTTCTAGGGCGATTTACAATGACTGGAAAACCTGATACATATTTGCGAGATATAACCAAAAACTCATCGTTTTCGTACTTTGTGGCTGTTTTCATTATCTATTGCCCATAGTTTTCGGGTTCTAGGGAGATTTACTACAACCGTAAGACACGATAGATCATTGAGATATATGACTAAAAACTCATCATTCTCGTGTTTTATGGCCGTTCTCATGAGCTATTTCCCATAGTTTTTGAGGTTCCATGGCGATTTACAAGGATCGTAAGACCTGATACATGTTTGAAAGATATGACCAAAAACTTGTTGTTTTCGTGCTTTATGGACGTTTTCATGATCTATTGCCCATAGTTTTCGGGTTCTAGGGCGATTTACTACGACCGTAAGACCCGATACATATTTGAGAGATATGACCAAAAACTCGTCGTTTTCTTGTTTTGTGGCTGTTTTCATGTGCTATTGCCGACAGTTTCGGAGTTCCAAGGCGATTTTCAACGACCATACGGCCCAATACATGTTTGAGTGATATGACCAAAAACTCGTCGTTTCCACGTTTCATGGCAATTTTCATGTGATATTACGCATAGTTTCTAAGTTCCAGGGCAATTTGCATCACCCATAAGAACCGATACATATTTGAGAGATATGACCAAAAACTTGTCCTTTTCGTGTTTTATGGTTCTTTTCATGAGTTATTGCCCAAAGTTTTTGGGTTCTAGGGCGATTTAAAATGACCATAAGACCCGATAATTGTTTCAAAAATATGACCAAAAGCTCGCCGTTTCCCTTTTTGGCTATTTTTGTGAGCTATTGCCCACAGTTTTGGGGTTTCACGGTGATTTACAGTGACCATAAGACCTGATATTTGGTTGAGAGATATAACCAAAACTCGTCGTTTTCACGTTTTTTGGCCATTTTCATGTGCTATTCCCCACAGTTGAGGGTTCCAAGGCGATTTTCATGGCATATCCGACCCGATACATGTGAGAGATATGACCAAAAACACGTCCTTTTTGCACTTTATGGCCGTTTTCATCAGCTATTGCCTATAGTTTTGGGATTTAAAGGCGATGTAGAACGATAGTAATACCCGATAATTGATTGAGAAATATAACCAAAAACTCATCGTTTCCGTGCTTTATGGCTATTTTCGTGAGTTATTGCCCATAGTTTTGGGGTTTCTTGGCGATTTACAATGACCGTGAGACCCAATACATGTTTGAGATATGTGACCAAAAACTCATTGTTTTCGTATTTTAGAGCCATTTTCATGATCTATTGCCCATAGTTTTAAAAGATATGACCAATAAGTAGTCGTTTTCGTATTTTAGTCCATTTTCATTGGCTATTGGCCACAGTTTCGAGGTTCTAGGGCGATTTACAATGACCGGAAAACCTGATACATATTTGCGAGATATAACCAAAAACTCATCGTTTTCGTACTTTATGGCTGTTTTCATTATCTATTGCCCATAGTTTTCGGGTTCTAGGGAGATTTACTACAACCGTAAGACGCGATAGATCATTGAGATATATGACTAAAAACTCGTCATTCTCGTGTTTTATGGCCGTTCTCATGAGCTATTTCCCATAGTTTTTGAGGTTCCATGGCGATTTAGAAGGATCGTAAGACCTGATACATGTTTGAAAGATATGACCAAAAACTTGTTGTTTTCGTGCTTTATGGACGTTTTCATGATCTATTGCCCATAGTTTCGGGTTCTAGGGTGATTTACTACGGCCGTATGACCCGATACATATTTGAGAGATATGACCAAAAACTCGTCGTTTTCTTGTTTTATGGCCGGTTTCACGGTGATTTGCATCACTCGTTTTCGTGTTTTATGGTTGTTTTCATGATTTATTGCCCATAGTTTTAAAAGATATGACCAATAAGTAGTCGTTTTCACATTTTAGTCCGTTTTCATGAGCTATTGGCCACATTTTCGAGGTTCTAGGGCGATTTACAATGACCATAAAACCTGATACATATTTGAGAGATATAACCAAAAACTCGTTGTTTTCGTGCTTTATGGCTGTTTTCATTGTCTATTGCCCATAGTTTTCGGGGTTCTAGGGCGGTTTACTATGACCGTAAGATCAGATACATATTTGAGAGATATGACCAAAAATTCATCGTTTTCGTGTTTTATGATCGTTTTCATGAGCTATTGCCCATAGTTTTTTAGGTTCCATGGTGATTTACAACGATCGTAAGACCCGATACATGTTTGAGAGATATGACCAAAAACTCATTGTTTTCGTGCTTTATGGACGTTTTCATGATCTATTGCCCACAGTTTTCGGGATCTAGGGCGATTTACTACCGCCGTAAGACCCGATACATATTTGAGAGATATGACGAAAAACTTGTTGTTTTCATATTTTATGGCCGTTTTCATGTGCTATTGCCCACAGTTTCTGAGTTCCAAGGTGATTTTCAACGACCGTACGACCCAATACATGTTTGAGAGATATGACCAAAAAGTCGTCGTTTCCGTGTTTTATGGCCATTTTCATGTGATATTACGCATAGTTTCTAAGTTCCAGGGCGATTTGCATCACCCATAAGAACCAATACATGTTTGAGAGATATGACCAAAAACTTGTTGTTTTCATGTTTTATGGTTGTTTTCATGAGTTATTGCCCACAGTTTTCGGGTTCCAGGGCGATTTAAAATGATCGTAAGACCCGATAATTGTTTGAGAAATATGACCAAAAACTCGTCGTTTCCTTTTTTGGCCGTTTTCGTGAGCTATTGCCCACAGTTTTTGGGTTTCACGGTGATTTACAACGACCGTAAGACCTGACATATGGTTGAGAGATATGACCAAAACTCGCCGTTTTCTCGTTTTATAGCCGTTTTCATGTGCTATCCCCCACAGTTTTGGAGTTCCAAGGTGATTTACACCAACCGTACGAACCGATACACATTTGAGAGATATGACCAAAAACTCGCCGTTTTCACATTTTATGGCCATTTTCATGTGCTATTCCCCACAGTTGAGGGGTTCCAAGGCGATTTGCATGGCATATCCGACCTGATACATGTCTGAGAGATATGACCAAAAACTCGTCGTTTTCGTGCTTTATGGCCGTTTTCATGATTTATTGCCCCGGAAGACAAATGTACGAAGGGATCGTCCTGCCTGAAGGGTGGATTCCGACGCTGCCGGTGCTAGGGGAAAACTGGGAATGGATTGGTGAAATTGGTCAACGCATTAAATCCACTTAGCTGCTTGATTTGCCTAAGAGGTTGCCGCGTTGGCGCCCGGGTCACGAACAGATGACCGACATGAGGGTCCCAACTATCTACTTCATGGGGTGGTTTAACGGAATGTTTGAATTTTGCAGGGGTGAGATGAGTTTCCCTCGAAATGGCCTCTCTCAGTAGTTGGCGACCCAATATTTCGAAACTTGGAAATGTCAGGCAACTTAGGTACCGCCATGCGCTGGCATACGAACTTTGGTACCGCAGACGAACAGGCCCCGTTTTCATGATCTATTGCCCACAGTTTTCGGGTTCTACGGCGATTTACTACTATCGTAAGACCCGATACATATTTGATAGATATGCCAGAAACTAATTGTTTTCATGTGTTATGGACGTTTTCATGTGCTATTGCCCATAGTTTCTGAGTTCCAAGGCGATTTTCAACGACCGTACGACCCAATACATGTTTGAGGGATATGACCAAAAACTCGTCGTTTCTGCGTTTTATGGCCATTTTCATGTGTTATTACACATAGTTTCTAAGTTCTAGGGCGATTTGCATCACTCGTATAAACCGATACATGTTTGAGAGATATGACCAAAAACTTCTTGTTTTCGTGTTTTACGGTTGTTTTCAAGATTTATTGCCCACAGTTTTCGGGATCTAGGGCGATTTAAAATGACAGTAAGACCTGATAATTGTTTGAGAAATATGACCAAAAACTCGTCGTTTTCTTTTTCGCCGTTTTCGTGAGCTATTGCCCACAGTTTTGTGGTTTCACGCTGATTAACAACGACCGTAAGACCTAATATATGGGTGAGAGATATGAGCAAAACTCGCCATTTTCTTGTTTTATGGCCGTTTTCATGTGTTATTGCCCACAGTTTCAGAATATCAGGGTGATTTACATCAACCGTACGAACCGATACACGTTTAAGAGATACAGCCAAAAACTCGTCATTTTCGCGTTTAATGGCTATTTTCATGAGCTATTGCCCATAGTTTTGGGATTCAAAGGCGATTTAAAATGACCATAACACCCAATAATTGTTTGAGAAATATGACCAAAAACTTGTCGTTTTCACGTCATACGTCCGTTTTCCTGAGCTATTGCCCACAATTTCGGGGTTCTAGGGTTATTTACAAAGACCCGGTACATGTTTGAGAGATATGGCCAAAACTCGTTGTTTTTGCGTCTTACGTCCATTTTCATGAGCTATTGCCACAATTTCGGGGTTCTAGGGCAATTTACAAAGACCGTAAGATCCGATACATGTGTGAGAGATATGACCAAAAATTCATCGTTTTCGCGTTTTATGACCGTTTTGATGAGCTATTCCCCGCAGTTGAGGGGTTCCAAGGCGATTTGCATGGCATATTAGACCCGATACATGTCTAAGAGATATGACCAAAAAACTTGTCGTTTTCGCGATTTATGGCTGTTTTCATGAGTTAGTGCCCATAGTTTTGGGATTTAAAGGCGATTTAGAACGACCGTAATACCCAATAATTGTTTGATAAATATGACCAAAAACTGATCGTTACCGTGTTTTATGGCCATTTTCGTGAGTTATTGCCCACAGTTTTGGGGTTTCACGGCGATTTATAATGACCGTAAGACCCAATATATATTTGAGATATGTGACCAAAAACTCGTTGTTTTCATATTGTAGAGCTGTTTTCATGATCTATTGCACACAATTTTGAGAGATATGACCAATAAGTAGTCGTTTTCGCATTTTAGTCCGTTTTCATGAGCTATTAGCCACATTTTCGAGGTTCCAGGGCGATTTACAATGACCGTAAAACCTGATACATATTTGAGAGATATTACCAAAAACTCGTTGTTTTCGTGCTTTATGGCTGTTTTCATTATCTATTGCCCATAGATTTCGGGTTCTAGGGCGGTTTACTATGACCGTAAGATCAGATACATATTTGAGAGATATGACCAAAAACCCGTCGTCTTCGTGTTTTATGATCGTTTTCATGAGCTATTGCCCATAGTTTTTTAGGTTCCATGGTGATTTACGACGATCGTAAGACCTGATACATGTTTGAGAGATATGACCAAAAACTCATTGTTTTCGTGCTTTATGGACATTTTCATGATCTATTGCCCACAGTTTTCGGGTTTTAGGGCGATTTACTACGGCCGTAAGACCCGATACATATTTGAGAGATATGACGAAAAACTTGTTGTTTTCATATTTTATGGCCGTTTTCATGTGCTATTGCCCACAGTTTCTGACTTCCAAGGTGATTTTCAACGACCGTACGACCCAATACATGTTTGAGAGATATGACCAAAAAGTCGTCGTTTCCGTGTTTTATGGCCATTTTCATGTGATGTTACGCATAGTTTTTAAGTTCCAGCGTGATCTGCATCACCCATAAGAACCGATACATGTTTGAGAGATATGACCAAAAACTTGTCGTTTTCGTGTTTTATGGTTTTATTCATGAGTTATTGCCCACGGTTTTCGGGTTCCAGGGCGATTTAAAACGATTGTAAGACCCGATAATTGTTTGAGAAATATGACCAAAAACTCGTCGTTTCCTTTTTCTGGCCGTTCTCGTGAGCTATTGCCCACAGTTTTTGGGTTTCACGGTGATTTACAACGACCGTAAGACCTGACATATGGTTGAGAGATATGACCAAAACTCGCCGTTTTCTCGTTTTATAGCCGTTTTCATGTGCTATTCCCCACAGTTTCGGAGTTCCAAGGTGATTTACACCAACCGAACGAACCGATACACGTTTGAGAGATATGACCAAAAACTCGCCGTTTTCACATTTTATGGTCATTTTCATGTGCTATTCCCCACAGTTGAGGGGTTCCAAGGCGATTTGCATGGCATATCCGACCCGATATATGTCTGAGAGATATGACCAAAAACTCGTCGTTTTCACGCTTTATGGCCGTTTTCATGAGTTATTGCCCCGGAAGTCAAATGTCCGAAGGGATCGTCCTGCCTGGAGGGTGGATTCCGACGCTGCTGGTGCTAGGGGAGAACTGGGAATGGATTGGTGAAATTGGTCAACGCATCCAATCCACTTAGCTTCTTGATTTTCCTAAGAGGTTGCCACGTTGGCGCCCGGGTCACGAACAGATGACCGACATGAGGGTCCCGACTGTCTACTTCACTGGGCGGTTTAACGGAATGTTTGAATTTGGCAGGGGTGAGATGAGTTTACCTCGAAATGTCCTCTCTCAGTAGTTGGCGGCCCAATATTTCGAAACGCGATAATTTTAGGCAACTTAGGTACCGCCATGCGCTGGCATACGAACTTTGGTACCACAGACGAACAAGCCCCGTTTTCATGATCTATTGCCCACAGTTTTCGGGTTCTAGGGCGATTTACTACTATCGTAAGACCCGATACATATTTGATAGATATGACCAAAAACTCGTTGTTTTCATGTGTTATGGCTGTTTTCATATGCTATTGCCCATAGTTTCTGAGTTCCAAGGCGATTTTCAACGACCGTACAACCCCATACATGTTGGAGGGATAGGACCAAAAACTCGTCGTTTCTGCGTTTTATGGCCATTTTCATGTGATATTACACATAGTTTCTAAGTTCTAGGGCGATTTGCATCACTCGTAAAAACCGATACATGTTTGAGAGATATGACCAAAAACTTCTTGTTTTCGTGTTTTATGGTTGTTTTCATGATTTATTGCCCACAGTTTTCGGGATCTAGGGAGATTTAAAATGACAGTAAGACCCGATAATTGTTTGAGAAATATGACCAAAAACTCGTCGTTTTCTTTTTTCGCCGTTTTCGTGAGCTATTGCCCACAGTTTTGGGGTTTCACGCTGATTTACAACGACCGTAAGACCTGATATATGGGTGAGAGATATGACCAATACTCGCCATTTTCTTGTTTTATGGCCGTTTTCATGTGCTATTGCCCACAGTTTCAGAATTCCAGGGTGATTTACATCAACCGTACAAACCGATACACGTTTAAGAGATATGACCAAAAACTCGTCATTTTCGCATTTAATGGCTATTTTCATGAGCTATTGCCCATAGTTTTGGGATTCAAAGGCGATTTAAAATGACCGTAACACCCAATAATTGTTTGAGAAATATGACCAAAAACTCGTCGTTTTCACGTCATACGTCCGTTTTCATGAGCTATTGCCCACAATTTCGGGGTTCTAGGGCAATTTACAAAGACCCGGTACATGTTTGAGAGATATGGCCAAAACTCGTTGTTTTTGCGTCTTACGTCCATTTTCATGAGCTATTGCCACAATTTCGGGGTTCCAAGGCAATTTACAAAGACCGTAAGATCCGGTAGATGTGTGAGAGATATGACCAAAAATTCATCGTTTTCGCGTTTTATGACCGTTTTGATGAGCTATTCCCCGCAGTTGAGGGGTTCCAAGGCGATTTGCATGGCATATTAGACCCGATACATGTCTAAGAGATATGACCGAAAAACTTGTCGTTTTCGTGATTTATGGACGTTTTGATGAGTTATTGCCCATAGTTTTGGGATTTAAAGGCGATTTAGAATGGCCGTAATACCCGATAATTGTTTGATAAATATGACCAAACACTGATCGTTACCGTGTTTTATGGCCATTTTCGTGAGTTATTGCCCACAGTTTTGGGGTTTCATGGTGATTTATAATAAGCGTAAGACCCAATATATATTTGAGATATGTGACCAAAAACTCGTTGTTTTCGGATTGTAGAACTGTTTTCATGATCTATTGCACACAATTTTGAGAGATATGACCAATAAGTAGTCGTTTTCGCATTTTAGTCCGTTTTCATGAGCTATTGGCCACATTTTCGAGGTTCCAGGGCGATTTACAATGACCGTAAAACCCGATACATATTTGAGAGATATTACCAAAAACTCGTTGTTTTCGTGCTTTATGGCTGTTTTCATTATCTATTGCCCATAGATTTCGGGTTCTAGGGCGGTTTACTATGACCGTAAGATCAGATACATATTTGAGAGATATGACCAAAAACCCGTCGTTTTCGTGTTTTATGATCGTTTTCATGAGCTATTGCCCATAGTTTTTTAGGTTCCATGGTGATTTACAACGATCGTAAGACCTGATACATGTTTGAGAGATATGACCAAAAACTCATTGTTTTCGTGCTTTATGGACGTTTTCATGATCTATTGCCCACAGTTTTCGGGTTCTAGGGCGATTTACTACGGCCGTAAGACCCGATACATATTTGAGAGATATGATGAAAAACTTGTTGTTTTCATATTTTATGGCCGTTTTCATGTGCTATTGCCCACAGTTGAGGGGTTCCAAGGCGATTTGCATGGCATATCCGACCCGATATATGTCTGAGAGATATGACCAAAAACTCGTCGTTTTCACGCTTTATGGCCGTTTTCATGAGTTATTGCCCCGGAAGTCAAATGTCCGAAGGGATCGTCCTGCCTGGAGGGTGGATTCCGACGCTGCTGGTGCTAGGGGAGAACTGGGAATGGATTGGTGAAATTGGTCAACGCATCCAATCCACTTAGCTTCTTGATTTTCCTAAGAGGTTGCCACGTTGGCGCCCGGGTCACGAACAGATGACCGACATGAGGGTCCCGACTGTCTACTTCACTGGGCGGTTTAACGGAATGTTTGAATTTGGCAGGGGTGAGATGAGTTTACCTCGAAATGGCCTCTCTCAGTAGTTGGCGGCCCAATATTTCGAAACGCGATAATTTTAGGCAACTTAGGTACCGCCATGCGCTGGCATACGAACTTTGGTACCACAGACGAACAAGCCCCGTTTTCATGATCTATTGCCCACAGTTTTCGGGTTCTAGGGCGATTTACTACTATCGTAAGACCCGATACATATTTGATAGATATGACCAAAAACTCGTTGTTTTCATGTGTTATGGCTGTTTTCATATGCTATTGCCCATAGTTTCTGAGTTCCAAGGCGATTTTCAACGACCGTACAACCCCATACATGTTGGAGGGATAGGACCAAAAACTCGTCGTTTCTGCGTTTTATGGCCATTTTCATGTGATATTACACATAGTTTCTAAGTTCTAGGGCGATTTGCATCACTCGTAAAAACCGATACATGTTTGAGAGATATGACCAAAAACTTCTTGTTTTCGTGTTTTATGGTTGTTTTCATGATTTATTGCCCACAGTTTTCGGGATCTAGGGAGATTTAAAATGACAGTAAGACCCGATAATTGTTTGAGAAATATGACCAAAAACTCGTCGTTTTCTTTTTTCGCCGTTTTCGTGAGCTATTGCCCACAGTTTTGGGGTTTCACGCTGATTTACAACGACCGTAAGACCTGATATATGGGTGAGAGATATGACCAATACTCGCCATTTTCTTGTTTTATGGCCGTTTTCATGTGCTATTGCCCACAGTTTCAGAATTCCAGGGTGATTTACATCAACCGTACAAACCGATACACGTTTAAGAGATATGACCAAAAACTCGTCATTTTCGCATTTAATGGCTATTTTCATGAGCTATTGCCCATAGTTTTGGGATTCAAAGGCGATTTAAAATGACCGTAACACCCAATAATTGTTTGAGAAATATGACCAAAAACTCGTCGTTTTCACGTCATACGTCCGTTTTCATGAGCTATTGCCCACAATTTCGGGGTTCTAGGGCAATTTACAAAGACCCGGTACATGTTTGAGAGATATGGCCAAAACTCGTTGTTTTTGCGTCTTACGTCCATTTTCATGAGCTATTGCCACAATTTCGGGATTCCAAGGCAATTTACAAAGACCGTAAGATCCGGTAGATGTGTGAGAGATATGACCAAAAATTCATCGTTTTCGCGTTTTATGACCGTTTTGATGAGCTATTCCCCGCAGTTGAGGGGTTCCAAGGCGATTTGCATGGCATATTAGACCCGATACATGTCTAAGAGATATGACCGAAAAACTTGTCGTTTTCGCGATTTATGGACGTTTTGATGAGTTATTGCCCATAGTTTTGGGATTTAAAGGCGATTTAGAATGGCCGTAATACCCGATAATTGTTTGATAAATATGACCAAACACTGATCGTTACCGTGTTTTATGGCCATTTTCGTGAGTTATTGCCCACAGTTTTGGGGCTTCATGGTGATTTATAATAACCGTAAGACCCAATATATATTTGAGATATGTGACCAAAAACTCGTTGTTTTCGGATTGTAGAACTGTTTTCATGATCTATTGCACACAATTTTGAGAGATATGACCAATAAGTAGTCGTTTTCGCATTTTAGTCCGTTTTCATGAGCTATTGGCCACATTTTCGAGGTTCCAGGGCGATTTACAATGACCGTAAAACCCGATACATATTTGAGAGATATTACCAAAAACTCGTTGTTTTCGTGCTTTATGGCTGTTTTCATTATCTATTGCCCATAGATTTCGGGTTCTAGGGCGGTTTACTATGACCGTAAGATCAGATACATATTTGAGAGATATGACCAAAAACCCGTCGTTTTCGTGTTTTATGATCGTTTTCATGAGCTATTGCCCATAGTTTTTTAGGTTCCATGGTGATTTACAACGATCGTAAGACCTGATACATGTTTGAGAGATATGACCAAAACTCATTGTTTTCGTGCTTTATGGACGTTTTCATGATCTATTGCCCACAGTTTTCGGGTTCTAGGGCGATTTACTACGGCCGTAAGACCCGATACATATTTGAGAGATATGATGAAAAACTTGTTGTTTTCATATTTTATGGCCGTTTTCATGTGCTATTGCCCACAGTTGAGGGGTTCCAAGGCGATTTGCATGGCATATCCGACCCGATATATGTCTGAGAGATATGACCAAAAACTCGTCGTTTTCACGCTTTATGGCCGTTTTCATGAGTTATTGCCCCGGAAGTCAAATGTCCGAAGGGATCGTCCTGCCTGGAGGGTGGATTCCGACGCTGCTGGTGCTAGGGGAGAACTGGGAATGGATTGGTGAAATTGGTCAACGCATCCAATCCACTTAGCTTCTTGATTTTCCTAAGAGGTTGCCACGTTGGCGCCCGGGTCACGAACAGATGACCGACATGAGGGTCCCGACTGTCTACTTCACTGGGCGGTTTAACGGAATGTTTGAATTTGGCAGGGGTGAGATGAGTTTACCTCGAAATGGCCTCTCTCAGTAGTTGGCGGCCCAATATTTCGAAACGCGATAATTTTAGGCAACTTAGGTACCGCCATGCGCTGGCATACGAACTTTGGTACCACAGACGAACAAGCCCCGTTTTCATGATCTATTGCCCACAGTTTTCGGGTTCTAGGGCGATTTACTACTATCGTAAGACCCGATACATATTTGATAGATATGACCAAAAACTCGTTGTTTTCATGTGTTATGGCTGTTTTCATATGCTATTGCCCATAGTTTCTGAGTTCCAAGGCGATTTTCAACGACCGTACAACCCCATACATGTTGGAGGGATAGGACCAAAAACTCGTCGTTTCTGCGTTTTATGGCCATTTTCATGTGATATTACACATAGTTTCTAAGTTCTAGGGCGATTTGCATCACTCGTAAAAACCGATACATGTTTGAGAGATATGACCAAAAACTTCTTGTTTTCGTGTTTTATGGTTGTTTTCATGATTTATTGCCCACAGTTTTCGGGATCTAGGGAGATTTAAAATGACAGTAAGACCCGATAATTGTTTGAGAAATATGACCAAAAACTCGTCGTTTTCTTTTTTCGCCGTTTTCGTGAGCTATTGCCCACAGTTTTGGGGTTTCACGCTGATTTACAACGACCGTAAGACCTGATATATGGGTGAGAGATATGACCAATACTCGCCATTTTCTTGTTTTATGGCCGTTTTCATGTGCTATTGCCCACAGTTTCAGAATTCCAGGGTGATTTACATCAACCGTACAAACCGATACACGTTTAAGAGATATGACCAAAAACTCGTCATTTTCGCATTTAATGGCTATTTTCATGAGCTATTGCCCATAGTTTTGGGATTCAAAGGCGATTTAAAATGACCGTAACACCCAATAATTGTTTGAGAAATATGACCAAAAACTCGTCGTTTTCACGTCATACGTCCGTTTTCATGAGCTATTGCCCACAATTTCGGGGTTCTAGGGCAATTTACAAAGACCCGGTACATGTTTGAGAGATATGGCCAAAACTCGTTGTTTTTGCGTCTTACGTCCATTTTCATGAGCTATTGCCACAATTTCGGGGTTCCAAGGCAATTTACAAAGACCGTAAGATCCGGTAGATGTGTGAGAGATATGACCAAAAATTCATCGTTTTCGCGTTTTATGACCGTTTTGATGAGCTATTCCCCGCAGTTGAGGGGTTCCAAGGCGATTTGCATGGCATATTAGACCCGATACATGTCTAAGAGATATGACCGAAAAACTTGTCGTTTTCGCGATTTATGGACGTTTTGATGAGTTATTGCCCATAGTTTTGGGATTTAAAGGCGATTTAGAATGGCCGTAATACCCGATAATTGTTTGATAAATATGACCAAACACTGATTGTTACCGTGTTTTATGGCCATTTTCGTGAGTTATTGCCCACAGTTTTGGGGTTTCATGGTGATTTATAATAACCGTAAGACCCAATATATATTTGAGATATGTGACCAAAAACTCGTTGTTTTCGGATTGTAGAACTGTTTTCATGATCTATTGCACACAATTTTGAGAGATATGACCAATAAGTAGTCGTTTTCGCATTTTAGTCCGTTTTCATGAGCTATTGGCCACATTTTCGAGGTTCCAGGGCGATTTACAATGACCGTAAAACCTGATACATATTTGAGAGATATTACCAAAAACTCGTTGTTTTCGTGCTTTATGGCTGTTTTCATTATCTATTGCCCATAGATTTCGGGTTCTAGGGCGGTTTACTATGACCGTAAGATCAGATACATATTTGAGAGATATGACCAAAAACCCGTCGTTTTCGTGTTTTATGATCGTTTTCATGAGCTATTGCCCATAGTTTTTTAGGTTCCATGGTGATTTACGACGATCGTAAGACCTGATACATGTTTGAGAGATATGACCAAAAACTCATTGTTTTCGTGCTTTATGGACGTTTTCATGATCTATTGCCCACAGTTTTCGGGTTCTAGGGCGATTTACTACGGCCGTAAGACCCGATACATATTTGAGAGATATGACGAAAAACTTGTTGTTTTCATATTTTATGGCCGTTTTCATGTGCTATTGCCCACAGTTTCTGACTTCCAAGGTGATTTTCAACGACCGTACGACCCAATACATGTTTGAGAGATATGACCAAAAAGTCGTCGTTTCCGTGTTTTATGGCCATTTTCATGTGATGTTACGCATAGTTTTTAAGTTCCAGCGTGATCTGGATCACCCATAAGAACCGATACATGTTTGAGAGATATGACCAAAAACTTGTCGTTTTCGTGTTTTATGGTTTTATTCATGAGTTATTGCCCACGGTTTTCGGGTTCCAGGGCGATTTAAAACGATTGTAAGACCCGATAATTGTTTGAGAAATATGACCAAAAACTCGTCGTTTCCTTTTTCTGGCCGTTCTCGTGAGCTATTGCCCACAGTTATTGGGTTTCACGGTGATTTACAACGACCGTAAGACCTGACATATGGTTGAGAGATATGACCAAAACTCGCCGTTTTCTCGTTTTATAGCCGTTTTCATGTGCTATTCCCCACAGTTTCGGAGTTCCAAGGTGATTTACACCAACCGAACGAACCGATACACGTTTGAGAGATATGACCAAAAACTCGCCGTTTTCACATTTTATGGTCATTTTCATGTGCTATTCCCCACGGTTGAGGGGTTCCAAGGCGATTTGCATGGCATATCCGACCCGATATATGTCTGAGAGATATGACCAAAAACTCGTCGTTTTCACGCTTTATGGCCGTTTTCATGAGTTATTGCCCCGGAAGTCAAATATCCGAAGGGCTCGTCCTGCCTGGAGGGTGGATTCCGACGCTGCTGGTGCTAGGGGAGAACTGGGAATGGATTGGTGAAATTGGTCAACGCATCCAATCCACTTAGCTTCTTGATTTTCCTAAGAGGTTGCCGCGTTGGCGCCCGGGTCACGAACAGATGACCGACATGAGGGTCCCGACTGTCTACTTCACTGGGCGGTTTAACGGAATGTTTGAATTTGGCAGGGGTGAGATGAGTTTACCTCGAAATGGCCTCTCTCAGTAGTTGGCGGCCCAATATTTCGAAACGCGATAATTTTAGGCAACTTAGGTACCGCCATGCGCTAGCATACGAACTTTGGTACCACAGACGAACAAGCCCCGTTTTCATGATCTATTGCCCACAGTTTTCGGGTTCTAGGGCGATTTACTACTATCGTAAGACCCGATACATATTTGATAGATATGACCAAAAACTCGTTGTTTTCATGTGTTATGGCTGTTTTCATATGCTATTGCCCATAGTTTCTGAGTTCTAAGGCGATTTTCAACGACCGTACAACCCCATACATGTTGGAGGGATAGGACCAAAAACTCGTCGTTTCTGCGTTTTATGGCCATTTTCATGTGATATTACACATAGTTTCTAAGTTCTAGGGCGATTTGCATCACTCGTAAAAACCGATACATGTTTGAGAGATATGACCAAAAACTTCTTGTTTTCGTGTTTTATGGTTGTTTTCATGATTTATTGCCCACAGTTTTCGGGATCTAGGGAGATTTAAAATGACAGTAAGACCCGATAATTGTTTGAGAAATATGACCAAAAACTCGTCGTTTTCTTTTTTTCGCCGTTTTCGTGAGCTATTGCCCACAGTTTTGGGGTTTCACGCTGATTTACAACGACCGTAAGACCTGATATATGGGTGAGAGATATGACCAATACTCGCCATTTTCTTGTTTTATGGCCGTTTTCATGTGCTATTGCCCACAGTTTCAGAATTCCAGGGTGATTTACATCAACCGTACAAACCGATACACGTTTAAGAGATATGACCAAAAACTCGTCATTTTCGCATTTAATGGCTATTTTCATGAGCTATTGCCCATAGTTTTGGGATTCAAAGGCGATTTAAAATGACCGTAACACCCAATAATTGTTTGAGAAATATGACCAAAAACTCGTCGTTTTCACGTCATACGTCCGTTTTCATGAGCTATTGCCCACAATTTCGGGGTTCTAGGGCAATTTACAAAGACCCGGTACATGTTTGAGAGATATGGCCAAAACTCGTTGTTTTTGCGTCTTACGTCCATTTTCATGAGCTATTGCCACAATTTCGGGGTTCCAAGGCAATTTACAAAGACCGTAAGATCCGGTAGATGTGTGAGAGATATGACCAAAAATTCATCGTTTTCGCGTTTTATGACCGTTTTGATGAGCTATTCCCCGCAGTTGAGGGGTTCCAAGGCGATTTGCATGGCATATTAGACCCGATACATGTCTAAGAGATATGACCGAAAAACTTGTCGTTTTCGCGATTTATGGACGTTTTGATGAGTTATTGCCCATAGTTTTGGGATTTAAAGGCGATTTAGAATGGCCGTAATACCCGATAATTGTTTGATAAATATGACCAAACACTGATCGTTACCGTGTTTTATGGCCATTTTCGTGAGTTATTGCCCACAGTTTTGGGGTTTCATGGTGATTTATAATAACCGTAAGACCCAATATATATTTGAGATATGTGACCAAAAACTCGTTGTTTTCGGATTGTAGAACTGTTTTCATGATCTATTGCACACAATTTTGAGAGATATGACCAATAAGTAGTCGTTTTCGCATTTTAGTCCGTTTTCATGAGCTATTGGCCACATTTTCGAGGTTCCAGGGCGATTTACAATGACCGTAAAACCCGATACATATTTGAGAGATATTACCAAAAACTCGTTGTTTTCGTGCTTTATGGCTGTTTTCATTATCTATTGCCCATAGATTTCGGGTTCTAGGGCGGTTTACTATGACCGTAAGATCAGATACATATTTGAGAGATATGACCAAAAACCCGTCGTTTTCGTGTTTTATGATCGTTTTCATGAGCTATTGCCCATAGTTTTTTAGGTTCCATGGTGATTTACAACGATCGTAAGACCTGATACATGTTTGAGAGATATGACCAAAAACTCATTGTTTTCGTGCTTTATGGACGTTTTCATGATCTATTGCCCACAGTTTTCGGGTTCTAGGGCGATTTACTACGGCCGTAAGACCCGATACATATTTGAGAGATATGATGAAAAACTTGTTGTTTTCATATTTTATGGCCGTTTTCATGTGCTATTGCCCACAGTTGAGGGGTTCCAAGGCGATTTGCATGGCATATCCGACCCGATATATGTCTGAGAGATATGACCAAAAACTCGTCGTTTTCACGCTTTATGGCCGTTTTCATGAGTTATTGCCCCGGAAGTCAAATGTCCGAAGGGATCGTCCTGCCTGGAGGGTGGATTCCGACGCTGCTGGTGCTAGGGGAGAACTGGGAATGGATTGGTGAAATTGGTCAACGCATCCAATCCACTTAGCTTCTTGATTTTCCTAAGAGGTTGCCACGTTGGCGCCCGGGTCACGAACAGATGACCGACATGAGGGTCCCGACTGTCTACTTCACTGGGCGGTTTAACGGAATGTTTGAATTTGGCAGGGGTGAGATGAGTTTACCTCGAAATGGCCTCTCTCAGTAGTTGGCGGCCCAATATTTCGAAACGCGATAATTTTAGGCAACTTAGGTACCGCCATGCGCTGGCATACGAACTTTGGTACCACAGACGAACAAGCCCCGTTTTCATGATCTATTGCCCACAGTTTTCGGGTTCTAGGGCGATTTACTACTATCGTAAGACCCGATACATATTTGATAGATATGACCAAAAACTCGTTGTTTTCATGTGTTATGGCTGTTTTCATATGCTATTGCCCATAGTTTCTGAGTTCCAAGGCGATTTTCAACGACCGTACAACCCCATACATGTTGGAGGGATAGGACCAAAAACTCGTCGTTTCTGCGTTTTATGGCCATTTTCATGTGATATTACACATAGTTTTCTAAGTTCTAGGGCGATTTGCATCACTCGTAAAAACCGATACATGTTTGAGAGATATGACCAAAAACTTCTTGTTTTCGTGTTTTATGGTTGTTTTCATGATTTATTGCCCACAGTTTTCGGGATCTAGGGAGATTTAAAATGACAGTAAGACCCGATAATTGTTTGAGAAATATGACCAAAAACTCGTCGTTTTCTTTTTTCGCCGTTTTCGTGAGCTATTGCCCACAGTTTTGGGGTTTCACGCTGATTTACAACGACCGTAAGACCTGATATATGGGTGAGAGATATGACCAATACTCGCCATTTTCTTGTTTTATGGCCGTTTTCATGTGCTATTGCCCACAGTTTCAGAATTCCAGGGTGATTTACATCAACCGTACAAACCGATACACGTTTAAGAGATATGACCAAAAACTCGTCATTTTCGCATTTAATGGCTATTTTCATGAGCTATTGCCCATAGTTTTGGGATTCAAAGGCGATTTAAAATGACCGTAACACCCAATAATTGTTTGAGAAATATGACCAAAAACTCGTCGTTTTCACGTCATACGTCCGTTTTCATGAGCTATTGCCCACAATTTCGGGGTTCTAGGGCAATTTACAAAGACCCGGTACATGTTTGAGAGATATGGCCAAAACTCGTTGTTTTTGCGTCTTACGTCCATTTTCATGAGCTATTGCCACAATTTCGGGGTTCCAAGGCAATTTACAAAGACCGTAAGATCCGGTAGATGTGTGAGAGATATGACCAAAATTCATCGTTTTCGCGTTTTATGACCGTTTTGATGAGCTATTCCCCGCAGTTGAGGGGTTCCAAGGCGATTTGCATGGCATATTAGACCCGATACATGTCTAAGAGATATGACCGAAAAACTTGTCGTTTTCGCGATTTATGGACGTTTTGATGAGTTATTGCCCATAGTTTTGGGATTTAAAGGCGATTTAGAATGGCCGTAATACCCGATAATTGTTTGATAAATATGACCAAACACTGATCGTTACCGTGTTTTATGGCCATTTTCGTGAGTTATTGCCCACAGTTTTGGGGTTTCATGGTGATTTATAATAACCGTAAGACCCAATATATATTTGAGATATGTGACCAAAAACTCGTTGTTTTCGGATTGTAGAACTGTTTTCATGATCTATTGCACACAATTTTGAGAGATATGACCAATAAGTAGTCGTTTTCGCATTTAGTCCGTTTTCATGAGCTATTGGCCACATTTTCGAGGTTCCAGGGCGATTTACAATGACCGTAAAACCTGATACATATTTGAGAGATATTACCAAAAACTCGTTGTTTTCGTGCTTATGGCTGTTTTCATTATCTATTGCCCATAGATTTCGGGTTCTAGGGCGGTTTACTATGACCGTAAGATCAGATACATATTTGAGAGATATGACCAAAAACCCGTCGTTTTCGTGTTTTATGATCGTTTTCATGAGCTATTGCCCATAGTTTTTTAGGTTCCATGGTGATTTACGACGATCGTAAGACCTGATACATGTTTGAGAGATATGACCAAAAACTCATTGTTTTCGTGCTTTATGGACGTTTTCATGATCTATTGCCCACAGTTTTCGGGTTCTAGGGCGATTTACTACGGCCGTAAGACCCGATACATATTTGAGAGATATGACGAAAAACTTGTTGTTTTCATATTTTATGGCCGTTTTCATGTGCTATTGCCCACAGTTTCTGACTTCCAAGTGATTTTCAACGACCGTACGACCCAATACATGTTTGAGAGATATGACCAAAAAGTCGTCGTTTCCGTGTTTATGGCCATTTCATGTGATGTTACGCATAGTTTTTAAGTTCCAGCGTGATCTGCATCACCCATAAGAACCGATACATGTTTGAGAGATATGACCAAAAACTTGTCGTTTTCGTGTTTTATGGTTTTATTCATGAGTTATTGCCCACGGTTTTCGGGTTCCAGGGCGATTTAAAACGATTGTAAGACCCGATAATTGTTTGAGAAATATGACCAAAAACTCGTCGTTTCCTTTTTCTGGCCGTTCTCGTGAGCTATTGCCCACAGTTATTGGGTTTCACGGTGATTTACAACGACCGTAAGACCTGACATATGGTTGAGAGATATGACCAAAACTCGCCGTTTTCTCGTTTTATAGCCGTTTCATGTGCTATTCCCCACAGTTTCGGAGTTCCAAGGTGATTTACACCAACCGAACGAACCGATACACGTTTGAGAGATATGACCAAAAACTCGCCGTTTTCACATTTTATGGTCATTTTCATGTGCTATTCCCCACGGTTGAGGGGTTCCAAGGCGATTTGCATGGCATATCCGACCCGATATATGTCTGAGAGATATGACCAAAACTCGTCGTTTTCACGCTTTATGGCCGTTTTCATGAGTTATTGCCCCGGAAGTCAAATATCCGAAGGGCTCGTCCTGCCTGGAGGGTGGATTCCGACGCTGCTGGTGCTAGGGGAGAACTGGGAATGGATTGGTGAAATTGGTCAACGCATCCAATCCACTTAGCTTCTTGATTTTCCTAAGAGGTTGCCGCGTTGGCGCCCGGGTCACGAACAGATGACCGACATGAGGGTCCCGACTGTCTACTTCACTGGGCGGTTTAACGGAATGTTTGAATTTGGCAGGGTGAGATGAGTTTACCTCGAAATGGCCTCTCTCAGTAGTTGCGGCCCATATTTCGAAACGCGATAATTTTAGGCAACTTAGGTACCGCCATGCGCTGGCATACGAACTTTGGTACCACAGACGAACAAGCCCCGTTTTCATGATCTATTGCCCACAGTTTTCGGGTTCTAGGGCGATTTACTACTATCGTAAGACCCGATACATATTTGATAGATATGACCAAAAACTCGTTGTTTTCATGTGTTATGGCTGTTTTCATATGCTATTGCCCATAGTTTCTGAGTTCTAAGGCGATTTTCAACGACCGTACAACCCCATACATGTTGGAGGGATAGGACCAAAAACTCGTCGTTTTCTCTGCGTTTTATGGCCATTTTCATGTGATATTACACATAGTTTCTAAGTTCTAGGGCGATTTGCATCACTCGTAAAAACCGATACATGTTTGAGAGATATGACCAAAAACTTCTTGTTTTCCGTGTTTATGGTTGTTTTCATGATTTATTGCCCACAGTTTTCGGGATCTAGGGAGATTTAAAATGACAGTAAGACCCGATAATTGTTTGAGAAATATGACCAAAAACTCGTCGTTTTCTTTTTTCGCCGTTTTCGTGAGCTATTGCCACAGTTTTGGGGTTTCACGCTGATTTACAACGACCGTAAGACCTGATATATGGGTGAGAGATATGACCAATACTCGCCATTTTCTTGTTTTATGGCCGTTTTCATGTGCTATTGCCCACAGTTTTCAGAATTCCAGGGTGATTTACATCAACCGTAACAAACCGATACACGTTTAAGAGATATGACCAAAAACTCGTCATTTTCGCATTTAATGGCTATTTTCATGAGCTATTGCCCATAGTTTTGGGATTCAAAGGCGATTTAAAATGACCGTAACACCCAATAATTGTTTGAGAAAATATGACCAAAAACTCGTCGTTTTCACGTCATACGTCCGTTTTCATGAGCTATTGCCCACAATTTCGGGGTTCTAGGGCAATTTACAAAGACCCGGTACATGTTTGAGAGATATGGCTAAAACTCGTTGTTTTTGCGTCTTACGTCCATTTTCATGAGCTATTGCCACAATTTCGGGGTCCAAGGCAATTTACAAGACCGTAAGATCCGGTAGATGGTGTGAGAGATATGACCAAAATTCATCGTTTTCGCGTTTTATGACCGTTTTGATGAGCTATTCCCGCAGTTGAGGGGTTCCAAGGCGATTTGCATGGCATATTAGACCCGATACATGTCTAAGAGATATGACCGAAAAAACTTGTCGTTTTCGCGATTTATGGACGTTTTGATGAGTTATTGCCCATAGTTTTGGGATTTAAAGGCGATTTAGAATGGCCGTAATACCC